>JAJJMB010011222.1:829841-882267 GCA_023531105.1 Papaver atlanticum | reverse complement strand
TGTTCCACAGTCGCTGGAAAGGAGTTCGGAACTGTCGCAATCAAGCGACAGTTTGCAACGACTTTCCTTTACAGGCTTTTGTTCTTCGTGTTCCTGAGTTGCAGCAGCAGAAATTTTTTCCTTCAACTCGTGATTTCTTCGCTCCGTAGCCTCCAAAACTTCCCCAAACTCTCGACCCCCCTTCTATATGACCTGGGTAATCTATTTATACCCGAAAGATGCATCGAATCTCCTCCATAACTTAAAAAAATCTTATCTTTATTATTTTTATTCTCACGGCAATAATTTCCTGTTTTAGCTTCTCCATGCGTTTGCAGCTGGATTAATCTCAAAATATAACTTATTTACGCTCCAAACTGTTGTTCTAGTCATCATACACATTCAGAACACGTTCAAATTCTCCAAAACTCATGCAATCCCGTGAAATATTTCTCTCATGCACGTGCTGCTCTGTTTTGCTCCATGACACGATTCAACCAATTCTGATCCAAACGAACACCCATACCAGCTTTCTATAGTCATATCACGTCTACCCACTAAGTTTCATGGATTGAATCTCACTAAATCACGTACAAACATCCGATCGAAATTCTGCCAGAGAAGAAATGGTTTTCCCGCCAAAATGTATTTTTTGAATTTGAGAAGAAGATATCCTCCCCCTAATCCTGCACGGGTGTCCCTTTAACACTTGTCTTATGGGGTGCAAATCACCACTTTTCAAGCCAATTATGCCGCAAGAGCTTATTCCCTAGAAAATACTTAAAACAACTTTATTAGAAATAAAATGAGTCATAGATAATGTAGTTATGGGTGAAAATGCGTCACACTTACGTGCTTATCACTGGTCGTTCCCTATAGGAGAGTGATGGTTGGTAGCCATTTTGACATCCTGTTGGTCGGCCCAAGTTAAATCTAGACCGGTAAAATTGGCTAGCCAAATTGGATAGCTGAGATGATTTGCGGCAGTTATTGGTTGCCGCTAATTTTATTTAAGACTCCTATAAGAAGTGCGGCCATCCATCTTTGGGCGATCGTTTAGGAGCCATATGGGCAGGCCGCGGCGTGACCGATTGTTCCTTATGGAAGGGGGTGGTCGGTGATCATTGCCACATCTTATTGGCGGTGTGTGGCGACTGGGATCGTTTTTGAGACTTACATGGGCAACCTATATTTGGTTCCTTAAGGAATTAGGCGTGTCGACCAACCAATTTCCAACTTTAATTAAAAGTGTGTGTGGCGCTTTTGAAGCAATCTGATTGGTCGATGGGAAAGGGGGTCGGCAAGCAGCAACATGGATTGTGGCCAGCCGGCCACAGGTGGCACCTACTGAAGCAAATTGGTCGGCTAAGTGGCGCGGCCACGCCTCCTTTTGTCGCTGCTCTTGCTTGCTGCAGTTCCACTTTATTTCTTGTTTTCTGATTTTTGGTAGGATCTTGCTCCTACTAGCTCCATGATGGATCAATTTCCTAGTTTTCGTAGGCTTAGTTTCGACCAATAGGGTTCGAAATATCGCGCGGCGCAAAAAACCAAATTTTGTAAATTAATAAAGTTAGGTTAGAAAGATTGAATTTTGTGAGCTGACACAAATCAATCAATTTCTAGTGAATTTAATTTGTGTGTTCATACAAAATCACTAATTATGTTTCAGAGGGCAGCATAATTTTGCGTCCCTCTAATTGAGTATTTCCATGCATATCTTAATCCTGACACTTCGGAAAATTCATACTACTCAGTTGTGAGCGAACATTAATTGTCATGTCGACATCAAGAGTTCGGCTGGGGAACATAGCATAGAATGAATACTCGGCAGGCTCCGGCATTAGTGAGTAATGCAACTAGGAGCTTAAATACTCATTAGGCTCTATACTAGTGCACAATTCATCTAGGAGCTTGAGTTTCAGTATAATATGAAGAGATACATAGGCACTCATCAGATTCTGATATATTCTTCAAATTCCTTGCGGAATATAGACATATCAAGGTCTACTATTTCTGATGCCGGGTCAGGTAGACAGACTTTTACAGTTTTCGCCCTGTACTAAAAACCACCATCAACATTAAGTCCCCTGCTTAGCATGTAATAGTGACATTGTTGCGGTGTAAGTATTAGATGGTGACAGACGAAATTAAAATTGAAAAGATAAATCATGTAGATATTACCAGGAAAATTCTAATCGTCCTTCAGCAATGGGACCGCGCGGCCAGTGGTCTTCGTAGTAGCGTGTTGCTAGCTCGGCTATGGGGCATGAGTGCTATGGGCCCATCCATCTATTCCCGTTCATGGAGCAAAAAGGAATCCTTCTTCTGGAAACTCTGTTCGTATAAAAAGGGGTATCAACCCTCTTCCGTTTTTTGTTGCTCGTCTGGCTCCGTGCTTTCGTCTGCAGCAGCCGGCTCCTCTCCGTCACTATCAGCAGTTCCATCACGAGCATGCCAATTGTCGGCAGCAAGGTAAGTACATCTTGTTCTTTCTTCTTTTTGAAAGTATGAACTTTAGTTGTACGTATAACTTCCACGGTTTTGAAATTTCATCAAATCCTGAGTGAACTCCATCGATCCTCCCCGGAATGTGTAATAAGGCTCTTTCTCCAGAAAATGAGCATCCAGCCTCTCCAGTGAATTTCAAAATTTGCCAACTCCATTGCGCTCAATTGCAAGAGGCATTGCAATTGAAATGGTCTTTAAATTATTTGGTGTCTGGAATGCTTTCTGATTGCGATGATGATATGGTTGGAAGGATTGTATGGGCAAAATCTTCCGGAGACGTTGAGTGAAATAGACGAGCTGAGAGGCGTTCCGTTGCCGACGTGATGCTATCAAGTCTTCAAGGAATTTGTTCCAAGCGACATCCTTTGAATCATCTTCTGAATCTTGGATTGTTGTATGAAATGGGATGCGATGAGCAGTCCCCGGTTACACTTCTGTTTGGTTACTAGAGTTGTACTTTTTGAACCGGCTTGGGAATACAATGCGTTCTTGCAAGGAGTTGTAGATGCGTGTTAGATCCGATGGCATGGCCGTATATGTAAAAATATCTCTGCGGCGTACTTTTGGAATCTTTGATGCACGTGTACGGCTTCCTGTTGAGAAATTCCTATGGCTTGTAAAGCTTTGACAGTGATGATGCTGATATCAGAAATAACCTAGTTGAGGGACGTGAAGGCATCCTGTGCTAGCAGTCCCCAAGTGTAATTATCCTGAGCCTATTTTCTCCTAAAAGATGTACTTCCATTGCATTTGCTGGTAAAGTGGTTGACGAACTGACGAAGGCGGAAATCTTTTGGATTCGTCACTTGTTGATCAATGAGCGGGAGTCGCACTTGATAGATCTGTATTGTATCCAAACTTTTGGCAGCCCATGCACCCCTTCCATAGGAAATTGGAAATCTAGAAACACCGAATCTGACTTTGTTGGCGATGTTGTTGTTGATGCGCAGCTTCGTGCAGGCCTTGGGTAGGCTGCACTGAGTTCTGAGTAGGTGATGTGGCGGGCATGATGCGTTTGGTATGTGTGGCTTGCTGAGGCGCGACTTTCCTCTTTGATTCTTCACTGACAACAACGCTTATGGATGGCTGAGCCAAATACTGCTTGCTGGTCAGGCGCCTTCTAGACAGGGAGGTGATGATATCCTCAAGATACATGTTTGAAGAGTGGTGACCCTGTCACGATTTCTTGGTTGACCGTCTCTTCTAAGTTGAAGAGGTCCTTGATAGTGAAGGAATTCCATGTTAAGCCTCAGTCCCCAAGTGTGGTTTACGTGATTCTATCTTGTATGGTCGGTGGGTCTACCATAATAAAGATATCACCATCTTGCCTCCATACTGGTGACTCTATTACTTCCTCCATGGGAAAATAAAATACGCAGAAGTTCGGATTACCTTTATCTGTAGTTGTTGTTGTTATGGTGAAGCTCTGGCTGGTATCAACAAACGAGCAGCAATGGTTCTTGGCAGCAACTGTGATCAGAAGAGACTGTGTTTTCGTGGGAACAAAACAGGTTGGCTGGAGCTTGGATGGCTACGGTCACGATCCTTGATAGGGAGGAGCGGTGACTACGGGCACAAATCTTGGCAGGGACGAGTGGTGGCTCCAGGCACGGCAGGGAGAGGCGTGGTGATGGTGGTCATGAGTGAAGAAGCATAAGTAGTGGTAGCTACGTCCACGAGCTTTAGGCGAGCATAGGCGGTGATGTTAGCCACGACCACGAACATTGAAATGCTTTGATCGGCCGTTATGGCCCAAAGGATGAGTTTCTTCCTTTCATATAACTCACATACGTGAGTTTATTTCTCTTTCTATTATTTCCCTTTTTTTATTTTCGGGGAAGCAGCTCCTCCCTGATTCCCTGTGTGCGGAAGCTCGCCTATTGTTGCTTGCCTGATACAACATGGTTGAGGGCTGAAAATCTGTCTTGACGCTGCGCCTTGGAAAAATACAAAATATCACATAAATGCTCCATCATGGACTGTACGGTTTTGTGGACGGAGTCCCCAAAAATCATGCAGCTCCTGACAGGAAGAGAATCTCTATAAACTCCTTCAGTGTCTAATTGGAGTTCTCCTGTATCCACCTTCTTCTTGAAAATGCGCTTCAATTTGTTGCAGTTACTAGTTGGGTGATTGACGAACCTATGGTAATGGCAATATTTGGTATTTTCCATTTCTTCCTCGGTTGGTGGACGTCTTAGAGGAGGTAGCTTGATGGCGTCATCTTGAATCCACGCTTCCAGGAGTTCAATTACTTCCTCAATTGAAATAAGTTAGGAGCAGCATCTCTAGTTTCTTGTTGTTGTACATGGGTCTTAGCCGCGGCCTTCCGGGATGGAGTTGTCTGATGCGTTGGTGCCGCATGTTTGGGTTGTTGTTCCGCTGCTAGAGCTTTCCTCTTTCCTCCTTCACCCACTACGCTTACAGAGGGACCGATATTATATTGCTTGTTGATAAGGCTCCTGTTTCCTCGAGTCTCGCGTGCATCTTCACTCCTGGCTGGTCTGGTTGTTTCCAACAGTGCTGGTGCTGTTGTAGCCGACCGCTTAGCAGCTTCATGGAGTTAAAAGAATGTCTGGAAGCACAGGTTCTCCAGTAAAGCATGATAGATGGGAACCATACCGTTAATGCATGACTCCACCAACTGTTGTTCAGTCATATTTGGATCGTGGCAATCCAGTGCCTGAATCCTGAATCTCTTGACATAATCATTTGGATGCTCATTATTTCGTTGAAACATTCTTCCCAAGTCTGAAAATGTGATTTGCTCAGACACGAAGAAATATTTCTTGTAGAAAGCGGTAACCATCTCACACCAGTTGGATATGTTGTTTGGTGCAATGTTGTTGTACCATGTGTACGCTCTTCCGGTAAGTGACTTTGAAAATTCTTTCAGTCGGAGGACATGATTGTATTCGTGCTCTCCTGAGGATTCTAGAAAACGAAAGATGTGTTCACGAGCGTTACCAGTACCATCATAAAGAGAAAATTGAGGAAAGGAGTATCCTCTCGGGAGAGGAACTCTTTGCACATCAGGAGGATAAGTAGGTTGATGCTGGTGCAGGTCTACCGGGTTTTCTTTGCTTCGATTTTGGAGAAGTCGTTCCAGATCCTCCCACGTGATGAAATTGGATGGCTGATTTCTTTCCAATGAACGTTCAGGAGCAAAACGAGCCTCTTCATCTATAAAGGCGCGCCCTGATGAGGTGCTTGCGCTGGGAGTATTAAAAGTACTCCTTATTGGCTCCATTTAGGGTTGACGTGGTTTTTGTGGTAGCCGCTCTGTTAGTGTCTTGAGGAAAGTAAGTACCTCTTTCTGAGTTGTAGCCATGTCTGTCTGAGCCTTGGCGAGAACTTATTGTCTTTCCATCAAATCAACAATGGTAATAGGGGGTTGGCTTCCTATGGTTCCTCCAGCCTCTCGTCCTGCTGGGGGAGTGGCAGTAGCTCTGGTAACAATTGGGGGTGTTATACTCGAAGAAACATTGGGAATGGCGGCAGCGGCTTTGGATCTGGTGATAGGAGGTGTCACGCCGGAGGGAATGTTTCCTTCACCGCTGGTGTTGGTGGTAGAGGATGTAGTGCCATGAGATGCGTTGATCGTGCTGGTAGGCGGTACATTGGTGTCACCGGCAGGAATGTTGACGCAAGGGGTGTTGTCTGCGCCAGTAGCATCGGGATTTGTTGCTGATCCAGACCTAAGATCCATCATCTTGAAATTGGGAAGATTGAAATGAAAATCGAGGAATTAACTTCGCAACCTAGAGATTAATCTCCCACTGTGGTCACCAATTGTTTTGGGGTAAAAACTGATTCTGCTGGAAATTGTAAATTTGGGTGTGACGCCGAGAAACGAATCTAATCCCTAAACAAATGCACTGCACGGGAGTACTTTAGATTCGAGAGATCAATCTATACAATTCTGGCCTAAACCAAGAAATGGCTGTTCCAGTCTTGCTTCGGTCACAAAATGAAGGAGAAGGGTTGATCTTAGGGAGGGAAGCGAAGAAGGTGTTGAGATCAGAATGGTTAACTCTGAAGGTGTGGTTGTTTTATGACTTGTATCAGAATGTGGAACTCTCCTGCGGGATGCAAGCTATGAGTTCTTTGGTGCTTTTCTGGATACTGTATATGATAACCCTTGTTGGTTGAAATAGGTTGAAAACCTATTTATATCGTCATAGTTGCACGCACCCTGATCTCATAGGAAATGGGAGTAGTTGAGTGATGGAGAAGCGGGATCGTGTGAAAATGTTGAAAACCACGTCTTTCAATGAGGGAAGACAGGTCGGTACACACCCACTACTTCTCTGCTACCACTAACTGTCCGCTTTTCCTGACACTTTCTCATAATGGGCGTGTTGCACGCCGCACGCTGTAAACCGCCAGACCAATACCCAGATGAACATCCCCCAGTTTGTGACATGCTTGATGTCTCGAGTATTTTATAGAAAATAGTAGCAAGTTGCTGAGTGGGTCTTGCCTAATTATTCTAACCAATCACGTGCAAGCTAGGCGGTGGGTAGTCATGTGTGACGAGCCAAGTTATGAGACTTGTCGCAAAGAATAACACGTAACACCATTAGGTTAAATAACTAAGTAATTTGTGAAGCCGATACTAATAAAATACCGCATGTATTCGATGCATGTAAAGCATTGCTTTTAAGCAAGCAGCTCAAAATAATCGATGCATGTGAAGTATCGTTGTATGTAGCTTGTCTTGGTTGGTCGCGGAACCTAGTGTCTTAAAAAGAGCATGACCGGCCACTTTCAGGAAGCTGCTGGGAGCTATTTATGTATGCCAAAGGTAGGCCGGTCGGTCCCTATAGGAGATTGATGGTTGGTAGCCATTTCTACATCCTGTTGGTCAGCCCAAGTTAAATCTAGACCTGTTAAATTGGCTAGCCAAATTGGATGGCTGAGATGATTTGCGGCAGTTATTGGTGGCCGCTAATTTATTTAAAACTCCTATAAGAAGCGCGGCCAGCCATCTTTGGGCGATCGTTTAGGAGCCATATGGGAAGGCCGCGGCGTGACCGATTGTTTCTTATGGAAGGGGGGGTGGCCGGTGATCATGGCCACATCTTGTTGTCTGCCTAAAATAGGAGTTAGGTCGGCCGATTCGACTGGCGAAGTTGGGCGGCTGAGATGATTTGCGGAAGTTAATGGCCGCCATTGATTTAATTTAGGTTTTAAAAAGTCGTGTGGCCAACCCATTTTGGGCCAACGGTTTTTGGTGTTGGCGGCATGCTATAGACTATTCGACTGGCCAGTGCTATAGTCGGGCCGCTGGTGAGTGTATCCGCACCTTGCCCGTTGATTAAGATTTAATCTAGGCCGGTCAATTCGGCTAGCGAAGTTGAACGGCCGAGATTGTTTTGCGACAGTGATGTGCTGCCGTTAAAATAAATTAGGGTTTTGTAACCCGCGCATCCAACTCACTTTGGGTAATCGTTTAGTGGCTCCGCTTGCAAGTTGGAAGGATTCCGATTGGCCAGGGCATTAGTGGGTCCACCGGTGTGCATGGTGGTGCTTGTCCGGTCGCGTCAGGAAGCGGCCAAGCTTGATAAATCAGCCGGCCAAAATGTGTGGCTGTGATCGTTTTTAAGACTGACATGGGCAGCCTATATTTGGTTCCTTAAGGAATTAGGCGTGTCGACCAACCAATTTCCAACTTTAATTAAAAGTGTGTGTGGCGCTTTTGAAGCAATCTGATTGGTCGATGGGAAAGGGGGTCGGCAAGCAGCAACATGGAGTGTGGCCAGCCGGCCACAGGTGGCGCCTGCTGAAGCAAATCAGTCAGCTAAGTGACGCGGCCACGCCTCCTTTTTCCGCTTCTCTTACTTGCCGCAGTTCCTCTTTATTTCTTGTTTTCTGATTTTTGGTAGGATCTTGCTCTTACTAGCTCCATGATGGATCAATTTCCTAGTTTGCCTAGGCGTAGTTTCGACCAATAGGGTTCGAAATATCGCGCAGGGAGCAAAAAACCAAATTTTGTAAATTAATAAAGTTAGGTTAGAAAGATTGAATTTTGTGAGCTGACACAAAATCAATCAATTTCTGGTGAATTTTGTGTGTTCATACAAAATCACTAATTATGTTTCAGAGGGCAGCATAACTTTGCGTCCCTATAATTGAGTATTTCCATGCATATCTTAATCCTGACACTTCGAAAAATTCATGTTACTCAGTTGCGAGCGAACATTAATTGTCATGTCGACATCAAGAGTTCGGCTGGGGAACATAGCATAGAATGAATACTCGGCAGGCTCCGGCATTAGTGAGTAATGCAACTAGGAGCTTAAATACTCATTAGGCTCTATACTAGTGAACAATTCATCTAGGAGCTTGAGTTTCAGTATAATATGAAGAGAGACATAGGCACTCATCAGATTCTGATATATTCTTCAAATTCCTTGCGGAATATAGACATACCAAGGTCTACAACTTCTGATGCCGGGTCAGGTAGACAGACTTTTACAGTTGCTCTATACTAAAAACCACCATCAACAAATGGAAACTAATAAAGCACCAATTTCATGCACAAACGGAGGTCACTCCAAGGCTGGATAGCACCGACGTGGGCCACTTTTCAGAAAAAGTAAGGCATAGATATATTGTGAAATGAGTGATTTATTACCACAGTAAATATTTTTCTATGTGATTTCAAGACAAATTTTTCACATGCTTACTTAAAACCCTAATTAGAGTTTCATATAAACGTAGAAACTATTTGTTTGATTCTCAAGTTATCATATCTTGAATTATAAGCAACCCTCAGTCTTGAAAATCTATAAGTATAGAAATTCATTCCACTAAGGAAATTAAATTCCTGTTAGAGGCGGAAGTCTTCACTTACGTTGAAGCAAGTCTTAGGTTGTAAAGGACGTGAGCTAAGGGAATTAATTCCGTAGAGCCTTACGAGGATCAAGACACGTAAGGAGCACGACTGAAGCTGAATTCGGTCTCAACTACATTCTAGTCCGAAGTCGGATAGTAGGCTAGTGTCTGTATCGGCTTGATACAATTCGATGTTCAAATCTTGACGAGGTCCCGTGGTTTTTCTGCAGTTACGGTTTCCTCATTAACAAAACTTCTGGTGTCTTGTGTGTTTTCCTTTTCCGCAATATATCGTTTTATATTTATAATAGGAATAACATAAGTAGTATGTAATCAATTCTATTAGGTAAGTCCATATTAATTGTGATCGATGACGGGACTCGTTCTTGTAGAATTCTTATCTTGAAACATTGGTAACAAGTTTTACGCTTGGCAGAATTCCATTTTAATTATTTGGATACTACGACTAGATTGATTTAGGATATTGATTTTTGAGATCGTCCAAGTACTCTTCTTAACAATCAGGTTCACAGACTCTTGAGTCTAGATTTTCTTATTGAAAAGAGATAGATATATAAACTTTATGCACATATTGTCAAGGATCATTAAGTTGTTCTAGTTGCAATATTATTATGTTTTGTCCATATAGGTTGCAGAATGAAAAAGTTGGTGTTGTATTTGGTACCCTCTAATTTCCATAAGTTCTTTTATTTCATATAACTAGTTTTTTTAAGTGGATTAATATGGGATGTGTTGGAGTGTAACTAATTGACTGGTGTTGATACATGAAACTGGTTACCCCTTAGTAGGGCTAAGGAGTCCCCGGAGCAAGGGTAAACTTATTAGATAATATGGGGACGTGGAGACTGAGGCCCAATCCCAATAGAGTGTATCTATGGAGTCGAGAAGATAAGGAAGGAATTAATAAGAAGTGGGAGGTCACATTGGGATGAATGGCAATAATGGTAAATAAGAAGGTTCCCATGATATGTGGCATAATGTCATGAGAAGAGGGATTTTGGGTAAAGCCTATAAAAAGAAGGACATAGTACAAGGGAAAACAAACTCTCTCTCATACTATTCTAGGAAAAGGTGTTGTCATTGTTGTTACTATGACGTGTAGGACCTATCTCATCTTTACCTATCAACATTTGGCGACCACACCCGGAGACTCGTCTCTAGTCCACCATAACACATCCAAAAAATGCAGGCACAAGCGCGTCAGGAAATCAGCTAATTGAGCAACCGATCAATCTCGATAAAGTAATGATAGAAGACGGGCGTGATGACAGCAAGGAAGAAATACCATCATGTGGCGCAATCATGAAACCAATCACGCAAGAACGTCAGCTAGAAAAGACAAAAGCTACGCAGGAAAAAAAGAAGCAACAAGTAACTAACGATACACGCTCAGCACCACTGACTCTAAGAGACATGTAGAAAGAATTGGAAAGTCACATCCAAAGAAAACAAGAAATGAGAAAGTTGATGGAACAAACAACAACAACGGAGCAAGACACTGTTAGAGAAGCGGAAAAGCGCGATACGGGTGGCGAGAACGTGCTCACATCAGTAACACAAGAGGTGATAGCAAAATACTTGGAGACAAACTACCAAATGATAAAACATGACAATTATGATTTCACGAACAACCCGTATACCTCTGAGGTCGCTGAGTATCAATACCCAGAGGACTACACATCTTTAAAGTTCAAAGTATACAACGGACAAGGGAATGCGCGTGAACACCTAAGCCGATTCCTAGCAACTATGAACGACCATGCCTCCAATGGTAGTTTATGCTTGAGAGAATTCCCCAAGTCTCTCATGGATACGATATTTACATGGTGTGGTAATTTGAAACCAGGAAGTATAGACTCATGGTCGACCATGTCCGTTCTCTTCCTTAGAAAATTTTACTAAGCTAAGAGGAAGGTTACGTCAATATATAGACTTAAGTAGATGCACCCAGCGGGTAAGAGAAGATATAGGAGAATACATCACTTGGTTTTTCCATTTCGCACTGGATTACCATGAGGAAATTAAGGAAGGAGCGGTGGTGGAGATCTGCATAGGCGGAATGACACCCGCCTTCAAGAGAAATCTAGTCAATTTTAGGTTCCAGACCTTCTTCGAATTAGAAGAAGCTACTAGAAGGATCACACATGGCGCTACACAGTCAATACTGTATCGATGGCTCCCCGTAACACGCATGCAAATAATAGCTCGTACGTATGAAACGCGTTGGCATACCAATCCGCTAGTGGAAACCAGGGGGCATCAGGGGACCAAAGCGAGACTTCGTTCAACCACCTCCCTTGGCATGCAGTCGGGAGCAAATCGATGGACTACTGGAACAGTGGGTAACAAATAAGGAAATTGAGTTACCACCAACGGTAGTAGACGTCAACAAAATGGACAAGAACACCGCTAGATACTGCCACTACTATCGACGATACTACACGAAATCAGGGATTTTATAACGCCCGATTTTGTAACGGGATATTTTTTAAGTAACGTCGTATCGACGTTAGTAACTTTGTAACGTTGGATAATCATTGCAATAATTGGTATCTGTTACAGTGTTTCAGGAGGGTTGTGGGTAATTACCTTCCTATCCTCAACTTAAATTGCCAAGTTACATTGTTACCCTCCTTTACTATTATTAGCGCCTCTATTACTACTATCAGCTCCCAATTTCTTCTCACACTCAAGGGCTACCCATCCTCCCAACGATTATGGTTTTTTTCTCCAACATTTTTTCCCATTATAACTCTTCATTTTAATTACCGAAAATCAGAAAAAAATAATATTAAAATCATCTGATATTAGTTTTTCATTTAATATGTCTGAAAATTAGAATAAGAATCAGTTGGGAGGTAGATAAACAACTTAATGCGTTGATAGAAAAACGGTTGAGACATTACTACATCTTATATCTTTCACCTCCATTTATTTTCGACTTCTTGGTATATCCCCGCAGCCGCCATCGATTTCACCAGAAAATTCACCAGATTCAATTTAAGATTCAGTTGCAGGAAAATTCATCAACAAAATTGATTCAACCGATTTTTTTGTGACTCGTCCATTTCATTAAATATTTAATCTTAATCGAGTTATCTTCAGCTAATTAAGGTATTTCTTTTATTATTTTCTTAATCGACATTTTTTCAACATCTGGGGTTTATTAGTTTTAGAAATTGAGGATTATAGATGTTGTTGTGAATTGTATTCTATTGTAATATGTTGATACATCTGTGACATTTTTAGGTTTAGTTGATAAACTTAGGTTACTAAGACATAGAATTTTACTTGTTTGTAGGATGTCAAATTTTATGTATAAATCTTGGATGCGTATAACAGACAATTATAGCCCAGAATACAGAGAAGGGGTTAGAAAATTCATTGATTTTGCAATGGAAAATGGTACTTGTACAAAAACATGTTCTTGCCCATATAGGAAGTGTGAAAATAGACATCGACATATGGATTCTCGCTGGTTAGGACCCATCTGTATGAGCATGGTGTCGATAAGACATACACCACCTGGAGCTTACATGGTGAGAGAGCGGATGATGCTTCAACAAGTCGTTCTAAGGGGAAGGCCGTAGTCGAAGAAACGCCTGATAAGCAATCAGATTGTTTGAATTTGAGTGATTTTATTGACTGTTCCTTTGGTATTCATCATGACCATGATGGAACACAAATTGTAAAATCACCCTTAGAAGATCCAGATGTCGAGAAGCGTTATAATAGGTACAAATCGTTAGCGGCATAGAAGTTGTACCCTTCATGTGAAGACAATCTCACAATCCTCTCTGCTATGGTAGAAATGCATAATGTGAAGAAAACTTATAAAATTTCGGGTAACTGTGTCAACAGTTTGTTGGATTTGTTAAATGAGTGGCTTCCGAAACCTAACAAGTTGCCCAAAAACTATGATGCTATGAGGTAAATGCTTAAGGATCTGGGGATGAAAGCGAAGGCTATTCATGCTTGTGAGAATCATTGTATTCTGTATTATGAGGAGAATGAGGATTTAATAGAGTGTCCAGTATGCAAAACTCCAAGGTTTAAGTTGAAAGCTACCAAAGATGGTCCTGTGGTGACAAATGAACCTTGAAAAGTGCTGAGATACTTTTTTGTAGAAGAAAAACTAAAGAAAATGTATTCTCTACCTTGGATATTAGACGCAATGCTGTGGCACGATCAAGCGCAAGTTTCATCTGAATATATGTGTCATCCAATCGATTCATCTCAGTGGGCACAAATGAAAATGAAGTTTCCGTTGTTTGCCGCAGAAGGAAGAAATGTTTGGCTTGGAATAACAACATATGGGTTTAGTCCTCATGGTGTACAAATTTTGAGTTGGACTTGTTGGCCTGTGATCCTTGTGGTTTATAATCTTACGCCTTCTATATGTATGAAGTCTAAATTCCAAATGATGACTCTGTTGATACCTGGGCGTAAGTCACCAGGTCAAGACATTGATGTTTTTTTACGGCCGCTGGTAAACACGCTAAAAAAACTTTGGCATCCAGGGGTACAAGCTTTTGATTATTTGAAAAGGGAGTATTTTACTATGAAAGCAACTCTGATGTTTAGGATTCATGACTTGCCTTCTCAAGGTGTTTTAAGTGGATGTACCACTCATGGCTACTGTGCGTGTGTTTGCTGCGCAGACGAAACTCGAAGTACTCATCTAGGTTATGGCAGCAAGATTGTGTACACTAACTATTATATATTCCTTAAGTCAAGGCACCCATTTAGGTATGGGAATCTTTTGGGATTAGAGACACATGAGCATAAAAGTGCACCGCTGAGACTAACAGGAGCGTAGTCACTTGAGAAGTTGGCCGATGTTCATTACAAACCTGGTAAGTTAGTGGTCCGCAAGACAGGTAAACGAAAGAGATATCAGTCTAATGAATAGGAAGGTGATTCTGAGCTTGTCACAGGTGGTTTATTCAAGAAGTATATTCTTTGGGAACTTGATTCGTATTGTTCCTTGACTATACGATATTGTGTCAACGTGATGCAAACGGAAAAGAACGTCATGAAACATATTATCTACACTATCTTGGATAAGGATAATAAGGCTATTGTTGCATGGAATCATCGTGACAAATTGAAGGAGAATAAACTAAACTGTGGAGAGTGGAAAGGGAAGAAAACAAAGAAATGAGTAGAGATGGTTTCGGTGTTTGTTTTGAGCAAACAAGAGAAAACTGATTTTTGTCAGATTCTTAAAGATTTGAAAGTTCCCACAGGCTTTTCGTCGAATATAAGTAACAATTTAAATATGGAGCAATTGAATTTGAGCAGCTTGAAGTCACATGACTACATATGATTATGGGGTACTTATTACCTGTTCTGCTTCAACATGCCTTTCCAGGAGAGAAAGACTTGCGTACTGCGCTTCAACAAGTCAGTTTGTATTTTAGAATTTTGTGCTCAAAGGTGGTTAGCAGAGAGTATCTGAACCAGGCTAAGTGGATGATTGCAGAGGCCATGTGTGTGCTCGAAAAGTATTTCCCGGCTGGATTTTTTGATATAAGCGTGCACAATATGGTTCATTTGGCTGATGAGGCCTTAGTTTGTGGACCTGTTAGGTATCGATGGATGTACCCATTCGAAAGGTGAATTGCTATTTTATCATTTTGTCCTTTATTTTTATTTATTTTTGTTGTTTTTGTACTGATATTTACACGTACATACTGAATTAGGGCAATGAAGGAGTGCAAAAACATCCCAAATAACAGCAGATACATTGAAGGGTCAATTATGAAGTCGACTGAAATGGATGACTGTGTTAGATTTGCCATGGAGCACATAAAAAATGCTGATCAAGGAGGTTACAAAGCAAATTTGGAGCCCTTCTTAAAGGATGAACATGAATTCAGCGATGTGGGTTCTCTGCTTGATGAAAAGCGGGTTCAGGTGAGCCCTATTCAGTGGATGTAGATACGTCGGTGGGTAATTTTTGGCATAATCCAGAAGGTCTAGATGTTTATTACAGGTATTGGTTGGTCGTATTTTGTTTGTATGTGGACAATGGGTTATTCTATTTAGATTTTAATACTATGTATGCTAAATGTAGGGATTGTTGCGAGAACTGTGAAGCTGATGGGGTTGCAATGGAGGAAGTCGATATGCAAACCAAGTTCCTTAGTTGGCTGTATGAAAAGGTTTGCATTGGCGCTCCTGTTTGTTAGCGTAACAATGATGCAGTATGCTGATGTGTTGATTTTCTTTTCGCTTTCATAGCTTAGATCATAAGACAAAATGGATACATATTTGCGGCGTTACGTTAGAGGTCCGGTGTCTCAGAAAGAGTACAAAAGATACCGTGTGAATGGATTTAGTTTTTGTTCCCAAGCAAACCAGGAAAAGGCTAAGACCTAGGACAGTGGTGTCACCGTGGTTGCATCGATCACTTTTAGGAGCTCGAAAAGGGACAAAAGACCTGTTACTAACCTAACCCGGTGGTATGGGGTGATCATACAAATCCTAGAGTTGAACTATGGTACATTTAAAGAAACTGACTTCTACTGTGATTAGGTGAAGGTAGAGAATGGAATAAAGATCTGTCAGGATTCAGATTTTCCTTTGGTAAATCTTTCAAGATTGAAAAGCCATACCAATATTTTAGACAAGCCCGTGATTCTCGCTGAAGAGGTGATAAGCACGTAAGTGTGACACATTTTCACCCATAACTACATTATCTAGGACTCATTTTATTTCTAATAAAGTTGTTTTAAGTCTTTTCTAGGGAATAAGCTCTTGCGGCAAAATTGGCTCGAAAAGTGGTGTTTTACACCCCAGGATAGAGTACTAAAGGCACCCCAGAAATGCACCGGAAGCACCCCAAAAATGTGTCGGAGGAACCCCGGAAAAATTACTATCTATGCCCAAAAATTACTATTTGCACCCCATAAGACAAGTGCTAAAGGGACACCCGTGCAGGATTAGGGGGAGGACATCTTCTTATTAAATTCAAAAAATGAATTTTGGCGGGAAAATATTTTCATTAACAACAAAATTTCGATCGGATGTTTGGACGTGATTTAGTGAGATTCAATCCCTGAAACTTAGTGGGTAGACGTGATATGACTATAGAAAGCTAGTATGGGTGTTCGTTTGGATCAGAATTGGCTGAATCGTGTCATGGAGCAAAACAGGGGAGTACGTGCAAAGGGAGAAGATATTCACGTGTCTGCTGTTACTGGAGTGTGCTGGGAGAGTTTGGAATGTTCTGTGAGAATGCTAGATGCGTGTAAGAGTTAAACAAGGAAATAAATACAACTGCAAACGCGTGGAGAAGCTAAAACAGGAAATTATTGCCGTGAGAATAAAAATAATAAAGAGAAGATTTTTTGAAGTTATGGAGGAGATTCGATGCATCTTTCGGGTATAAATAGATTACCCAGGTCATATAGAAGGGGTGTCGAACATTTGGGGAGCTTAGGAGAGCCAGAGAAGAAGAAATCACGAGTTGCAGAAACTCGGGTTCTGCTGCTGCAGAACTGAAGAACACGAAGAACAAAAGCCTGTAAAGGAAAGTCGTTGAAAAAAAATCGTTGAAAACTGTCACTTAAATGCGACAGTTCCCAACTCCTTTCCAGCGACCGCGGAACAGAGTATACATCACTTCTCTTGTATCGTTCATTTTGTGACGATTTTTGTGCATCGCAAATTATTGTTTTCCACTATTTTCTCCGTTTTCACCATTGTAAACAATTTTTGAGCAAATAAAAAATATTTTGAGAGTGTCTATAATATGAGGAGCTAAACCCCAAAACTGGGACGACGGAGGAGTCCGAACTTCATACATGGGTAAATTTGTTTTATTCTTTTTTATGAATTTTGCACTAAAATTAATTGAAATATGATTTGATTAAATTGGTTGTCATTTGATTAGATGGGTCATGCTTAGCTTAGGTCATTTGATGTCCCATGCTTAACATTTACAATCAATGTTTTGAGAATCTACCTTGGCAAAAAAAGAGTCCATGTTTATATTTCTTGAGCAAAAATTGTTGAGAATAAATAAGTGAACCTTATGTTATGAAGATTGGCTAAATCCTTAGTCCCAGTACCTCTTGCACCAATTGTAATATTATTGTATATTTTTATTAAATTTAAAAACTCGAATCTTCACAAGTCTCAACGAACCTTTTACTACAGCAAAGTTGAAATCACATCAATTTTTGGCGCCGCCGACACGGATTTGTTTTTAGATTTAGAGTTTTTAGATTTTTATTCTTTTGTTCTTTTTTACGTTTCCTGGGTATTTGTCTTTTTGTTGCAGGTTTTGAATCAAAGAGGAATTTGAGACGAAAGACCTGGGGGATTAAAAGCTAGACAAAGCGAAAAGAACGGAGAAAAGACGAAGATTTTTTTTTTTTTTTAATTAATTAGATTTATTTTTTAGAAACTGTAAATAGGACTTTATTTTTGTATTTTATTTTTATTTTTGGAACATTAAACATTGGACTTTAATTATTGTTAAACCCTACAGAAGGGTACATTTTTTTATATAAATATAAACTGTTTGCAGGGAAGGACGACGATTACGATATCGTCTCGGCCCATCGTGTTCGTACACTGACACAGGAGTCAGTGGCCTGAGTCGACTACAACCGTTTCATTGCCCGTCTGGTACGGGAAGTAAGCTTCTAAACATCCGTGAATCCCCTATCAGCGGGTTTACTGTCTTCCTTAAGGTGCATATATGTTGAGGTTTTGAATACGGACTTTAATTTCCTAGTAAAGGGAAAGGCCAGGCCATACAAGATAAGGGTTCGGATTTCATCACCGTTCTCTTCTTGCCCGCCTTAGGAACACATAACCTACGCGAACCCAAGCTTAAAATACTGATTAGAACGAGACCGATAGGGTAACGAGCTTGTAGGAAAGTCATTCAAAGGGAAGTATTGGGTATCTTATTAGCTTAACTCAAAAGTTCAGGAAGATTACTGTGAGTCGACTAGAGCCGCCCTAACGAGAAACGTTGCCAAAGAGGTGGGGGTATCAAAGCTCCTCTGAGCTTCCCCTACTTCTCTTCGACTCACTTTATTCGGATCGATCTAGAGAGGTTTGCTAAAACGATACCTAGTTTCCTTTTGGAGGAATAGAAGCTGGTCTAGAAACAATCTAAGGGAGCCATCATGCTTGTTGTATGCTAGATTTTATAGGTTTGATTTGGTCAAGTCAGCCTTGCTTGTGATTGTGTAGAATTCCCTTGCAATTAAGAATGTCGAACTTGTATGATAGAAGCCAATACAATGAGTATCGACCTGAATTTGATTATGGACATCATCATTTTTATGACCATGGTGGGAGTAGTAGCTGGGAACGCCAATCTTTTAAAGGTTATGGTTCATCCCATGGTGATCCCAAGTACTATCCACACACGAATTGGTCTTACGAGAATAATTCTGATAATTCCTCTTTACTAGAGTCGACACGTAAGTTAGCTGAGACAGCACGTAAGTTAGCTGAGACAGCACGTAAGTTTGTAGAAATGAATAACTTAGTTATGGACGAAAATGCAACGAGTGAACTTTCTTTACCTTCTTTCCTAGATTATGTCAGGAAATCATGTGAGTCGTCCCAGAAGCTTTTGTTAGAGACCCAGAAAAGAACTTCTCTAAAAGATCTAATTTTTCAAAATAGTGTTTCCAATTTTACCCTTGATATCAATGGTGAATATTTGCCTAATTTAGAGGACGAGGTTAGAATAAAAGACACTACTTATTTAGATAAGGTTCAATCATCTTCGTACTATTATGATGATGAGGATAGTAATAATGAAGAATCTGAAATATGTAGGCATAGTGATCAGGAAACTATTAATCCAGTTGAGCTTTGTAATGATGATATTATTTCTAGTTCAAATCCAAATAATTTTTATGATTATTCACCTATTCAAAAGGAAGAGGATTTGATTAGGGATACCACCGTTTTAGACGATGTAGTTTTTCCTTTTTATTACGAAGCCGATAGTGGTTTAGAGGAACGGGTTTATTCTGAAAATGCTGTTTTAGAGTCTAGCGACTTAGAAACAATAGTCTTAGATGAAGAAGATAGACCCGTAGAGATGAGTAAAGATGCACTACCTGATAATAACTTAGAAAAATCAATTGACCATTTCCAAGAATCTGATGATCTAGAAATTAGGGAGATTGTGACTAGTCTATCTAGAGACACTGAAAACTCTAAGTTTGGGGGTGATTATCACTTTCCTAGTGCCTTACCTTTAACTCTCAGAAAGTCCCCTCACTTAGGACTTGATATCTGTGCCTCAACCATTTTACAAGATTACCTTCATACTCGTTTTCCCGAACCTAATGATGTCCAAGAAGAAGTTCAGTCGTTAGAAACCCATCCTATGGTTGATGTGGTTTTCCCAGGCTATGATACCCAGATTGACTTTGTTTTCCCACCAAATAGTTTTCTTCCAAATATGGGAACGTTTATATTTCAAATGCGTCGAATATTAAGTTCTGAGACTAAGCCTAAGTACTTTAGGTTAATAGAATCGACACATTTACTTAAGAATGACCACTACTCTCATTGTGGTCAATTATGTAAGTCAAATCTGATTGACTTAGAGGATCCTCAGTTATTTAGGTTATTATTGTGTGCTTCTAAGTTCCTATTTGAGTTTTTCCAGACTTTAGGACCTAATAATTCGGATCCCACCTATGAAGAAAGGCAGCCAATGAAAATATTTTATTTAGACCCTTTCATAGAACCTGAACCTGAACCAAAATTATATTTAGATATCTTAATCAGGAAACTAGATAAGGGCATGCTAGTCTTGTTAATTTTCTTGGTTTATTGCAGTTTCCTTTGGTCAGCTCTATTTGGTTTTGAAGACCCACAGTTGTTCCGACTGTTATTTTATGATTCGAGTGACTAATCCTTTCCTAGTCTGGCTGAAGACTTTAAACTTAGCACTTCTTGGGAGGTAACCCATGCTTATGCGTCGACTACGGTAATATCCTTCCTCATTTCCTTTAAGTAGTAACAATTTCTCCTTATTCATGTTTTTAATTTCATCTTTATAACATTGAGGACAATGTTAGATTTAAGTGAGGGGGAGTGATTAACTTTTTATTTATTTTTGTAGGAGTTTCCTTATCATATTAAGACCAGCTGTTGAGCGGGTCTTTCTCTATGTTACAAAAAAAAAAAAAAAAAAAAAAAAAAAATTGATATGACCAGTTGTGGAGCGGGTCTATTATTTTTGTTTTCTTTTGACCAGCTGTTGAGCGGGTCTTTCTCCATGTTACAAAAATGACCAGCTGTTGAGCGGGTCTATTCTTTTGATTCACATGACCAGCTGTTGAGCGGGTCTCTCTTGGTGTTACGCAAATGACCAGCTGTTGAGCGGGTCTTGAGGTTTTGCTCGAGGACTAGCAAAATGTAAGTGTGAGGGAATTTGATAAGCACGTAAGTGTGACGCATTTTCACCCATAACTACATTATCTAAGACTCATTTTATTCTAATAAAGTTGTTTTAAGTCTTTTCTAGGGAATAAACTCTTGCGGCAAAATTGGCTCGAAAAGTGGTGTTTTACACCCCAGGATAGAGTACTAAAGGCACCCCAGAAATGCACCGGAAGCACCCCAAAAATGTGTCGGAGGAACCCCGGAAAAATTACTATCTACGCCCAAAAATTACTATTTGCACCCCATAAGACAGTGCTAAAGGGACACCCGTGCAGGATTAGGGGGAGGACATCTTCTTCTCAAATTCAAAAAATGAATTTTGGCGGGAAAATATTTTCATTAACAGCAGAATTTCGATCGGATGTTTGGACGTGATTTAGTGAGATTCAATCCCTGAAACTTAGTGGGTAGACGTGATATGACTATAGAAAGCTAGTATGGGTGTTCGTTTGGATCAGAATTGGCTGAATCGTGTCATGGAGCAAAACAGGGGAGTACGTGCAAAGGGAGAAGATATTCACGCGTGTGCTGTTGCTGGAGTGTGCTGGGAGAGTTTGGAATGTTCTGTGAGAATGCTAGATGCGTGTAAGAGTTAAACAAGGAAATAAATACAACTGCAAACGCGTAGAGAAGCTAAAACAAGAAATTATTGCCGTGAGAATAAAAATAATAAAGAGAAGATTTTTTGAAGTTATGGAGGAGATTCGATGCATCTTTCGGGTATAAATAGATTACGCAGGTCATATAGAAGGGGTGTCGAGAGTTTGGGGAGCTTATGAGAGCCAGAGAAGAAGAAATCACGAGTTGCAGAAACTCGGGTTCTGCTGCTACTGCTGCAGAACTGAAGAACACGAAGAACAAAAGCTTGTAAAGGAAAGTCGTTGAAAAAAAATCGTTGAAAACTGTCGCTTAAATGCGACAGTTCCCAACTCTTTTCCAGCGACCGTGGAACATAGTATACAACACTTCTCTTGTATCGTTCATTTTGTGACGATTTTTGTGCGTCGCAAATTACTGTTTTTCACTATTTTCTTCCTTTTTCACCATTGTAAACAATTTTTGAGCAAATAAAAAATATTTTGAGAGTGTCTATAATATGAGGAGCTAAACCCCAACACTGGGACGACGGAGGAGGCCGAACTTCATACATGGGTAAATTTGTTTTATTCTTTTTTATGACTTTTGCACTAAAATTAATTGAAATATGATTTGATTAAATTGGTTGTCATTTGATTAGATGGGTCATGCTTAGCTTAGGTCATTTGATGTCCCATGCTTAACATTTACAATCAATGTTTTGAGAATCTACCTTGGCAAAAAAAGAGTCCATGTTTATATTTCTTGAGCTAAAATTGTTGAGAATAAATAAGTGAACTTTATGTTATGAAGATTGGCTAAATCCTTAGTCCTAGTACCTCTTGCACCTATTGTAATATTATTGTATATTTTTATTAAATTTAAAAACTCGAATCTTCACAAGTCTCAACGAACCTTTTACTACAACAAAGTTGAAATCACATCAAGAGGCTGCCCAAGTTTTCTACTCCAGAGACGTGAAACATCCAGATTGGTGGGTTTTTATTCATACGCCGAGAGGAATGACTACAGACGTGGACAAAGCAGAGATACCAGGTCGCGACAGTATTCAAGATATTTTAGCAGAGGAACCACATCTACTTAAATTACTGAAGCAAAAGCGTCTCCCTAAAACAAAGAAATGAAAAGTCTCCAATATATGTGCGATCGGTATGTTTCCTTTATAACTATATATTTTGCTTGTCATATTGTGAATTTTTTTTTTTTTGCTTGTCATATGCAGATTCAAATTGCAAGATCTGGTCTTGAATATATGCAGATTCCAATTGCAAGATACTTTGCATTTAATCAGAATGCTGGTCTTTAATATATGCAAATTCCAATTGCAAGATCTGGAGTTGTCTTTGGACTTGCGAGCTCTATGTTTTTTCAGTTGTTTCGTAAAATTTTCCTCATGTTTGACTCTAGATTGTGCAATAACAATTTGTTGTTTTTTTCACCCCCCCCCCAATTTTTACACATATTTGCTTACAGATCCCTGTGTAAGTTACTTTATTGTTTCCGCCCCACTTTTTAGCCCCCATAAATTAGAAGATGTTGTTTCCACCCAACATCTCCTTTTATCACTACCAAACAAACACTCCCTTTCCCAACAAAATCACCTTCTTTGGGAAGTAGTTTATGTTTTCTACTCAGAGACAAAAAACCAGCAGTTATTATTTGCTCTTCAATAGTTCAAAAGCTGGAAAACAACAAAAAAACTGGAAAACAACAAAAAAAATCATCTTTAATTTTAGTTGTTTCTGAATCTTTGAGTAAACCATACTCTTCAATCTTCATCTACACAGATATGGGTTTGTATTCTTTTAAGTGTTGTTTTTCTTCACTTTCCTCTGCATGATTGCATAAAAATATATTCTTTTTTTAATGATCCTTTTTTCTTTGTTGCAAAGAGAATGCAGAGAAGTGTAATAGAACTTAATGTATTATTTTTAAAAAAAAAAATACTCTGTTTTGTGGTACAGTATCTAGTGTGAACACTTTTTTTTTGTTGGTGGTGTGTGGTTGATTTAAGAATTGAGTGTAATCATGATATGAGTTTTGTTTGAATTACATTATTCTACTATGAAGAAATGTTTGATTTAAGTTTTGTGGTTGTTGTTAACTTTTTCTTATTTCTAGGGTTTGATCTGTTTTTGAGTGAAAATGCAAATTGTTTCTATTGTTGTTTATAGGATTCGATCTGTTTTTGAATAAAAATACAAATTGTTGTCGCTCTTGCAATGTATTTGGTTATGTCTAACACCAAAGTAATTGTTTTGCAGCAATACTTTTTATACACTACTATATGGCATCAAGGAGGAGCCGCAGTCCTGATTCGTCACATAAGAGGGAGAGAGACAGGAAAGGAAAGAAGCCTAAGGTCTCTTGTTCGGATGATGAACCAGAGGCAGGAAGCTCCAAGGATCCTCTTGCTGAGACTTATAAACTGATTGAGCTCATGACCCATGAATAGTTGAAACAGCTACAGAAGCGTGTGAATGACTTCGTCACATGTCATGATATAGGGCTCAAAATTAAAGAGGAAGAAGCGTCACGCCGGAGGAAGGCTGCTGAAGAAGCTGTTTTGCAAGAGGGGTATGACAAGTTCAGAGACGAACAGTTTCGTCGTGCACAAGCATTACTTGCAGCAAGTATGCCGCAATATCCTCCATGGGTAGATTTTATGGCCTCTGATGCTGAATCAGAGGCTGAACCATATTGGGAACCTTTTCAGCATGTGCCTGAGCCATACTCGCCAGATGAGGAGGTAGAGCAGCTCACGCAAGCTATTTGGATGAAGAAATAGAAGCATACAATTTGCATGAATTCCTCATGGGGCCTGTTGATCCAGAAGAGGAGGAGTATGCTCAAGCACTAATGGATGTTGAAGATAATGCTGATGATGATGAAGACTATGAGGAGGATGAGACAAGTGAAGTCATCGACGAATATGAAGAGTTCCATAATAGTTGGTAGAATACACTGAGGAACCATCCAATCTGATATTTGACGTCTCAACTTCACCTGGAAGAGAACATTGGGTCTGTATATGGTAATCTTGCAAACTGAGTATGCCTTGTTTTGTTTCCGATTATGTGTTTGACCATAAATTTGACCAACTTGTCCACAATTGTTACCAACTTTACCTTGATCCGGATGCCTTTGACCTAGATATCTTAAGAGAAAAGCAAATCTCTCCTCTATTATTGTACTCTTCTCTCTTGTCCAAAAAAAGTAATTCAATTTGGGTCTCAAATTTTGTTCCCTCTCAAATCCCCACTCTGATTCATCTTTTAGATTTCAATTCCCTCTCAAAATTGAGAAACCTTTTCTTATTCCCTCTCAAATTTGAGAAACCTTTTTTTAATCCCTCTCAAATTTTATTTCCCCCCTTCTCAAATTTTCAGAATGATTTCAAATCTAATCCTTTTCTATAAACAGAGGGAGATGAAGATCTTAATTTCTTTCCCTTCATTCTCACCATCCTTCTTTGCGATTCTCACTTTCTTCTTCCGTACCTCTTACCTCGCATACATCTTTGTACCTCATTCATTCTCTAGAGGTAATCTATGTAGCTTTTACTTTCAAATATTTATTTCAAATTAGGGTTTCTTTTTTGTTGGTTGGTATCTCCTTCATAGATTTACTTGTATGTTGTTATTTACTGCTTTGTAATTCTTGGTATTTGGTTGTTATCTCTTTCCATAGATTACAACCAAACTCAGGGTTTCTACATGGTTATGAAGTTTTTCTTCGTAGGTTGTTCTTATTACTTTAAAATTATACCTTTGTTGGTTGTAATCTCCTTCCACAGATTTCAACCAGAAGTTGGGGTTTTGTATTTTAGTTCACTGCTAGGTTTGCTCTCATTTTAGTTTAAATGCCTAATATGATGTTTGTTATTTGGTTTGTTTGGTATGAAGATGTTGTCAAGTCAGGATTCTCACTTTTCAGATCATGTTGTGTCTCCTTCTACCAATGAAACTGGTTCTGCATCTGATGTTCGTAGTACTCCATCTCATGGTGGTTATGAAAATGGTTCTCTATCTCATGATGAAACTCAATTTGATTCTGACTTGGAGGAGACACAACTTCAACCCAGACTCTTGGTGGAAATAGATGAATGTGGAAAACCCTTTGGAGAACATGCATCAAAGTTTGCAACTCGTGCAGGGGAACTCATTCGAGTTCACTGTCCAATTGACTACAAATACCGGAGGATCATTCCTGCAGCCTTCAAGGACCAAGTCTGGAACCTGCTCATAGTAACTTATTATCTCTTATGCATTTCATTCTATGGTTTGCTCCACTTATACATATCAGTGTTTATAGACCAACTACCTAGTTATTGTTTATGGCTGACAAAAATACTTCATCGTTTAAGGACAAAAAAAAATCGCATATGATGAGTCTCGTGTCAGGCCATTTTTCCAAAAAAAAATTCCCCAGAAGTTTCGTTCATTCAAATGGGAGTTACGCCTTAACATTCTGAAAAAGCTTGAGACTCGGGAAGAAATGGATGCAGCATGCCCTTATGGTGTTAATGACGACGTTTGGAAACGATTTGTGCATAATGAGTACCATCCTGGCATGCAGCAAAAGTATTATAGATATGTTGAGAACTAGCGGAAGAGAAGGATTCGACATTGTTTAGGTAGACTCTCCCATGCCAACAAATCCTATAGAGTTGTAAGTACTTTTTAACCTGGTGGTCTTAACATTAAATTCTCAAACTATTTCATTTGGGCAACCCTTACTGGCCATATTGATTGTACAGGCCAAAAAAGAAGGTAGGGTTATCGAGTGCCATGGTGAGAGCTGGATGTTGGCTCATGTAGGGAAATATTGAGCTGTACATCCAAGTGAAGTTGGAACATATGTGAGTATTGGACCATCATATGTTGTTCAGAGTTCAAATAAATCTAATTGTTTACAGTTTGGTTCTTTTGGATTTCAGGAAAAAGTGAAGGATGCCGTAGAAAAGAGAAAGGCTCAATCCGAAGCTGGTATTGAGGTTGTTGTAGATATTGCCAATGATCAAGTTACTGAAGTTTTTGGTGATGAATCTAATCGAAGTTATTGCGAAGGCTTTTCATCCACTGTTACCAAGAAGCAAGCAATACAAGGAAAATTTGGTTCTTCAATAGCCGCGAGTGCAAAAGCCAATTCATTTACTTCAGCTGGTAATAAAAGCAGGATGGACAGGATCCAAGAGGAGTTAAGTGTTCTCTCAAAGGTGAGCTTCAATCTGTAATTCATTTACATCCTTAATTTTTATAGTTAGTTTTGTAAATAAGAGATTATAATTTTTTTAATCAACTATTGAATGGGTTGGTTTTGGTTATAGGCTGTTTTTAGTTTCATGACAAGCCAACAGAACAATGCCAATCGTCAAAGCAGAACACAAGTCCCTGATATCCATTCTCCGGTCGTTCAACCTGTTGTTGCTGCTAATACTATACCCGATGAAGGAGAGCCTCAAGTTTGTCTTGTTAACAGAAAAAGGGAGATAGTCGCAACAGGTTATGTGGTTACCGGCTTGGATGGAGAAATCTGTCACGGGGTGAGTGTTGATCATGACGAAAGGAAGGTATGCATTGAGGATGTTCTTGATGTGCACTATCCTGTACTCGATGCTCCTCAAGGCCCGGAAAAATGCTTCACATTGGATGATTATGTTTTAGGTGGATTTTTAATCTGGCCTTCAAACCGGTTGGTCTTGCAACCGGTAGATTAAGCAGTTTGGAACTTATCTTTTGGTGCAGCTTTCCTTACTTTTTATACATATGCTGCTGCTTATATTTTGTTGTGTTCTTTTGATTCAGTCACTCTTTAGTTAGAGTTCGTAATTAGAACGTAACTCTGAAAGCTTCTTAGTCTTGCCTGCAAATCGGTTGGTCCTGCAAGATCTAGACTAAGCAGTTTGAAACATAGTTTTTTGTGCAGTTTTCCTTACACTAATATATACATACTACTGCTTATATTTTGTGGAGTCTTTTTTCACTCTCTAGCTAAAGTGTACCCCAGAAAAGTTCCTTTCAGTTTTCTGTTACTTTAAACATTTCTTAAAAATACACTTCTGCGAGTATATCGGGTTGTACTCCATTATGTATATCTATATATGGATGTCTTTTATTTACTTGCTTTTATTCCCCCCCCCCTTTTGAACTCCGCCATTTAAAATGCCAGTCCCTAGCCCGAGTAAAGGAGGAGGGAAGAGGGGCAACCTTGTATCCTCTTCTGATATTTCGTATCGTTTTTTTTTTTTGTCTGTTTTCAGGAACTTTGGTGAACAAGATTTAGAATACAGAATTTTATCGGTTGTGTTTCTTTCATATATGCAATTCCCTTGATCATGGGATACCGCAGTTCGCTTTTTTAATCTCAGGTTTGTTACCCATACCTATTATGATCTATTCAAATATGTCATTTGCTTATTCAGCTACCATGCATCTGACCGATAATCATTTGTTTTGCAAGGTTTCATGGATTCTAACACCCGAAGCTGGAGATTACCTACTACGGAGAAAGTTGGCAAGTTATTTTAATCTCAGGTTTGTTTCATTACCTATTATGATATCTTCAAATTGTTTCGTGTACTTATTCAATTGACAATATTCAGTTCACCGATATGTGTTTGCTGGTATATGACAGGAGGCGGTGTTGGCCTTGCAAAGCTGTACAAAGATGGAAAGAACTTGTAACCAAGATCAGCTTATTGAAATAAGTTTATCCCTTCTCTTGTATAGCGTTGCAGGACCTTGATAGAGAAATACCATAGTTGTGGTGAAATAACTTGACTTTGTTTGTCCTGCAAAGCCGCAGAAGTAGCACAAGCTAGAAGTATCATATTCTTGTATTTAATTTTGTTGCTGAGTAAGCTCTTACCACATCTGTTCATTATTTTCAAGTATGTGTTTTACATGATTTCTGCCAAAAGGTACAACTTACTACCATCGAGTTTTCGGAGTGGAGATGTTATGGTCGTTAGGTTTGTTGTAATTGAAGGAGATAAATGCATCTAACCTGACGAGCAAAACATTCTCCTCTCTAATTTTACTAGTGACTGAACTATTATAATTATTAGTTTCCTTGTTATCATTCGCTACCTCTGGCTGATACACTTACATGCTACAATTCTCTTTTTGTTTTGTGAGGTTTTACTGATGCTAACACCTGAAGCTGGATAAACAAGCGAGACAACATTAGCCTTGCAAAGCTGTACCAAGCGAGGGAAAGAACTTTTACCAAGAAAGACATTCTTTTCTCTACTTCTATTAATTCGTGAGTAAAGTCTTGCTATATCAGTGCATTGTTTATTGTCATCTTAATTTAACATATGAAACCATGTACATAAATTCCCAGTGAAAATTCTGTCAAATATAAACTTTTGATGCTTAGATTGCCATGTTCATATAAAAACAATGAGAATGTATGCATTAGAAACTTGCTTATATTAGAAACTACTGAAACACACAACCTTGTCATTTTCTTATAACATAGGGAACCATGTATGTTTTTTTGCCTCAAGCAGTTGTTTCATACTCACATATACTTAGGTATCTGAATGAATGATCAGACAAATCTTGGTTCAATTGGTTGGTCTATAATGAGAATGTATGTATTGCAGAATGACAATGAACATGTAAATGAATTGCCAAAATTACTGAATGAATCTTTCTCTCCTATGAGAGCTGTTTCTAATTTGAGTTTCTGTTTCATTTTTGTTGTTTTGTCAGGATACTGGAATCGATGGCAATAGCTGATGCCATGAGCTAGTTAAGGATACTCTGATATCAAAGGACGACTTCTTTTGGCTAATGAACAATTTTTTTTACAGCCAAGGTATAATGCAGAACAACACTTTTATATTTAGAAACTACTGAAAAACACAACTCTTGTCATTTGATTAGAACCATATAGCAAACCATGTATTTTTTTTAAGCTTAAGCAGATCTTTCAATGTAAAAATGATAATCGTATATACTTGTGTATGTGAATGAATGAGGAGACAAACCTTGGTTCAATTGGTTGTTGTATGGATTTGTGAATGAATGAATTCCTTGTGCTGCTAGAATGATAATGTATGTATTGTGGAATGAGATTAAATTATGGGTTTTAGATTCAGTATTGGAGGTTCATAAATGAATTGCAATGCAGCTTCAGAAAGTAACTGTATTGCAGCTTCAGAAATGGATTGCATTGCATTGCAATGTTCAATTTTGGGAGCTTATTTATAACAGTAAAAAACGTTATTTATTTTTTTGAAAACTATTTTTTTTATCAACGTCGAATCAATGTTATAAAATATGTTAGTAATTAACACACCTGGAAAATTCATTACTGTTACAATCAATCGTCAACGTGTAAAGCCGTTAGTTTACATGTTACAAACGATCGACACATGGCAAACGTCAAATGTTACAGTCAGCTGTTACGAATCGAATCGTTACAGCAAGCTATTATATCCAAAATGTTATATTCAATCATCAACGTTTGAAGCCGTTACTTTACACGTTACAACCGATTGACACGTGTTGTATGACAGTTGTTACACTGAGCTATCACGGTTGTGAATCGTTATAATAACTGTTAAATTCAATCTGTTACAATTGATGTGTTTTGTAGTTGTAGTGGTAAAAAGGTTCGTTGCTCGAACTTGTGAAGGATTTTCGAAAATTAAATAGAGTTGTTTTGACAATAATAAGAAAATACCGAGACTCTGGATTCCACCATTGACCAATTAAGTGATAAACTCTAATCAATATTCATGCAATATTCTTCTTTAAAGTGATTCTAGTATTTGCCTTTAATAGATTTTTGAAGTAATAATTGTAAGCACGAAGCATGAAACATCAAAAGTATTAAAACCAAGCATGTCCCATCAAAACACTTCACAACTACTCAATAAAAACCAATTTTTCTTTTAAGTTCTATGCAAAAAATCATGTAAAATAATTGCAATAAATAATTAAAATAGAACTATACCACTTTTATGGAACAATGGCTTCATCCGTCGCCTCGGCTAAGGGGTTTAGCTCCTCATATTAACCACTTGCTCAAAATACATATTTGGTGTTCAAAAGTTGATTAAAAGAGTGAAAAGTGTTAAGCAGCGGGTTTTGTAACAAATATAATCGTTACAGAACCTATTCATACAGAGAACTGTTGCGAACTGAAGCTAACTGTTGGAAAAATTGTTACAAAGGGTATAGAGTTTGAAAGCTACGGTCACAGTTTCTGCGACTTTCTTTTACTGCTGTTCTGTGTTCTTCGTCTTCTCCGACCACAGTTGCACCAGCAGAAATTCGATCTCTTCCAATGATTTTTCTGGCTTCTCTAAGGCTCTAAACTTTCCCCTAAACTTTGTTGCTTCTCAATATGACTCGAATCAACCTATATATATCCACCAAACCCCAAAATTACTCGAGTTAATCCAAATCTTTTCGTTTTTTCTTCACCGCACGTTACAGGATTTTAATCTTCTTTTTACGCGTTAACTTGGTTTCAAAACTCTCTCAGGACTGAATAAGGACTCCATATACTCCAATCTTGCCGTAAACTCTTCACAAATTCTTTTGTAAACCGAAAATAACTCAAATCGTGAATTCTCCCTGTTTTGCTCCAACACGGATTTCTATCCCTGTTTAATCGACTCTACAGCTCATACCATACTTGTTTATCCTTAACAGGGTTAACCCAACGAAAATCAGCCCTTGAATCTCCTTAAAAATCGTCCAAAAATCAAACATAAAATTTTGTTTTCTGTAAAGAATATTCCCGCCAATTTTTATTTTCAAATGATGAAGATGGGTGCTAAAGATGAATTTGGGCTACACATAGCCATGGGTGCCCCTTATCCGCTGCTGGAGTCCGTATAACACTTGTCCTTTGAGGTGCATTTGGACAACTTTTCGAGCCGATTTTCCCAAAAATGTTTATTCCCCAAAAATACCTACAAAGGGATAAAATACCAAAATTAGTACAAAAATGGGTACTAAAAATATACACAATAGAGATGAAAATAGACACATAAATGCATCTATCAACAATCAACTAAACAACGATTAAAATCGTTGTTGTAGGTGTTACAAGGAAGGACAGGTGGCAATAAGTCAACCGTTACACACAAAGTCGCTGTTACAGTATCTGTTACAGACTAACCGTTATGATCTGCGCAATAACGGCTATCCGTTATAAGAAAATGACATCAGATTAATCTTGTGCTGACTAGATAACCGTTGGTGTATTTATTCCAACGAATGAGACCGTTATTTAATAAAATTTTATTGTAACTAAATGAACAATTGAAAAAATATTGTAACAATAATAATAACGGCATATTTCCAACATTTTTTTGATGTTACATTATATAGATACTAACGGTTTTTCAATGTTACAAATTCCCTGATTTTGTGTAGTGCGACTAGGTCACCCAACAATGAAATGTTTCGCCATCAGGAACATATTCAACCGGAAGCGTACAGCCGGAGATATTGAAATAACCAACCAAGCAATTGAGAGCGACCCTTTCCCTCGACACTGAATTGCAAAAGTATGAAATCCTAATTCAGTAATAGCACAACAGATTCGCGTGTAACAAGTTTATAAAGAAAGGCATGCCAATACATAATAAGAACAGGTTTTGTTTCTTCAGCTAAAGAAAATTCTCTTTCAAATCTACGGGTTGCTCCGCGCATCCGGTCGGTTATACAAAAAAAAACTACATGTTGTTCCGCGCATCTGGTTGGCAATACAAAAATACAAAGCTACGGGTTGCTTCGCGCATCCGGTCGGCTAACATACAAATTCGAAAAAGGCGACGGGTTGCCCTGCGCATCTGATCAGCTGACATACTACAAAAGGCTACGGGTTGCTATGCGCATCCGGTCGGCTATACAAACAAACTAACAAAACTACAGGTTGCTCCGCACATCCGGTCGGCTGCCATACAAATTCACAAAAGGCGACGGGTTTCCCTGCGCATCCAATCAGCTGACATACAACTACAAAAAACTACGGGTTGCTCCGCGCATCCGGCCGGCTGACATACTATAACACCCCGTATTTTTAGCATGGCGCATGATAAAAGATGCGCCATGACCTGAGATGAACCTTCATCCAAAGTTTCCGTTGCGTGGTAAAAGGTGGATTGGCTTAAGGCCAATATCGTGCCAAAATGGCGCATTACATTTGGAATTTTGCCAATGGCAAAATCTCGCATCAAATGATGCATTAGGCCAGTTGGGTAGATGGCCTATAGCCTTGCAGCGCATCCTTTGCGTATTATGAAGGCTATTGGACTAGAGCCAATGTTGCACAATCATTGTGCATCAGGCCAGAGAGGGCTGACCGAGAGAATATTGCACAATCATTATGCAATACGTTGGAGTAAATGTTGCGCTATCATTATGCAATAGCCTGAATAAGTGTTGCGCAATTATTGTGCAGTATGCCAGAGTAACTGTTGCAAAATCATTGTGCAATACGACAGAGCGAGCCAGCAGAAGGAATATTGCGCAATCATTGTGCAATGCTGAAGTAAACTCGGCAATCATTGCCGGATACTCAGAAATAAATGGCAACGGCCATGAATAGTGAAGCAGGCATGTCAATCCGCTCCCCTTTCCAAAGTTGTAGAAATTGCAGGTAAACATATATAGGGAGGGGTAGTTGGTTGAAGGTGCATATGTGGAATATGCACCAAGTAAGCTTCATAGCTTATCCGAAAGAGTATAAATGATGCGTAAGCCTCATTTATAGCTGTGTAGCCTTGCAAATAGGGCATTTGATGCTTAGGCATCACTATGCCATGTTGCGGACCCGATAATGCGCAACCTTTGTGCATTTTGACGGAACGACCTATACGGACTAGGCCATTACCCTTATTGCTAGGCCACGGCCTTGCAAACGAGTTTGGCTTGTTGTCCCTTCGAGGATGAACTACGGTCTGTGCTGATCCCTTTAGAGTAGGAAAGGGTACGTAGGCAGCCGTAATGAGTTGCAGCATTGCCGGTCCAGCACATTATCGCTCATATCATCTAATTGGAAGATGATTGCGGCATTCTGGCCTCTCATATCATCTGGCTCGGTATTGCATGTAAGAGATGATTGAGTCCAAACTTGATGAGGCAAGTTGCATTCTATTCCATAGATGCTCATACTTCCTATCAAGGTAGTCGATGTTGGCATGCACCATTGGCACATTGGTCATGAAGGTAAGCTATAACGGTGTGCAGGTAGCGGATCTTGCATAATCCTAAGGATAGTACAACGTTAGCTTGATTGATGCACCCTTGGCACGATAAAGATAAGTGCATGCTCTCAGTGATGCCTATGCTACGGGAAGAGGCAGTACGACGGTTACTCAGCTAGATAGGAAATTCAGTACGTTGAGGCAAGGCTTTATACCCTTATTCTATGGTAAGTTGGAACGGTGTCGAAGCCATGTTACCTGCATCATGCTCCAGGAGCATGCTTGTAAAAGCAAGTGGACATGCATCTGCCTAGCTTAAAGGCCCGGTTAGTAGCATCACCATTGCGCATCGGGGAAGTTATGGCCTGCGCGCCTAGACGTAATTTTCCGGTCCGTCACACATACAAATTCACAAAAGGCGACAGGTTGCCCTGCGTATCCGATCACATACAACTACAAAAGGCTACGGGTTGCTCTGCGCACCTGGTTGGCTATATAAAAAAACAAAAAACCATGGGTTGCTCCGCGCACCCGGTCGAGTGACATACAAACTCACTAAGGGCTACGGGTTACCCTGCGTATCTGACCAGCTGACGTACAACTTCTAAAGGCTACGGGATGCTCCGCGCATCACATTGTCTATAAAAATAAATAAAAATAAAAAGGCCTACAGGTTGCTTTACGCTCCCGATCAGCTAAAAATCCAAACTCGCGAAGGCTACAAGACGCTCGTATACCCGACTGAAATAACCGGTGGCATCCCCTCAAAAAAAAAATGATAAAGAGGGGGAAGTGTATTTTGCCTAACAGAAAAAAAGAAGAAGGGAAGAGCGCGTTCTCCTTACAACGCGTTTTTCCTAAAAAAAAAAAAAAGGGGGAAACGCGAGTTTTGAGAAGAAGGAAGAAGAGCGAGTTTCCCTAATAACGCGTTTGGTCTAAAGGCCGGCTCACATTGTGACTAAACGACATGCAGAAACACGAAAACATTAAGTGTCCGGGCCATGGAGAGCCTCGTAGGCGCGTACAGAACCGGCAAGTAAACGTTCACCCGAGGGGCGCGGTGAAGGCGTCCTCTCTCTCCCAGATACGATGGATTTCCCTTTACCTGTAGGTTTTTGCTTTTCCTCCAGGCCAGTGATTTTAGACTTGCCCCTTCTTCGATAACTGATCCTTCCTCACCTGCTCCTTGCGCAACCACATATTCCAGGACGATAGTAGACTTTTCCCATGCAAAGAATAGAGTATGAACAGGAGGCGCCCAACCGCAATAAAGCCGCGTTACACCCCGCATGCTCCTAACCATCTCCCGATGAAGGGACAAGTTTATCGCCTCTTAAATCCCTGCCGATCAGATAGTAGCCAAATGATCGGGATTGGAATAGATGTAAGACACCCAGTGTGGCCATATAGGCAGCGTTGCAGCAGTAGATCAGAAATAAATGGTAGGAAGGCGATAGTCACCACGATGAATAGCCGGCCATATGCGGAACCTTTTGAACGAAAAGATATTCATCTCTACTGGATCGGGATACATAATCCAACCTTGTGTAGTTGGATAAGGTAATACGGAAGGGTTGACAAGACGAGGAATAAGATTGTCATCCGTAGGGTATACGCGCCGACCATCACGAAGAACCCTCAAATTTAATGCGCGTTTCAAATCGGCACTTCTACGAATCTCCTCGATCGTGTAAGATTCGTTATTTTTGGGTGGGGGTAATAACAATACCTCCTGGCCTGCAGGTTCGACTTCTTCAATCTCTTCACTTATTTCATCCTCTGATTCCTCTTCTCCATAAGAATCGCTCTTAGAAGAATCAGTGACATGAGGCGCGTGTGGTAGGTACGAGATGGAGTGAAAACTTACGAATGAATGAAAAGAAGGGAGTTAGTGTGATTATATATATAGGAGACCATCTGAAAGGGGTCATGTCAGTTACAAAAAGGTAAAATAACTGAAATAAGCGAGAGAGACTTTATGACACGTAGCGAGAAGGCCAACCGTCGGAGGAAACGTGGGAAGGTGACGAAAACCTCCCTCATTTTCGGGGGCGTCTAAGGAAAAGAGCCAGGTGACTATCGGGCTATTTGTGAAAACGCAGGGGTATCAAAATACACCACCACTTTTTTCTTAAGAAATCTGTATGGACAAACTCAATACAACTCCGAGAGTTAAAATCAATCAAGGAATAGTATTAAGAGTTATATCTCTTTATCACTTGTGATTAGAACGTTTACAGAACTTAATTCGTGAACTTAATTACAAAGAGATAACTTGGACGGTACCAAAGACCAATATCCAAGAATCAATCAAGTCGTATCCAACAAACTAGGTCGGATGTCTCTACTATAATTGGTCAACGCACAACCTGTGATATTTCAATTATAAAGATAAACAATATAATGCGGAAAAAGAAATAACACAGACACCAGAAGTTTTGTTTACGAGGAAACCGCAAATGCAGAAAACCCCCGGGACCTAGTCCAGATTGAACACCAAACTGTATTAAGCCGCTACAAACACTAGCCTACTACCAATTAACTTCGGACTGGAATGTAGTTGAGCCCTAAAAGGCATCACACCGATCAAGGTACAGTCGTGCTCCTTACGCCTCTTGAATCCCAGCAAGACTCCGTGCAATTGATTCCCTTAGCTGATGTCACGCCAACTGAGAGTTTCTTCAACTCAATTGAAAACTTTAAACCAAATCTGCCTCCCACAGATTAAGCCTATATATAATTGATTTCCTTTTACAATCAAGCAATATAATCAAAGGTGTGGAACTCGATAGCAATATACAAAGTCTAGCTAACCTCAAAATCCGGACTTATGCAACCCGAAGTGCAGCCTAGATTATTATTCACCTAACAAGTATAAAATAATAAAGTTTAGGACGAAATTTCTATATATCTTGATCAAGTGAGTAAATTCAATAATCGATCAAATACAGGATACACGAGTTATCAAGGAAAGATAACTGTACCTGGCTTCACGAATCCCTATGAAGACTTTGTAGTCGCTAAACCCCAAAAGGGTTAGGAAGAGGACGACTCTAGATACAACTAGGACACAACAAAAAAGTAGTGTCGGGATTCAAAGATCCCAGTTGCTTGATGAAGTTCCCCTTTTATAGACTTTCAAAGCATAGGTTGCTTTATGTTTATGCAAAGGTAGCTTTAGAACCAAAAAAACAATATCCACCGTTAGATGAATCTTTGAATTTGATTCACATAAACAAGATATACACTCTGGTTAGGTAGAACCGTAACCGAACCATGTACAAAGGACTATGTTCAACATGGTTAGCCGAAACTAGCCGGTTTGAACTTAGAAGCTTAATATTCATTATCATGGATACACAAGACATTAACTCTGATGACAACCTTGTGATCAATTAAGTCTAGTGTTTTAGAGATTTAATCAAATGTTAATAATCTCATAGAAATAATTTAAATACACTTGAAAATATGATCGAAACGATTAGTAGATGTACGAATACAAATACATAAGATTTCCTGAGTCGGTTCAATCATAGTACGCATACCAGTTTGAAAACTTTAAACCAAAACCGATTTTCGGAGTTCACAGAACTTTCAAGGTTTGAGTACCAGTTTGAAAAATTTCCACCTAACCTAAGTTCCAGAGTTCACAGAAATTTTAAGGTTTACGTACCGGTTCGGAAACTCAAAGACTGTCGCCGGTTCCGGAGTTCACAGAACTGAATCGGTTTGCGTACCAGTTTGGAAATGCTATCGAGTTCTAGAACACAGAACTGTTTAAGCTTGCGTACCGGTTTGGATAGTCACCCCTTGTTCCGTAACGACAGTTCAATAATGGTTTGCATACAAGTATGCAGACCTATCCGATTATCGAGTCACACAGATTTTCATATGATATACATAAGATATGCATACCAATAAACTGTAAGTCGATATATAGTGTAAGAGCATAGCTCGGTTGAAACCACCAAGCGTTGGTATGTCAAGTTTGGTTGTCATATTTTAGTGAATCAAAACTCAATTAAAGAGTCGCTTGATTATGTAACTAGAGACAACTTCGTATAGGTTAGACTAGAAAGATAAGGATTATGAGACATACAAGTATTACTCGAAGACTTGAAGAATGTGAAGAAGTAACAAGCTACAGCGACGACATCATCCTTCCTCTTGAGGTTAGTAATATTTTGACTTGAACTGTTTTATTCCTAACGTATCTTTCAAGTCGTGATATATTGAAAACATAACTGCGAAGCTCTGAATGATTATACTCTAGTAGTGAGACATGATCACATGATCATAGTGTTAAGGAATTAGAATACGAAGTATAACGCTTATCTTTTGAACTTCGTATATAAGACATCGACATAATCGTATGAATGCTATTGAGATTATGTGTATGGGTAAAGGTGAAGATTTCATCTTAGGAAACAATGTTTACATTTGTTCAAAGGAAGTATATTCATGAACTTGTTTTATGAATCGAAAGGGAAATCGCTAGGCTTATTGGTATTGTTATTCATTGCATATCTTTGGATTACCAATATGCGTGAGTTAGTAGAACCGATCATAACTTGTTATGTATCTTGGTAAAACTAGTCACAGTGCCTAACTTATGATTTGGTATGACTTTTATTAGTATAACCGATCCTAAGTAATCACCTGATATGGTATGATCGATATTTGTAATTGGTGTGACCGATCCTAGTAATTGGTGTGACCGATCACAAAAGAGTTGTGTAATCGATCCTTGTAATTGGTGTAACTGGTCCTAGAAATTGGTGTAACCGATCCTAGTGACTTGTGTAACCGATCACAAGTAATACCATGAGAATATGGTAACCGGTCCTGGTAATTGATGTAACCGATCCCGGTAACTGATGTAACCGGTCCCAGTAATCATATTAAGGTAGAACCTATCATTTGTTTGGTAGAACCGTAAACCCATGATTAGTGAATTGATATTTGATCAATCACATAGTTGTTCTTGGAATACAGATGAACAAATTCTAAACTTGTTTGGAAGTGTGGTATAATCGATTCCAAGATTGTAAATATGAAAAGGGATTTACAAAGAAAAAGATGTCGACATACTTTGAACATGTTCAGTAACTCTTATCTTTTATTGTTCAAAGATATTCCTTAATTACTCAAGGAGATCCCGGACCGAAATAAATTAAGAATCTTTTAATTAAGGTTGTTAGTTTTATATGCTTTTAATTACCAGCAATTAAATGCATATCTCTGGAAAATAAAAATTGGTAATGCGCATTTACTAATTGGATATTTTCTAATGATATTTCGGTAAATATTGGACAAAGCATTTCCAGGAATTATGAAAACCGATTTTGGCATTTATTGCATATCTTGAGAATATTCGGTTTTGGAAATTCCTTGGTGTCCAAACATCCTTGGTCTATAAGTACCCAAGTTTGCATTTTGAGCAAACTATCCTAAGATCCAGGCAAACTTCATCTTTTTGTTGTTTCTGGTGGAGTCGTCTATTCGGAGAGGAAAGTACCCTAATTAGGCGAAATCTCTTACGACCGCTCGTTTAAAGACTTTTGTGGGATCAAGAAGCGATCTACTAGTACCGTTGGTGGGAACTGGATAATTGCGATTTATTTTATTTTTTGATTGATTTTATTGACTAACAGTTGTTGAACTTTGATTGCACCTAGTTTGTTTATTCTTGAGAATCTTCTCTTCTGATATAAGATTCACTTAAACTAGATCGAAGTGTCGACGGGATCTTTAGAACTGTGTCTTTTACTTTTCTATTTCCGCAATTATAAAATTTTGCTGTGTCTTTTACTTTTCTATTTCCGCAATTATAATTAAAAAGTAAAATACACAAACATTAACTCTGTATTATTGATAGTGATCATATAGAGTTTGATTAAGTCCGAACCTATTATCAAGTAATCACACTTTGATTGTTGTATTGTCTTGATCTCGTATCCATAGACGATCACACAAAGTGTGAATACCGATTTGTTGTATTGTCTCGACTTTGTCCATAGACAATCACTTTCGGTAAGATGACTTATAGGTGGATAATTTAAAGATTGTGGTGTATTTGGGGTACCCTTGTCTTTTCAATTGGTATTAGAGCATGCAAACACGAAAAGATCTAACAATCTGTGTTTGGTGCGATCCAACCTATAAGAAATGAATCCCATGAATGATTCAGTTAACGTAGAGCAAGAAGATCATATACTTCAGAAAGGCTGTTATTTTTCAAAACCTGATAAACAGCTCAACACTGTTAGTTCACTGGTTGAACACAACTCAGGAAATATTAACCATGATAGGTTAATAAGAAAACAAATACTTGTGATAGACAAGTCAGAACAGTGATGAGATTATATTTTTCATAAAGCTTGCTGAAAAATATAATCTAAAAGATAATATATATTATCCATCTGTCAAGAAAATCATCAGAGAATCTCTGATAAAAACCAGGTTTCATGAAGAAGCTGTCTCTCAAGAAATTCTTGAAGTTCATGAACCTCCTGACATGATGGTTATCACATCTAGTCTATATCAAGATGAAAATACTGCTCCATTTTCTCTTGAAACTGAATCTGAAGAATTTGACAATGATCAAATCAGAAAAAAAATATATTAGTTAAGAAAAGGATATGTAATTCCCATAATCTCTTAGCTAATAAACAACATCTTGATTCTAATATTCTAATCACTTGCAAGAATCAAAAAGGATGTGTTTCAAGGAATAATCCGATGACTAAAACAATTGACAAGGATTATCCCACTGACTATGGCAATGATAGACATAAATGTACTCAAACAAATGATTTCAAATCATGCTGTTGTGTTGTTGATCAACTGTCTAAATCATAATCAAGGAAACAATCTCATCAAAAGATGATGTCATATTCCAAGGATTTTTTGGGTCGATATAAAAGTTCTGCTCAATTCGTGACTCAAAAGAATTCTTGTCACACTTACGATCCTTCTGTTGCATCAGATTACTCAAGTTGTGACTTAATGAGAAAAGACTATTCATGGAATAGTTTCAAAAAGGAAGATGTCTGAAACCATCATGATAGATCATATTCCGAAATCAAAGATGAGAAATCAAGTGCTCACTTCAACAATTAAGTTTGTTGATCGGAATTTCCCATCTTGTGCTCGATTTAAATAAATGGGGAATTCTTAAAAGAGCGCTGGAATATGATAAAAGTATAAATCTATCTATATCATGAACATCTAAAGTATATTTCTAGTTTTGGAATACTTTTTCTATTGTTAGAAGTATACTTTCGATCTTAGGAAAGTTAATGACAAATAATTGGTAAGATATTTTCGGACCCTCTTAATCATACTGTTTCGGAAAACTCTCACTATTATTTCCGAAAGTGTATATTTTCACAAATCCTATCAAATAAAAAATACCTTGATTAGGTATCCCAAAAAAAACTGGAAACCAAGTTCGATTTGATATATAAAACATCTTAAAAGCCGATTCTTCTCTCTAGGTTTAGTCTGCGGTTAAAGATGGGTGAAAATACTATTGATATTGATTCACAATTACAGAAGCTTGAAACATGTCCTCCCACTGAGATTAAGTGCTACTACTCAAGGGAACATAAGAGGAATCACATATCACTTGATATTATGTTCTATTTAATGAGAGATTTTGAGATTGCCCGAGAACAATTGGAAGCTTCTGAAAAGAATGAAAAGTGGCTCCATTAAAATCTTTTGAAGTTGATTGTGAAAGTGAATCTTTTGAAACGGAGACTAAATCATCTGAAAGAGAAGAGAAGACTCAAGATTCAGATCACTGAAGAAACTTCAGTGTGTTAGAGCACTGCTCGGTCGAACTCGCAAGCGTTGCTATCTCAAGCTTGTTTGTCAATGTTAGTGATCAAAACTATAAGTCTTGATTTCTAGTCTACTTAAAGTAATGTCTCGGACTAGGATAGATTGTGTAGTTAAGTTTAAACTTCACGTCGTTCATCATTGAAGACGAAGAACTACTAAGGAGAGCTTGTGGAACTTCATCAACAAAAGGTATGTGGAGACTGAAATTCATCTATCACTTGGAAAGTCTATTTCTACTCTATCTCCTATATTGAGACAAAAGTCGTATTGATAATTTTCGACTATACACATTTGAGATTTTGAGCTGAGTTTAACTCGCTTACATATTTCTCGAAATATGTGTTGGTAAGATTTCACTTCAACCAAGTTCATCTATATTCTTGACGAAAGTCAAAAGATGATCACGTGAAAATTGCTGAGTAACATCATATATGGTTTGTGTGATACAATCATTTGGTGTAGACTTGGAATGTTTCGTTATGATTATTTCAATAACTTGAAAATTGCTTTGATACTAATAGTGTGTGAAAATGGCTGTTGTCATCCTCTAAGAAAGTTTCAATGATTGAAATAGAGTGTAGAGCAATTGGATTTGCACATAGTATGCATACTTGTATATATGTAATCCATGTCCGGGAACCATAGTATGCATACCCGTATGCGTACCTGTTGGTTTGTGAAAGTCCGGGTACCTAAGTACACATACCGGTACGCGTACTTGCATAAGGTATAGGTCCGGGAATTTCTGCTGAAGTTTGAAAATGTTAAGGTATGCGTACCCGTTCGCATACTGGTGAACCCAAACCCAATCTGGTCACTAAGGTATGCGTACCCGTTTGCATACCTAAGTGAATCATGTCCTAAAATCGGTTGGCTCATGAACTAATGCATTTATATAATAAGGAATGCAATCTTTGCAAACCGTGACTATAATGTTCATGAATTGATTCGAGTGAATCAAACCGATTTTGCTTCAATTGTGTTCTTGTATACTTCTATGAGAATATAGCAATTGAACAACTTTAATAACTAGTTTCGTTTGAGTCATTTGAACTAGTTGTGGTTAAGATGAATAAGGTTGATATGAAGGTGTTCATATAGCTAACTTTAGTTAACTACTGTTGAGCTAACATAATGTACACCTTTAGGTACGGTTACATAAACCTAAATGAGGGTACATTTCATTTGTGTATATCAAGCTAAGTTCGATCTAACGGTTGAAAGATATTAGCTTGAGTTGAATCATATTTTCATCTAACGGTGAATATTGAATGCTTTGTTACCAAGGTAACTTAGATTGCAAACCCTGATTTGAAAACTATATAAGGGAAAACTCTAGCAACTGGGATATCTAATCCCCACACCTCCTGCGTGTTACTAGTTGCGACTAGAGTCGATTCTCCTTTAACCTTAGGTTTTTCACGAAACCATATAGGTTAACGACTTAAAGACTTCGTTGGGATTGTGAAGCAAGACCCAACTATTTTCTCTGTAGTTACGGGTTCTGATCTTACCTTGTTCTATCGTATTGAGTACTATCTTCTCTAAGATTTGCTCGAGATTGATTCTCCGATAGGCAAGATAAAAGTAGTCACAAACATCTTCGTATCATCGTTTGTGATTCAACAATATCTTGTTTCGCTACCATACGATTAAGATTATTGTGAGGTGATTGATAATACTAGGATGTTCTTCGGGATTATAAGTCTGGGTTATCAATTGGTTCCCGTGCACCTTGATTTATCAAAAGACGGAACAAAACTCATAGGTATTTCTGTAGGGGACAGATTTATCTATTCCAATAAACTTTTCTGTGTGAGACAGATTTGTTTATCAAGTCTTCGACTTTGGGTCGTTGCAACTCTTAGTTGTGGGTTAGATCAGCTAAGGGAATCAAGTGCGTAGTATCCTGCTGGGATCAGAGACGTAAGGAGCGCAACTGTACCTTGAATCAGTGTGAGATTGATTAGGGTTCAACGACATTCCAGTCCGAAGTTCATTGGTAGTAGGCTAGTGTCTGTAGCGGCTTAATACAGCGTGGTGTTCAAAACTGGACTAGGTACCAGGGTTTTTCTGCATTTGCGGTTTCCTCGTTAACAAAACTTCTGGTGTCTGTGTTATTTCTTTTCTGCATTATATTTTGTTATATAATTGAAATATCACAGGTTGTGCGTTGAATCGATCAATTGGGAAATCCAACCTTTGGTTGTTGATTGAAATTGATTGATCCTTGAACATTGGTCTTTTGTACCGTTCAAGTTATTTCTCTTATATTCAATCGGGCTCGCAAATTCTTATTTGCTGATTGCGGATTGAATTAAGAGATAGAGATATAAAAACTCTTTGATATACTTTTCTCTAGATTGAGTCTGAATGTCTAGTTGATTGTCTTGAAAGTATATTGGAGTTTGTCTATTCAGATTGCGAAACGAAATATTGGGTATGGTTGTTGTACCCCCGCTTTTTAAATTAGTATAAGAGCATGCAAACACGTTTAAGACCTCACAGGTTTGTGTTTGTAGCGATCTGAATATGGACAGAAATTCTATCTTCATAAACGTACCACCAGTCTTCGATGGTTCAAACTACTCATGGTGGAAAATTGTTATGCGTATTTTCTTCAAGCTCGTGATTTTCAAACGTGGGTACATGTTGTTAATGGCTATGATCCTCCGGTTAATACAGAAGGCGATGTATCTGTACCCAAGGATATTAATAGATATAGTCCATAAGAAATCCTTGCTGCGAAGCAAGATTTTGACGGCTTAAATGCTATCATCCATTCCATTACCCCAGATCTCCAGCATCATGTGACTACTTGCACGAAGTCTAAAGATGCTTGGGATATCTTAGAAACTGTATTTGAAGGGAATACCTCTGAAAAGGAAGCTAGGCTTCAAAACCTATGTTCTGATTGGGAAAACCTTCGTATGGCAGATAAAGATTCATTTGATGAGTTTAATCACAAAGTGTCTGAAATTGTTAATGCATCTTTTGCATTGGGTAAGACTATTCCTGAAAAGGACATTGTGATGAAAATTCTTAGATCACTGCCGTCTAGATACGATTCGAAGAAGCATGCCATCGTTGAAGGAAATAATCTCGCAACTCTTTCCAGAAATACTCTGGTTGGGAAACTAAAGATCTTTGACCATGAGCATACATCCAAATCCGGAAAGGATGTAGCTTTCAAAGCACAGAAGAACACTAAGTTACTTGACAAAAGTAAAAGTGTTTTCATCTCTGAAGATGATCTTTCTGAGGCCGATTCATCAGATGAAGATCTTGACAAGTCAGTCTCATTGATCACAAGACAGTTTAGGGATCTTGTTTTGAAGAGAAGTAAACGGTTCTCTAGAGATAAACCTAGGTCATCAGTTAAACCTCATAATCGTGTTCCTCCTAAAAACAGGGACATTGATGAGACTGATGACGAGGATATGCCACAGTGCTTTAAGTGTAAAGGTTTTGGTTATTTTGCAAATGAGTGTCCAAATCGTAAAAAATACACTGGGAACAAAGGTCTAGCTGCAACTCTTGATGAAATGTCTAACAACTATGACTCTAATGAAGACGAAAAGTCAAGTGTTGCACTTCTTTGCGAAAATATTGATTTTGATAATTGTAGCAATACATACATCAATCTTGATATTCTTTCGGAACAAACCTCAACCGCTCTGGAAGAAAAAATTGATTTAACTTTTTCTGCTGGAAACTCTCTGTCTGATTTTTCAGGTTCCACCATGTGTCTAGCAGCTTGCACATCTATGGCGTCTGAACCATCTTACATGTTGACATGTTCTTATTATTCACTCAAAGGTCATGAGCTATCAAAGTGTTTCAAGTACAAACACAAAATAAGATACGTCAACAAACTTCAACAAAGAGCAAATCGATTAGCAAACAAGCTCAAACTTGTTCAAAAATCACCTGAGGTATGTAAACTCATTTCATCTTCGAAGAAGTTAGTTTCCAAAGAAAAGACTGGACCACTGGAGATAAAAATATGGTCTAAATATTCTGTGAAACAGGGTTCTATGAATTCCTTTCGAAAGGGTTATGGTGGACAGATTATTGTTTACCCAAGCACAACTTGATTGTGTTGGTTGGTGCATCTTGTCTCATGTGCCTGATAAAAAGAGACAAGATTGTGCACACCTCAGGCTTTAGGAAAATAGATTTGTTTTAGATTGTTTTGTCTTTTTTTTTTTTTTTCTTGTTGTGCTTTGCAAGTTTGGAATTCTTTCTGCTTTCATATCTAAATTGATATTGGATGAACTTCCCTGTTTAATCAATAAAAGGGGTTATTCTCGTCAATTCTACCCTCTTTAGGGATGAGAGTTGTGCGTGCGTGAACTTATGTGTTTAAAAGGTTCTGTAACCCTACATTCATTTTCCTTCTCTGAAAAACTCTTTTTATCACAAGATTGCTTGTTGAGTCTGATTTGTGAATTCCTCCCACAATCTCATACGTGTATGGAGAATCCAAGCATTATGTCTTCTGATGGAAAATATGTTAATATGATTGTTAAGCCATCAATCATGAAAGAAAAAGGTAAATCTCATGTACCTCTAACTTTGAAAAGAAAAAGAAGGAATGTGAGGAATCCAAGAGTTGTTCCTTCAAATTCTCAGAAGTTTTCTGATGTTATTGAAGAGTTGAAGGAAACAAGGAAGGAGATTCATGAAATAAAGGCTATTGTTTTTAGGACTCTCGAAATTCAGAAGGCCCTGGTTCGACATCAGTCTAAAAGGTTTATTGGAATTAACTCCTTTCTTCATGAAACTTATGTTCCTATGGCTGTTGACGACAAGGAGTTCGGGGACGATAAAGAATTTTTTAGAGGTCTTAATGTCTAGGAAACTTCTTATGAGAATTTATTCTTGTGTTTTTAAAAAGGATAACTAGGGTTTGGAATAGCCATTATTGTGAGTACACATAGCTATTGTCAACGATTTTCATCTTGCAATGTTTTTAGATTTATTTTTTTAAATTCTAAAGTTTATTTGGAAGATGATTTTTGCAGTATTAATCTTTATGATTTTATATATTGCAAAATTTTATGGGATATGTTGTTTACGTCCGTGAACCTTGACTGTCCCATATTTGTTCAAAAGTTAACACTATTATATGTCGGTATGAAAGTATTGATAAAAGATAGTATGAACTTTTGACTACAAAAGTTAAGCCTTTTAATGTCATTATGCGAATACTGATGGAAGAAAGGATGAACTTTTGTTCTCAAAGATTAAGTCTATTATATGTAATTGTGCAAATAGTGATGAAAAATAGAATGAATCTTTGATTATTCCGCAGTATTGGTCTTTCCCTGATCCACATCTTTGTGTATGTACTGTGTTGCTCCATAAGTTCTCTTATGTTGAGCATGGCTAACTGAATTGATCATTTTCATTGTGGTTAATTCAGTTGTATTTTTTGGATACAAATTCATGTTCTCATGTGATTTGATTATGTCCAAAGAAATCCTTATTTTCTTGTAAAAGTAAGGTCGCTCTTGTTGTTCTTTCGGGAATGACATTTTATGGGGGAGAGTTCTTTTTGAACTTGTGCTTAATTGCCAAATCTTTGTGGGGAGTACGGCTGTGAAATATTGTAGGAATTTTTCTTGTATCTTTATAAACTCCTTGATGAATGCATATTAGCTTCGGCTATATGATTGCATCTAAACAAGTTGGCATGTTATTCTCTTTTGGTCATGAAGTATCTCTATGAAAATTTCATGAGGATCCCACTTGTTTTCGTACCTTTGCCAAATTTTATTGACAAAAACGGGGAGAATTAATGTGTAGTTCACACTACAAATACATATGGTTTACGGATCATTATGTAAGGGGGAGTGGTTTTCATATTGAGATGAAATATTGACTAAGGGGGAGTGATACATATCACCATAGTATTGTTGTCAAAGTTGTGATGCAATTGGACTTTGATACTGTATAATGATACTATGACACTGTATAACAATGATTGAGAGCAACTGTTTTCTCATTGTTATTGCTACGGATCTTCAACAACTATGATGCTGAATTGAACATCTATGGAATCATGGGAGTACTTGGAAGTGACGAAGATTTCAAGTAAAGTTGAAGAACCAAGGAGATCAAGCATTTGGATGAGAAGCTACAAAGTCTTATTTATTTTGTAATCCATATGTATTGATAGTTTTGTCACTAAAATTGACAAGGGGGGAGATTGTTAGAGCACTGCTTGGTCGAACTCGCAAGCGTTGCTATCTCAATCTTGTTTGTCAATGTTAGTGATCAAAACTATAAGTCTTGATTTCTAGTCTACTTAAAGTAATGTCTCGGACTAGGATAGATTGTGTATTTGAGCTTTAGCCTCCAAGGCGTTCATCATTGAAGACGAAGAACTACTAAGGAGAGCTTGTGGAACCTCATCAACAAAAGGTATGTGGAGACTGAAACTCATCTATCACTTGGAAAGTCTATTTCTACTATATCTCCTATATTGAGACATAAGTCGTGTTACGATATTGTTTCCTATTATACACATTTGAGATTTCGAGCAGAGTTTAACTCGCTTACATATTTCTCGGAATATGTGTTGGTTAGCTTTCACTTCAACCAAGTTCATCTTATATTCTTGATGAAAGTCAAAAGATGATCATGTGAAAATTTCCGAGTAACATCTTACATGGTTTGTGTGATACAATCATTTGGTGTAGACTTGGAATGTTTCGTTATGATTGTTTCAATAACTTGAAAATTGCTTTGATGCTAATAGTGTGTGAAAACGGCTATTGTCATCCTCTAAGAAAGTTTCAATGATTGAAATAGAGTTTAGAGCAATTGGATTTGCACATAGTATGCGTACTTGCATATATGTAATCCATGTCCGGGAACCATAATATGCATACCCGTATGCGTACCTGTTGGTTTGTGAAAGTCCGGGTACCTAAGTACACATACCAGTACGCGTACTTGCGTAAGGTATAGGTCCGGGAATTTCTGCTAAAGTTTGAAAATGTTAAGGTATGCGTACCCGTTCGCATATTGGCGAACCCAAACCCAGTTCGGGCACTAAGGTATGCGTACCCATTTGCATACCTATGTGAATCATGTTCTAAAATCGGTTGGCTCATGAACTAATACATTTATATAATAAGGAATGCAATCTTTGCAAACCGTGACTATAATGTTCATGAATTGATTCGAGTGAATCAAACCGATTTTGCTTCAATTGTGTTCTTGTATACTTCTATGAGAATATAGCAATTGAACAACTCTAATAACTAGTTTCATTTGAGTCATTTGAACTAATTGTGGTTAAGATGAATAAGGTTGATATGAAGGTGTTCATATAGCTAACTTTGGTTAACTACTGTTGAGCCAACATAATGTACACGTTTAGGTACGGTTGCATAAACCTAAATGAGAGTACATTTCATTTGTGTAAATCAAGCTAAGTTCGATCTAACGGTTGAAAGATATTAGCTTGAGTTGAATCAGGTTTTCATCTAACGGTGAATATTGAATGCTTTGTTACCAAGGTAACTTAGATTGCAAACCATGATTTGAAAACTATATAAGGGAGAACTCTAACAACTGGAAAATCTAATCCCCACACCTCATGTGTGTTACTAGTTGCGACTAGAGTTGATTCTCCTTTAACCTTAGGTTTTTCACGAAACCCTGTAGGTTAACGACTTAAATACTTCATTAGGATTGTGAAGCCAGACCCAACTATTTTCTCTGTAGTTGCGTGTTCTGATCTTGCCCTGTTCTATCGTCTTGAGTATTATCTTCTCTAAGATTTGCTTGAGATTGATTCTCCGATAGGCAAGATAAAAGTAGTCACAAACATCTTCGTCTCATCGTTTGTGATTCCACAATATCTTGTTTCGCTACCATACAGTTAAGATTATTGTTAGGTGATTTATAATACTAGACTGTTTTTCGGGAATATAAGTCCGGGTTATCAATTGGTTCATGTGCACCTTGATTTATCAAAAGACGGAACAAAACTCGTAGGTATTTCTGTGGGAGACAGATTTATCTATTCCCAATAGACTTTTCTGTGTGAGACATATTTGTTTATCAAGTCTTCGACTTTGGGTCGTAGCAACTCTTAGTTGTGGGTGAGATCAGCTAAGGGAATCAAGTGCATAGTATCCTACTAGGATCAGAGACGTAAGGAGCGCAACTGTACCTTGAATTAGTGTGAGATTGATTAGGGTTCAACGACATTCCAGTCCGAAGTTCATTGGTAGTAGGCTAGTGTCTGTAGCGGCATAATACAGTGTGGTGTTCAAAACTGGACCTGGTCCCGGGTTTTTATGCATTTGCGGTTTCCTCGTTAACAAAACCTCTGGTGTCTGTGTTATTTCTTTTCCGTATTATATTTTGTTATATAATTGAAATATCACAGGTTGTGCGTTGAATCGATCAATTGGTAAATCCAACCTTTGGTTGTTGATTGAAATTGATTGATCCTTGAACATTGGTCTTTGGTACTGTTCAAGTTATTTCTCTTATATTCAATCGGGTTCGCAAATTCTTATTTGCTGATTACGGATTGAATTAAGAGATAGAGATATAAAAACTCTTTGATATACTTTTCTCTAGATTGAGTCTGACTTTCTAGTTGATTCTCTTGAAAGTATATTGGAGTTTGTCTATTCATATTGCCAAACGAAATATTGGGTGTGATATTTGTACCCCCGCTTTTTCACAGTGAACAATAATAACACCACTAGAGATTAAGTTATATGCTGTAATACTTAATCCTACAAAGTAGACATCAATTTTTTATTATTTCAATTATTGTATAAGGTCTATTGCTGAATAAAACTATCTATTATTTATGAATAGAATTATTATGTTATAATTTTTCTTGTGATAGTTTTTTCGATAACATAGCATGTGCTTGAAAGCTTTATATTATTGCTATGTGTTTATGGGATGTTTTATTTCGGTTTTCTTAACCTTAATATTCGATCTCATATGTGTGAACCCTTATGGTTTGTGTGGCTTTTTGATTTAGCGGGATTAAGTTCTAGCCCATGTTGGTAGGCTTTATCAAAGGATCATAAGGTGTTCGATTGAAACTCATATGTAAAAAGTCACATAGTGTTGAATCAATTTGTGTTTACATGAGTTGTGTTTAGCATAAACATATGTGTTTCGGGTTTTCAAGTTTTGTTACTTTTGCTGTTGGAACGCATTAGTTAAAACCGATTCAACCTTTCTCTGGTAAAGGTTGCTCTTTGTTGTTGTTCTTTTGTTCTGGCGAGAGGATAACAACACAACGGGGGAGAGTTCTAACTTGAACTTGCGCTTAATGATACATTTCTGGGGAGAAGAGGATGCGGAATCTGAGGTAACAAATTTGCTAGTTAATCGTTTTCCTGTGTAAGAAAAGCCTGATTTTATTGCATATATTTTGCTTTGACTTAACAAAATTTGGTACAATTGATGTTTATTCCATTATGTGTGTATGGATGTGTGTGTGTGTGATTCAATTGTTTCTGGTTAAGAAAAACTGGTTTGATATCTTTCTTTTTTGTTTGGTATCATTTGTTTTTGGCTTAACGAAATTTCGGTGCAATTGCGGTGCTTTAATGTCTATTTTTTTTTTTTCAATTGCTTCCGGTTAAGAGAAATAATTGTGCAAGTCAATTTATTTGGTTTGTATGTATTGTTTATGGCTTAACAAAATACAGGATCATTTGTTTAGTCCAATTCGATTCTGGATAAGAGAAACTAAGTTAATTATGATCTTAGTTAGACTTATCAAAGTAAAGGATTCAGTTATTCAAGTCTAATCGAATGCCTTGACAAGAAATACTAGTTAACTAACCTAGTACTTGTCTTGTCTAAAGTGTAAGGTCTAAGTTATTGTCTGAATAATTAGAGCATGATGAGAAAAATAAAGTTAATTCTGATATTTATTTTGGTCTTATCGAAATAAGCGATTGTATATGTGCAATCGGTTTAGCAAGGGAACTAAGTTTCTTAGTCAATTCGGTAAACTATTAGGGAAAATTGCTTCAGGCAATTGTTTCCTTGATAACATATTAAAACCAAATTACTTGTAGTTTCAGTTTTGATATTGGTTATCTAAAATGGTATGTGAAACCTTCGTGCTTAACTCTTATAGGTTGTACAAGTCTTTTAAATTTGTAAGATCCTTTCGGTTTGTCCTTTATTTGCTCGAACCTTTGTCATTTTGTGAAAAAAAAAAGGGGAGAGAAATATTTGGAGTAAACAAGTGATTTGTTATCACTAAGGAAAGGAAAATTGTGCTTAAACGTTATATCTAACGAAAGAGTAAAGCATTTACTAAGGGGGAGCAACATATCATATTGTTATTGTAGTTATCTTGACTACAAAAGGGTAATAACAAAGATGTTCGGATTGAAAATCTACATATCTTGCCTTTAGGGGGAGTATTAACTTTGTTATTCAAATGTCAACAGCGGCATTTATGGATTGAATATATGCAGAGTATTGTACTGTTGAAACTTAGAATCAAGCGTATGTGTAATGAATTCTTGTAATTTGTTTATCCATATGTATTAAGAGTTTTTTCACTAAAATTGACAAAGGGGGAGATTGTTAGAGCATAGCTCGGTTGAACCCACCAAGCGTTGGTATGTCAAGTTTGGTTGTCATATTTTAGTGAATCAAAACTCAATTAAAGAGTCGCTTGATTATGTAACTAGAGACAACTTCGTATAGGTTAGACTAGAAATATTAGGATTATGAGACATACAAGTATTACTCGAAGACTTGAAGAATGTGAAGAAGTAACAAGCTACAACGATGACATCATCCTTCCTCTTGAGGTTAGTAATATTTTGAGTTGAACTGTTTCCTTCCTAACGTATCTTTCAAGTCGTGCTATATTGAAAACATAACTGCGAAGCTGTGATTGATTATACTCTAGTAGTGGGACATGATCACATGATCATAGTGTTAAGTGATATGATTTCAACTTTGTTGTAGTAAAAGGTTCGTAAGACTTGTGAAAGC
>JAJJMB010011222.1:777032-819841 GCA_023531105.1 Papaver atlanticum | reverse complement strand
TATAAAATACAAATTAGAGAAAAATAGAATAGTTACCAATTATTCATGCATAAATAGCTTCCTCCGTGCCTTGGTTACGCGAGAATTAGCTCATCATCATGGAAACACGCTCAAAATTCATCTTTATTGCTCAAAAATGGTGTTCACAATAATGAAATGGGAGAAAAACAATAAAACCGGGTTTGTAACAGTTTTATTTGTTACAAACCGAGCAGTTACAGAGAACGATAAAAATGAAGTGTTGTTGTCACTGTAGCAATACGAACCACAAGCAATTGTCGTTGTCACTGTTGGAAAACGACGGTTCTGCGTGCGTCTTATGTTCTTCGTGTTCTTCAGAGCAGCAGAAAATGGAGTTTTTCTGCTGCTTGATTTCTCGACTCTCTGGTTCTTCCTATCCTCTCCCTCGACTCTCTGTCCCCTCTATGAGTCTCCTACAGCCTTTATATAGTCACAAAACCAAGAATCGTAATAACTCAAAAATCTTCTCGATATCCAACCATTAACTCATGAATATTTTCTTTTCTGTTTTATGTTCTCACGCATCTGTTCGCAGTATACATGCTCCAACACTTCCTTGTTTGACTCCTCCACACTTCTGCAGCAACCAAACTCTATCAAAACTCAATCAACACACGTTCAAGCACGCTGTACTCCGAGATTGCATATTTTCTTCCCAACGAATATCCAGCCCAACTGAAAGCATTAAAACACTCATACCACCATTGTTTGGGCATATCACGTTCATCCCAATCAAAATCAGTGATTGAATCTCACTGAAACTCCTCCAAAAATCCAACAGAAAATTCCGCAGAAAACTGGAATTTTTCCCGCCAAAATTCTTTTTCAAACGATGAAGAAGGGTGTCCCCCTAACTAGACCGGGGGTGCGAATAGCAGGTGCCCAACTGAGGTGCCCCTTATCCAAACTGAGAGTCCGAATAACAAATGTCCCTTGGGTGCCTTTAGACTTTTTTTGGGGTGTTTTCAACACTTTTTCGGGGTTCCTCCGGTGTATTTCTGGGGTGCTTCCGGTACATTTCTGGGGTGCCTTTAGTACTCTATCCTGGGATGTAAAACACCACTTTTCGAGCCAATTTTGCCGCAGGAGCTTATCCCTAGAAAAGACTTAAAACAACTTTATTAGAAATAAAATGAGTCCTAGATAATGTAGTTATGGGTGAAAATGCGTCACACTTACGTGCTTATCATTAAGGAATTAGAATACGAAGTATAACGCTTATCTTTTGAACTTCGTATATAAGTGTAGTTACCTAAAATCGGTGAGAGGCTAGAGATGGGATTCTAGGGTTTTGAAAGTGAGTTTCAGGAGGTTGAGCACGAACAATCTTCGCCTAAACCACGCACAGTGGCCGTTTAAAGACTGCTTCAGTCACAGGGATGGAGGTTTAGGGCTGGTATAGGGAGGGAAGCAGATGAAGAGAGAGATTAGAGAACAAGTTATTGCTCTGAGAGGTAATGAGAAAGATGATTGTAGCTTTGGGAAATAGATGACCTATTTATAGCTGAATTCTCTAATCTCAAGTCGGTGAAGATAAGGATTGCTTTCCGTTCCGTGCGGAATAATTCTCCCGTCTCTTCAGGAATAGGGATAAACTAGGTTGAGTTTATCCCATTATTCCACCGCCTTTACTCTCTTCTGCGGTGAGAAATAAGTCGGGTATTCCTCACACGTGCCGTAGACTGCCAGACCAAAACCCTAATTGATATCCCCCCATTTGTGTGAAGATGAATCAGCCTTTGTGATGATGTGTTGAGAGAGAAATATTCTCTTTAGCCGATTTGGCCAAGATAGAGAGATATTCTCTGATTTGTGAGAATGACTAGGATGAGTCACGTGAAAAGGAATGGAATTCTTAAGGAATCGTGTGCAGAGTGTGAGAGGAGCTGAGGCTGATCTCCCTCTCTCCATGGTCGGTCACATATGTCATGTGAAAACTGTATTATTGTTTGTGGGTCCCTTTGTTGAGCATGCAGAGCTCAAGAGAGCTTATCCACGTTTTTGGATAGCCATGTATAGTTCAGGCTCAATTTACTAGTCGTGCATGTATTTGAGAGGCTGAGAAATAGGCTTGAGCACTAGGTAAGGTATGTGCCTATCATGTGAATCTGTCCGAGATTTTGAGGAGAAATTTGAATCTCTCCGAGATTTTACGGACGGCTCAAAATCTCTCCGAAATTTTGCAGAGAGTTTTAAATCTCTCCGAGATTTTGTGGATGGCTCAATATCTTTCCGTGATTTTGCAGAGGGATTTTGCGAACGGATAAAAATCTCTCCGTGATTTTGCAGAGATATTTGAATCTCTCTGAGATTTTGCATATGGATTTAAATCTCTTCGAAGATTTTCTTAACGGATCCGTATCTCTCTGTGGTCAGCTGGGACTCGGCCTGGAGAGAGATAAAAAGTATTTGTATGCCCGATTAATGTCTCTGCGAGACTTTGGCTCACTTGTCTTTGACCTGCGTATCTTGTACAGATGTGCTAAGAATCAACTGTGTGTCCATATGATGAGCCAACAAGACCAGTGTATCTCGAAAGGATGTTCTAGGAGTCTGTCGAAAGGGCTCATAGGTAGAATAACCAGCGTATCTCGCGGGGATGTCCTAGGAGTTATCCGGAAACCTCAGTAAGTCAAGTCAGAGCCTAGAGCAGACATGACCAGTGTATCTCGCGATGATGTACTAGGAGTCAGTCCTTGATCTCAAATAGGGTGAGTCGTGCTTACAGTAGATATGTATATCTCCGCTTTAGGTCATAAGTCCGCTGGGGATGTATTTACGCATCTACAGACCTACATTACCAGCAGCATCTCATTGAGGATGTATACTAGGAATCATGGCATAACAATCAGCTGCGTCTCGCGAAGACATGCTGGAATTATGGCTGTTTTGGTTCATAAGTCTGTCGGGGACGTTTTACGCTCTACAGAACCTACGTGATCAGCAGTATCTCGTTATGGATGTGCGCTAGGAATCACGGCATCACGACCAGAAATGTCTCGCGGGGACGTATACTAGAAATCGTGGCTAAGGATTCCCTGAGGGCCAAGGGCCTAATCTCTCCCTTGAGAGTTTAATTCTGTCTATAGGGTTGAAATGACACTTTTGTCCCTTATCCAAATTTCACCATCTACATTAAGTCCTCTACTCTGAGTAGAACCTTGGTTGTTCTATGATGAGTATATAGATGGTAAAAAAATCATTCGTACGCAATTACAATTCGTTCATCCTTTTAGACTTGCAGAATCCCCGAATTGATGTTTAGCCTTCGATTGTTATGACTCTGATCTTGGAATCGATTCAGGACCTTTGAATTTCCTGGGACTTTATGCTGGACGTTAATGACATGATACTGAAGTCTTGATGAGACAAAATTTCCGTCTTGAGCGAATAGAATTTGTTAATTAGGGTTTACTGGGCCAAAACCCTAATTTTCTCTCTTTGTGCATCATTGAGCTTCTGAGTTTGTATAGGCGAGTATGTGGGGAAGAGAAAAAATTTGAACGGTTCCTAGCTGGCCTTGATGTTGGTGAAGGGCCATGAGAAAATATAAGCACTTACTTTTGAAGTTAAGGAGTCCCTATCCCATGTAAATTCTGAATTCAGGCTTGTACTGTACCTCAACCCTAATTTCTCTTTTGTTCGTGTCTGACTCCTTCAGACACTCTGGAGAGTCTTGACGAGGCTTGGAAGGTGTGAATCTATCTTGTGGGGTCGGCACCTTGTGTGATGAGATCTTGTTTAATTCCTTGTACCAATCAAACTCCTCTTTATTAGTGAAAATACATACTTTTGAAACTAAGGGTATTTTCGTCGAAAACCACTATGAGCTTGATTCTTCTTTGGCATGAGAGAGGCATAGAGCTTCCCTAGTCATAGTTACGTATTGAAAGATAGATCATCACGTTTCTGGTTCTGCTTTTGGAAATCATGAACTCCAATTTCCCGTTTTGAGTTAGATTCCCTTTATTTTCTCTGAAATTCTGCCTCTCTGGATTCTGTTTCAATACCGTTCCTCTTTGAACACTTAGAGAACTTAATAATCACGTGTATGAGGCCTTTGGAATGAGTATATGAGAGATTGGTCGGTCCCTAGCTGTATTAAGGCTTTCTTCTTTGAAAAATACTCAAAATCGCAATATAAGGGTATTTTGGTAAAAATCCATTATGAGATCGTTTTTTGTTGAAGAGTAATGAGATAAAAGGGATTGAAAGAGTCTTATAGAACCGTCCAAGAGAGTGGGTTAGGATCGGTCCCCTCTTTTTAGAATAAATCCTTTTTTCATTAAATTCTTGAAATTAGGGCTATTTTCGTCAAAACCCTAATTCTCTTCGACTTTGATCCCTCTGTAAAAATTCTGAGAGAATAAATCACGTCCCACTAGCCTAGGAGAGCATCCTCATGCATGAAAAGGGATTGTCCACGATTTGGGGAAATTTTAGAAGAAGAAAAGACCTTGGTTTCCTTATTTGAGCCAAATTAGGGCTATTTTCCTCAAAACCCTAATTCTCTTTCAAATTTTATTGTCCAAAAAATTCCGAGGGAATGAATGACGTCCCATTAGTCTTGGAGAGTTTGTACACGAGTAGGTAAAGTCTTGGCCACGGCTTGGAGGAAAAAAATTTTGAGGTAGGAAAAGCCTAGGTTCCTTCTCTGAGTCCTTTTCCGTTTGCTTGAGAGATTCCCTTTCGAGATATGACTAAAAAAATAAATGTTTTCCACCTCTTTTGGGCGTGTAATAGGTATGGAGAAATCAGTCCATTCTTTTGACAAATCCTATTTGTACTGAGATTCCATTTAAGAGCCGAACTCTTCCATCTTTTCCTGAAATTTCTTTCTTTGCTTGACTTGAACTCTAGTTGGAAAACCGTGTGTATGGGTCTGATGCCATGAGTGGATAAGAACTTGATCATCTCTCTTAAATCATCTCTTATGCGTACTTATTCGACCATAGAATCAATAGAAGTAGTCGTATTTGTCAAGGATTCTCTTCGTTTAGGTGTTCATCATAATACTTCAGATTTGAGACACTTAGGGAGAATGAATGTAAAATCTTGATACAGACTCCGATTTAGGTAACCAGCCCAAATTTGAAAGAAAATAGGATAGGCTTTCTAGCGCAAAAAGAATGACTCGATTCCGAGTTTGTTTGGACAATCAAATCCGTGTATACTTTTGACTTCAGTAATCCCGTATAAAATTTCAGGAGTTTTTTCAGATTGCACTTACTTCGATGTTGGGGCCAAATATCCTAGATCACTTATCCATTTGATGCGCACTTTGGATATGTTGTAGCAGAGACATAGACAAACATATTTTCTCGAGACAGCACCCTAAAATTCCTTACGAATTTTCGCCAGTTAACGCGTCTTCTCATGGCAGTGTACATCAATCCTAATTGCAAGAGGATTCCCATATTCCTTGACCCTTTGCATGTTGTGACGCCTTGAGTATGCCTCCTGGGGTATTATGAATTTATTAACTTCCCTTATATTAGTATAAGACATCGGTTTGTCTCCGTGAATCCAAATCCCATCTGTGAAGCAAATTTAGTCGTCAAACCTTAATTTGCCTCATACACTTTCATTTCTCAATATATCTTGTTTGATTCCATCTTCTTTTGTAGACTCATGACGTGGGAATGACTCAAGATGTACTTGCTGGAAATACAATAAAAATATCCTCTCTTGACGATGCTTCCGCCGCCCATCACTCCACAGCTTTCAGTAAACCTCGCGTCGAAGAAACCCGAAGAGACGGAGCACAGCCATCGAATATTGTTGAATATCCTACTGCAGGTCTTGATTTCGTCGGTCCTAATACAATCCTGGATTCAAATGAAGTAATCGTAGGAGGATTCGGTGTTGCTAACAAGTATGCCGAACTGTACCGGTTGATTTGAAAGGAGTCCTTGTTGCGTTTGAACTCTTGATGTATCGAGACTCTTAGGAAACGGCCTATTGGAGTTTTATGACCTAATTAACCTTCCTTAGCTTGTGGTAGGTCGTGAATTTGATCCCCTTGAGCCAAAACGCATCCGTGACGTGCTTATATGTTTTTTATCCTTAGTTACGAAAAAGCATGTCTTCTCTTGATTCTTCATGGAAAGTGTGGACCCAAACAAATATGTGAGCATCCCATGAGATGTGAGATGGATTCCTTGATAAGGATAAGACTCTAGGCATGAGGTTAGGCTTGAAGGGATTGGATGAGACAAAACTTGAAGGGATTGGACTAAAGCGAACCCTAGTCGTGCGTTGTTGCTCCCTTGATTTTAACTCATGTAATTTGAACTTTGCAGCTTTATCTAATCTTATCTTTGTTTGTAGAGTACTCTTCATGGTGAGAATGAGTTCTCCCTTAGTAGTATGGAGATGAGGCGAGCTTCGACAATTCAGAGGGCTTTCAGAAAGAGATTCGGGGTGCAGAGATAACTGACCGGCATGAGGGTGATTTCACGGGACCCATGTCTTGACTTCAGATAAGACACTTGCCGACGGATTTAATATCATGAGAATGATAACTCTAAATGGTCTTACTTCTGATAATCTTGTAAACTCTAGAGGGGCGCATGGTAGTCGAAGAGATGGATCATGATAAGCAGGCGGATCAAGATGCAGAGGCCAAAGTGAAACAGCCGAACATGAAGCAAGAGATTTTCTTTAAGGACCGTCGTTCTTCAGGGTTGATATTTTCCCTCTCTGGATATTTTCTGTATGCATCTCGTAAAGGAAGGTGACCCTCAAGAGTTCTTAATTTGTGCAAACCCTAGCTGGCTCTGTTGCGTATGCGAGTAGATGAAAACCTCGAGTAAAATTCGTAATAGAAAGTTCTTCCTTGCACGATCTTCACTCTGGAGCCTCTAGAAACTTCGTTTGGCATCCGATTTTAGTGGTTGACCCCAAGTTTCAAACAGAAAAGACCTTCCTTTCGTCTATTATATAAAATTAGAATTTGGAGATCATTTTTTTTCGGTGATAAGTCTGTGTGAAGTTGAACTCAAAATACAGGGTTTCCAGTGTTTTGATCATATCTCTTGGATTGTATTTTGGAACGCCGGGCACGTTTAACATGCGCTAGCAGGGACATAGACATACATTTATCTTTGGGCGCACCATCAAATTCTCTAGCATTTGTCCTAGTTTGTTTAGGTGGATGAAATATGAGGTAGTTTCAGTACACGAGATACCGCAGGCTCGTTTTTACCCATCACAAACCCTAGTTTATCTTGTGCGTGAATCTTGAGCAGAGTAACGATTCTAACGTGTTGGGGGTAATCTCACTACATGCTTCCTTTCTGAAATCCTTATACGGGGTTTTGTAAAACCTAGCTTGCTTGATCGTGATGAAAACCCTAGATGGGCGAATCCTTCTCTGGATGTGTTTTTGACTTGTAGAAGTATTTCGAAATCTCTGTCATAGGATTGAGTTCATTCCGATGGGATAGCATCCTGCAATTCTTTGTTTGATATCAAGGGTTGAAGTGCTTGTGCACGAGGGTTGGCCGTGGTATCTGAGGCTCGGACAGCATATCTGATACTCGTCTGTACACCTCTAGTGAGAAGTCTCTAACTTGAAGCGTTCTTAATCCTACCAATTTGTTTTACACCCGGAATCTCTAGGTTAATGGTGTAAGAGTCTTTCATCTAGAAGTTGGATGTTTGAGCCTCCTCATGTTAGTCACAAAGATGCATGGTGCATGGTTCTTCGTCAGTCCCCAGTTTTTTGCATGAATATGGATTCTCATTTACTGGATATGTTTGATCGTCCGGGCAAGACTTCAATGTTGCTCGAGATTGAGTCTTAAGGATGAGACAAAGTCATTGTTTAGTCTCTTCTAGATGTCTTGATAGGGACTCATGCGAACATCCGTTGCAAATTTTCTGCTGAGATCTATTCTCCTAGGAGATGGTCAACCGGACTTGAGAGTAGTAGACACCTTCTAGGACTGGGGGAGATGTATCTTTTCCTTTAGTCATCACGTCCGACATGGGGCAGTTTTTTGAGATGGTTTTTCGAAGGAAGAGGCTTTGACTGAGGGGACCGCTAGTAGAGTGTGGCCTGGAATAACGGTCTCGGATCCTTCCCTTGTTTACTTCAGTGACAGTAGGTGGTTGCGGCTGTATGTCGAGTAATGAAGTTCTATCTGAATTTTTGGCCTCATGAGTATCGCTTCGGATTTCTTTTCCCTTGATAGATTCAGCTGCAAAGATATTATCCTTCTCCATCTTGGGTAAACTGAGGTTCATCGGAAATGAGCTGAACTGGAGGCTCATCGAGGCTTGGCCGTAACTCCTAGGTCTAGATCCTCCTCTTTCTGACAAAACGGGTGTTGAGATAGCGTATCGACTAGAAGCTTTGCGTCTTCGGATAAGGCTGAGTTTCGGTTGAGCCTCGTCTTGGTATATAGTTTCGCTTCATACTTTGTCGCGTTCTTATCACGATTCTCTGAAGCAGGAAGGGCGACAAGATGTATCTTTGTTGGCGGTTTATGACCCCATGTGTCTCTGCAACGCTTTTGACCAGGTCACGAATTTTTGAAGCCTTTCAAAGTTTTTGCTAAGTTTTTCTTGTAGACAACGAAAGACAAATCCGACGGAAAAAGAACTAGGTCAATCGGATACAGAATGAAAAAGTTATAAATAAAATAGTAAAGTGAAGTAAACTTCCCGAGTCCCCTGTTATCAGGTTGAGGGCCCTTGACCTAAGCGAATTTTGGAGCAAATATTCGTCAGAATCTCCAAGTTAAGAACGCCATCTGGTCCTTTAGGTTCTTAAGAGTGATAAGGTCGGCTGGATGGCTGCTCCTTTGCTCTGTCGCGTTCATAATGAGCTTTATCTTCTCTGGTGAGGTCGATTGCAGACAAGATCCCGTCAGTGCTATTCTTAGCAGTTTTAATACTCCTTCTTTAGGAAACGTGTACTCGATCTAGATTTGTTGGATCTATCCCTACTGGTAACTCTAAAGGCGTTTTCAGATAAGTCTGGATGTTGATCTGAGATTTTACAAGATTCTGTTGAGTCTCCGGGAGTTCTCCTTGGTCCTTATCCAATGTTTTCAAGGATTAGAAGTAGATTTTTATGAAAATAGGTTACTAGGGCATTTTTTTATGCAGGAAGAGATCATGTGATCCGGGACGCACTAACCTATTCACTAAGGTCAAACTCGAAAGAGAGAGAAAGTGCTAGTAGGGATAACTCTCTCGGCTAAGCCTGTAAGGGATTTACAGAGACTGGATCAATGGAATGTTTTTTTGTGTTTGGATTGGTGGAATCGTCTTCCTTCCGAAGAGACCATGATTGATATCTGTAACTGAGTGAACAACCTCCCACTGTGGTCGCCAAAATGTAGTTACCTAAAATCGGTGAGAGGCTAGAGATGGGATTCTAGGGTTTTGAAAGTGAGTTTCGGGAGGTTGAGCACGAACAATCTTCGCCTAAACCACGCACAGTGGACGTTCAAATACTGCTTCAGTCACAGGGATGGAGGTTTAGGGCTTGTATTAGGGAGGGAAGCAGATGAAGAGAGAGATCAGAGAACAAGTTATTGCTCTGAGAGGTAATGAGAAAGATGATTGTAGCTTTGGAAAATAGATGACCTATTTATAGCTGAATTCTCTAATCTCAAGTCGGTGAAGATAAGGATTTCTTTTCGTTCCGTGCGGAATAATTCTCCCGTCTCTTCAGGAATATGGATAAACTAGGTTGAGTTTATCTCATTATTCCACCACATTTACTCTCTTCCGCGGTGATAAATAAGCCGGATATTCCTCACACGTGCCGTAGACCACCAGACCAAAACCCTACTTGATATCCCCCCATTTGTGTAAAGATGAATCAGCCTTTGTGATGATGTGTTGAAAGAGAAATATTCTCTTTAGCCGATTTGGCCAAGATAGAGAGATATTCTCTGATTTGTGAGAATGACTAGGATGAGTCACGTGAAAAGGAATGGAATTCTTCAGGAATCGTGTGCAGAGTGTGAGAGGAGCTGAGGCTGATCTCCCTCTCTCCATGGTCGGTCACATATGTCATGTGAAAACTGTATTATTGTTTGTGGGTCCCTTTATTGAGCATACGGAGCTCAAAAGAGCTTATCCACGTTTTTGGATAGCCGTGTATAGTTCAGGCTCAATTTACTAGTCGTGAGTGTATTTGAGAGGCTGAGAAAAAGGCTTGAGCACTAGGTAAGTCGTGTGCCTATCATGTGAATCTGTCCAAGATTTTGAGGAGAGATTTGAATCTCTCCGATATTTTACGGTAAGCTCAAAATCTCTCCGTGATTTTGCAGAGAGATTTGAATCTCTCCGAGATTTCGCAGATGACTCAAAATCTCTCCGTGATTTTGCAGAGAGATTTGAATCTCTCAGAGATTTTGCGGACGGCTCAAAATCTCTCCGTGATTTTGCAGAGAGATTTGAATCTCTCCGAAATTTTGCAGATGGATCAAAATCTCTTCAAAGATTTTCTTAACGGATACGTATCTTTCTGTGGTCAGCTGGGACTCGGCCCGGAGAGAGAGAAAAAGGCTTTGTATGCCCGATTAATGTCTCTGCGAGACTTTGGCTCACTTGTCTTTGATCAGCGTATCTTGTAGAGATGTGCTAGGAATCAACTGTGTGTCCATATGATGAGCCAACAAGACTACTGTATCTCGAAAGGATGTTCTAGGAGTCTGTCGAAAGGGTTCAGAGGTAGAATAACCAGCGTATCTCACGGGGATGTCCTAGGAGTTATCCGGAAACCTCAGTAAGTCAAGTCAGAGCCTAGAGCAGACATGACCAGTGTATCTCGCGACGATGTACTAGGAATCAATCCTTGATCTCAAATAGGGTGAGTCCTTCTTACAGGAGATATGTATATCTCCGCTCTGGGTCATAAGTCCGCTGGGGACGTATTTACGCATCTACAGAGCCTATATGACCAGCAGCATCTCGTTGAGGATGTATACTAGGAATCATGGCATCACAATCAACTGCGTCTCGCAAAGACATGCTGGACTTGTGGCTGTTCTGGTTCATAAGTATGCCGGGGACATTTTACGCTCTACAGAACCTACGTGATCAACAGTATCTCGTTGAGGATGTGTGCTAAGAATCACGGCATCACGACCAGCAGTGTCTCGCGGGCGTATAATAGAAATCGTGGCTAAGGATGTCTTGAGGGCCAAGGGCTTAATCTCTCCATTGAGAGTTGAATTATGTCTATAGGGTTGAAATGACACTTTTGTCCCTTATCCAAATTTCACCATCTACAATAAGACATCGACATAATCGTATGAATGCTATTGTGATTATGTGTATGGGTAAAGGTGAAGATTTCATCCTAGGAAACAATGTTTACATTTGTTTAAAGGAAGTACATTCATGAACTTGTTTTATGAATCGAAAGGGAAATCGCTAGGCTTATTGGTATTGTTATTCATTGCATATCTTTGGATTACCAATATGTGTGACTTAGTAGAACCGATCATAACTTGTTATGTATCTTGGTAAAACTAGTCACAGTGCCTGACTTATGATTTGGTATGACTTTTATTAGTATAACCGATCCGAAGTAATCACCTGAGATGGTATGATCGATATTTGTAATTGGTGTGACTGATCCTAGTAATTGGTGTGACCGATCATAAAAGAGTTGTGTAATCGATCCTTGTAATTAGTGTAACCGGTCCTAGTAATTGGTGTAACCAATCCTAGTGACTCGTGTAACCGATCACAAGTAATACCATAAGAATATGGTAACCGGTCCTGGTAATTGATGTAACCGATCCTAGTAACTGATGTAATCGGTCCCAGTAATCATATTAAGGTAGAACCGATCCTTGTGTTTGGTAGTACCGTAAACCCATGATTAGTGAATTGATATTTGATCAATCACATAGTTGTTCTTGGAATACAGATGAACCAATTCTAAACTTGTTTGGAAGTGTGGTATAATCGATTCCAAGATTGTAAATATGAAAAAGGATTTACAAAGAAAAAGATGTCGACATACTTTGAACAAGTTTAGTAACTCTTATCTTTTATTTTTCAAAGATATTCCTTAATTACTCAAGGAGATCCCAGACCGAAATAAATTAAGAATATTTTAATTAAGGTTGTTAGTTTTATATGCTTTTAATTACCAGCATTAAATGCATATCTCTGGAAAATAAAAATTGGTAATGTACATTTCCTAATTGGAGATTTTCTAGTGAGATTTCGGTAAATATTGGACAAAGCATTTCTAGGAATTATGAAAACCGATTTGGGCATTTATTGCATATCTTGAGAATATTCGGTTTTGGAAATTCCTTGGTGTCCAAACATCCTTGGTCTATAAATACCCAAGTTTTCATTTCGATCAAACTATCCTAAGAGCCAGGCAAACTTCATCTTTTTGTTGTTTCTGGTGGAGCCGTCTATTCGGAGAGGAAAGTACCCTAATTATGCGAAATCTCTTACGACCGCTCGTTTAAAGACTTCTGTGGGATCAAGAAGCGATCTAAGAGTACCATTGGTGGGAAACTAGATAATTGCGGTTTATTTTAGTTTTCGATTGATTTGATTGACTAACGGTTTTTGAACTTTGATTGCACCTAGTTTGTTTATTCTTGATATAAGATTCACTCAAACTAGATCGAAGTGTCGACGGGATCTTTAGAACTGTTTGTAGATCTAAAGACGTCTTGTGATAATCCATTGTTAACAGACTCCGTTCTGTGCGTGATTGATCACAAGAGATTCAAGTGGTGTTGTGCAGATGTTTATTGAAGATTAAAGAAGATTTGAAGACAAAGAAGATTTCTGATTTGGTTTTTATATCTTTGGGTGTGCACAAACCTTGATCGGTTGGGATCCAACTAGAATCGGATTTATTCGATTGATTAATTGTGTAAGATCAGCATCACCTTATAGTTTCTTGTTTGATTCTATATTGATTGATTGCAAATCTAAACTCTGCTACTTCGGTAGTTGTTGGATAAAATTATCTAACCAGGAAAAGGAGTTTATTTGTTAAACAGAAGAGCCTTTGCTTATGACTTGAGATATCTTCATTTGAAAGAATCAAGAGAGTTGTTACCAAACAGATTTGTTGTTCCTTTACTATTTGGAATACAATCCAAAGGAATTGTTCCAGTGCGTGCACTTATTGAATGTCGGAAGCGCATGGATACTGAAGAAACTAGGTAACTATAGGTTTAGTTGCTTGGTCTCAACTATATGAAGTTTGTTAGATTTTGTATAGCGGCTTAATTCTGAGAGTATTCAATTCTGGACTAGGTCCCGGGGTTTTTCTGCATTAGCGGTTTCCTCGTTAACAAAATATTGTTGTGTCTTTTACTTTTTTATTTCCGCAATTATAATTGTTTATTATAATTAAAAAGTAAAATACACAAACGTTAACTCCGTATTACTTGATAGTGATCCTATAGAGTTTGGTTAAGTCCGAACCTATTATCAAGTAATCACACTTTGATTGTTGTATTGTCTCGATCTCGTATCTATAGACAACCACACAAAGTGTGAATACCGATTTGTTGTATTGTCTCGACTTTGTCCATAGACAATAACTTTCGGTAAGAGGACTTATATGTGGATAATTTAAATATTGTGGTGTATTTGGGTACCCTCGTCTTTTCATATAGCTAATCCGCTATGTGTACGAGTACATGTAATACGGGTTCAGACATATATCAGTTTTCCCAGTAAAACTGATACCACTGTCTTGTATCCGAATCAATAGTAATTCTATATTTCCTCTCTAAATTAGATTGAAACATTCTTGAATAATATCAGTGACACATATAACTGTTCCAAGTTATTTCCGAATGATAATCTTGAATCATGATTTTTATTTGGAACAATGAATTGTCCTTAACCAAAATTCATCAAGTATGAACAAATATTCATTAAGCTTAGTCATTATATTTCGAGTAATTCGTCAACTAGATAAATAGTTTTCGAATTGAAATTCTTGTTTATGCAATAGTCTAATTAATTATGCGACATCATCTCAACTGATAGAAAACTGAATATAACTTGAGATATAGGTGGTTCAATCTTCATTTACCTTTTGTTGATGAAGTTCTCCAAAAGCTTTGGTTGATCTCTGCCTTCAAACGGTAGAACGCAATGATGACTGTTGTGATCCTCTATTTCTCAACTACTTTTGTATCCTAGTCCGAGACTTAGCTAATTGTAGACTAGAAATCAAGATATAGTATTGACAACTAAATTTGACAACAAGCTTAGCAACACTTATGAGTTTGACCGAGCAATGCTCTAACAATCTCCCCATTTGTCTTTAGTGACAAAACTATTAATACATATGGATAAAAAATAAAGCTTCGACAACTTCTAGAATCCAACATGTCTTGATTTCCTTGACATCTTCAACTCTTTGAACTCTTCGTAATTTCAAGCTGCAAATATCCTGAATGTGTTCAACTTAGCATCGTTGTTGTTGAAGAACCGATTCCGTAGCGATAACAACTTTAGAAAACAAAAGTTCTCAATTGATGTTATACAAAAACATAGTATTATTCCTTTCTCCAAAGTTCAATTGTATCTCAACTCTGAAGTAATACTACGGTGATATGTTTCTCCCCCTTAATCAATACTTACATCTTTTGCATAATAGGTAGAACCTATAGATTATTGATTTACTCCCCCTTACATAATGATCCGTAAACCATATGTATGTAGTATGAAATTACTAAATAATTCTCCCCCTTTTTGTCAATAAAATTAACAAAGGTACGAAAATCGCAGGATCGTAATGAACACAATCAAAAGATATGTCAATTTTTAAGGAAGTTTTGAGATTCCACATTATAACATAGTTAAAATGAAACTCATCATATAAACTTTTTTAGATGATATCACATAGTAATAAATACTTAACGCTCATCTAGGATATTAAAAAGATACAAGCATCCCCTTTCAAATTCCACAGTCACACTCCCCACAAAGATATAACAATTAAGCACCAGTTCATTTAAGAACTCTCCCCCATTTGATTTCATTCCCAAGAGAACAACATGAGTGATCTTACTTTATAAAACAATAAGAATCCTATCCTCAAATGTGCATATAGCATTCCCTTCTCTATCTTGACCTCCCTTCATTTGCGGTTTATTACCAAGCTCTTCTTTTGCAGCCTTTTTAACTTGCCCCCGAATTCCACTCACGGTCCGAATTGCTTCACTCTCAAACCTATCTATCTCAAGATTGGATGTAAACATGTCCTTGATAAGAGCAGTTTTCTTGAAGATCTTGCAGGGAGTTCCAACTAGCTTGATTTTCTTCACTATCTTCGTGGCATGGCTAAATTCAAGTATGATAGGAGTTGCTGTAATACGAAATGATGCCTAGATGTTTGCCACACTCTATACAACAATAACTCCGGTATTGGGAGGTGCAAGAAGGGCCCAAAACATAGCAAGACAGTGCATGTGTTCGGGAGTGTATTTAAGCATTCGATGTGTTCCGTTGATGTCCTCAATGGCATAAATGGGTGTGGTCTGGTAATGTCTCCAACCAATTGAAACAATGATTGGATCTCTTGTCTTCAATACATTCCTATGCCATCTATGTCGTTTCAGTCTCGCCTGCATATATGATTTCCCAGATTGATACCTCCAACGAGAACATGATGACAAGGATCAAAATTCTGAACCATCTCATAAGGAACGTCATGCACCTCCAACCTCAAATAAGTCCATGTTCTAAATCCCTCAATCTCCAAGCGGGTTAGCTCATCAAGATCTTTGAGCTCAACTATATTCCTCTTGTTACATGAGCCATGGAAACGAGAATTATTTACGAGACAAGAATATGCATTTAACCCTAAAAATAGAAAAATGACCTTCCAAACGGTTCGTGAACCAGTGGGAAAAACATAGACAGTGTTGTCCGTGAACCCAAATAACACGATTTTTTTTTTGACAAACTTTTTAATAAAATTGTGGTTACTTGATCTCATGAGTTTTATCACAGTTTATCACATAAGATTGACACATCTTCTTAGCTCGAATAAACAGAGTTTAGAGCACAAGTAATATTTAACAATACTTAAGGACCATAGATTGGATATGTAACACAGTTATGTATTCATAATAGATTTTTAAGCTGGCTCGACAAAAACATTCATACCAACAGTTCTATGAGATTATCATGAGATGAGTCACACAATAATAGAAAGTGATTAAAACGTGTTTGAGCAGCCTTGTCATCACAAGAGGTAATGTGATGAAATTTTATGCAACCTCATTTTCTCAATCTAAAATATTGAGGCTGCATTCATCACTACAATTAAGTAGTGTTGGGATGAGTGGGACACTCACCACTTATGTCACTAGGTGACTTTTCAAGGCCCTTTGTGTATTCAGGAATCTTACCTTTTCTGGTTCTTTTACTCCATTGTCTCTTTGGCATTGAAGTTCTCTGACTATTCTTCAATAGTTGATTCATCATATGCATATAATTCTGAAGTTTAACAATTATTGATTTTTCTTCTTGAATTTCAGATATTTTTCCTGAACATGTCCCTTGCATCCACAAAAATAGCAATGCATTGAGAGCTCAACTTTAGAAGGTTCGGCTACCAGTTTATCACAAGTAACTATTTCCTTTTCATAAGAACCAACAGGAATGAAACAATTGTTGGTGATAGAGGTCTTGCTGGAGAACCCAATACCATTAGTGTTACCAAAGAACTTTTGCCCAAACAACATAAAAGATATATTGTATGAGTTTAGTGAGAGCCTTTGTAGATCACACATGAGGGTATCAATCTCATTCTCTTTGACAAACAAGGTTTCAGTGAACTTCTCATTGAGTTGCTCTAATTCAAGATTTTTCACTTTAAGAGATGATTCGAGTTTTTCCACAATTTTCTTCAAGCATAGGTTTTCTCAATGAATTTCTTCACTTTTATTCAAGAACTCTAAAATCTCCTTTTCTGACTCAGAATCAGAAGTTGAATCAGAATCAACAGATATTTCTGCACATGGGGCAGAATTTTCTGTCAGAGGTTCAGAAGTAAGCTCATCAGAGTTATCGAGTGAAACAATAAGAGCATTATTCCTTTGAGGACAACTTCCGTCTTGAATAGTTGAATCATCTTGAAACTTGGTTCGCAAGTGTTACTTTCCAGATTCTTTGTACTTCGTCAGGACATCTTTGACTTGTTGTGTGATCATGGATATATTTTCTTCATCGTGATCAACACAACACTCGTCATCCCAAGACAAGTTTTCTTCGGAAGAAGTCATACTTGTACTGGTTGTGGCTTTAAGTGCATAAGTGCTACCTTTAGCCATACTTTCCTCGTGATAAAAAATCTTTAACTTTCCAACGAGACTATTTCTGGAAAGTGTATCAAGGTTAATCCCTTCCATGATGGCATGTTTCTTAGACTCGTATCTTGCTGGTAAAGATCGTAGAATTTTCATCATAATGTCCTTTTGGGGAATGGTCTCCCCTAATGCATAACATGCATTAACAATTCCAGACACCATTTGATTAAATTCATTAAACGAATCTTCATTAGACATACGAAGATTCCCCCAGTCAGAATTTAGGTTTTGAATCCTAGCTTCTTTCTCTGGAGTATCTCCTTCAAATACGGTTTCTAAGATATCCCAAGCATCTTTAGAATTAGTGCATGATGTCACAAGGTAATGAAGATCTGTACTTATGGCGTGGATAATAGCGTTTAACCTGTCTGAGTTATGCTTTGCAGCAGTTATCTCGGATTCACTATAAGCTATTAAAGGCTTCGTAACAGTAGCTCCGTCTACAACAACTGTTGGTGCATTGTATCCAACAACTACAAGTTTCCATGTCTCAAAGTCATGGGCTTGTAGAAAGGAACGCATAGAAATTTTCCATGATAAGTAATTTGAGCCATCAAATGCTACTGGTATGTTTATCGAGATTTCACTCATGTCCACATAGTCAGACTGCTTCAAACACAGACTTATTAGGTCTTAGCATGTTTGCCTGCTCTGATACCAATTGAAAACGCGGGGGTACCAAAATACACCACCACTTTTTTCTTAGGCAATCTGTATGGACAAACTCAATACAACTCCGAGAGATAAACTCAATCAAGGAATAATATTAAGAGTAATATCTCTTTATCTCTTATGATTAGAACGTTTGCAGAACTTAATCTGTGAACCTAATTACAAAGAGATAACTTGGACGGTACCAAAGACCAATGTCCAAGAATCAATCAAGTCGTATCCAACAAACTAGGACAGATGTTTCTACTATGATTGATCAACGCACAACCTGTGATATTTCAATTATAAAGATAAACAATATAATGCGGAAAAATAAATAACAGACATCATAAGTTTTGTTAACAAGGAAACCGTAAATGCAGAAAAACCCTGGGACCTAGTCCATATTGAACACCAAACTGTATTAATCCGCTACACACACTAGCCTACTACCAATTAACTTTTGACTGGAATGTAGTTGAGCCCTAAAAAGTTTCACACTGATCAAGGTACAGTCGCGCTCCTTATGCCTATTGAATCCCAGCAAGACTCCGCGCAATTGATTCCCTTAGCTGACGTCACACCAACTAAGAGTTTCTTCAATTGAAGACTTTAAACCAAATATGCCTCCCACGGAATAAGCCTATATATATAATTGTTTTATTTTTACAATCAAGCAATAGCAATAGAAAAAGTCTAGATAACCTCAAAATCCGGACTTATGAAACCCGAAGTGCAGCTTAGATTATTATTCACCTCATAAGTATAAAACCTGTGGAATCATAAAGTTTGAGACGAAGGGTTATTATTCACCTCACAAGTGAGTAAACTCAATAATCGATCAAGATACAGGATACACGAGTTATCAAGGAAAGATAACTGGACCTGGCTTCACAAATCCCTATGAAGATTGTGTAGTCGCTAAACCCTAAAAGGGTTAGGAAGAGGACGACTCTAGATACAACTAGGACACGCCAAAAAGTAGTGTCGGGATTCAAATATCCCAGTTGATTGATGAAGTTCCCCTTTTATAGATTTTCAAACCATAGGTTGCTTTAGGTTTAAGATAATGTAGCTTTGGAACCAAGCAAACAATATCCACCATTAGATGAATCTTTGAATTTGATTCACATAAACAAGATATACACTCTGGTTAGGTAGAACCGTAACCAAACCATGTACAAAGGACTATGTTCAACATGGTTAGCCGAAACTAGTCGGTTTGAACTTAGAAGGTTAATATTCATTATTATGATTACACAAGACATTAACTCTGACTCACAACCTTGTGATCAATTAAGTCTAGTGTTTTAGAGAGTTAATCAAATGTTAATTATCTCATAGAAATAATTTGAACATACTTGAAAATATGATCGACACGATTAGTAGAAGTACGAATACGAATACATAGTAGTTCGTGAGTTGGTTCAGTCATAGTACGCATACCGGTTTGGAAACATTAAACCAAAATCGAGTTCCGGAGTTCACAAAACTTTCAAGGTTTGCGTACCAGTTTGCAAACTTTCTACCAAACCTCAGTTCCGAAGTTCACAAAACTTTTAAGGTTTGCGTACCAGTTTGGAAACTCAAAGACTGTCGCCGGTTCTGGAGTTCACAGAACTGAGTCTATTTGCGTACCGGCTTGGAAACGCTACCGATTTCTAGAACACAGAACTGTTTAAGCTTGCATACCGGTTTGGATACTCACACCCGGTTCCGTAACCACATTTGAATAATGGTTTGCATACAAGTATGCAGACCGATCCAGTTCACGAGTCACAAAGATTTTCATATGATATATATAAAATATGCATGCCAATAAATAGTAAGTCGATATATATCTAATCTGCTACGTGTACGAGTACATGTAATACAGGTTCAGACATATAACAGTTTTCCCAGTAAAACTAATACCACTGTCTTGTATCCAAATCAATAGTAGTTTTATATTTCCTCTCTAAATTGAATCAAAACATTCCTTAGTCTGCAAGTCATCATATCTTATTATAGTAAAGGAAAGGCCCCTTTTTGGTGAACCCTTCTTTTTGGTTGGTCACAAAAAGACAAAATAGCTTGATGTCACCTTGATATTACTAATATGACGTTCAATATCAACTACCACTATACATATGTATTCAAGGGTGAAAACGTACATTAAACTAATATTTGCATATTCACAGAAACATTATTGTTTTAAAAATAAATCAAGATATTTAAAAACATGATACAATATAACTTCTATAAAAAAATAGGAAAAATGCATTTGCGATGCGAGTGTCATTCTGTTACAATTCAAAATATTTAAGTTGAACTTTTTATTCCATAATCTTTCAATGTGTAATATTCATTTAGACACAACTTTTGTGTTTGCTTAGCATTGGGCTTACAGATAATAAGTAATCTTTGAACTGGAAAGGGTAGATTAGGTTTATACTACAGGTATCATGTCCAGCTGCTCTCGCTGAGAAAAAACTGAGACCCTTCAGCAAGTAAATTTAATTTTGATCTCAGTCGTTCATTAAGTAAATTTAATTCTGGCGAATATTATTGGCTTAGGAATGATATAATTCCAAAGCATGTCGATATACCAAAGCCAAACTAATAAGAAAATAATGGTTTATCCTTCAACATCTTCTTTAATATAGTGACCTGTGACCAATGTAATCTCATTCTTCACCTTTGAATCTCTGATGTTGCGTCTTCAACGTCATGTTCCTTGGAAGATTGAAACAGGACGAATAGCAATTTGTGGGGTGCAAGTAGTAATTTTGAGGTGTAAATAGTAAAACTCCTGGGGTGCATATATCAACTCCTCCAGGTGCCTTTCATGAACAAGTCATTGTACACGTTTTGGTTATGGTCCATCCTAACCAGGGTGTGTATTTTGTTGCGTTAATCTCAAAACAAAGCTTCATCTGACAATGGATATTGATTGCTTGATTCCAAAGCTACCTTAGCTTAAATTTAAAGAAACCTTTGATTTTGAAAGTCTATATAAGAAGAACCTCAGCAACTGGGATCATTGAATCCCCGACACTTTTCTTATGTGACCTAGTTGTAAACTAGAGTCGTCCTCTTTTTTAAACCTTTTTAGGATTAGCGACTAAAAATACTTCGCTTAGGGATTCATGAATCCAGGTCCGACTATCTTTATCTTGATAGTTCGTGTATCCTGATCTTGCTACTGATTGTTGAGTCTCACTTCGATCAGGAAAGATAGATAGATAGAAATCACAAAGTTTCTTCGTCTCAGACTTTGTGATTCCACAAGTATATTCCTCTATAACGATTCTCTGTTGAAATCGGAGTAGGTTTTACATGTGAGGTGAATAATAATCTAGGCTGCTCTTTAGAGTTGTAAGTTCCGGATTTTGAGGTTTGCTAGACTTTGTATATTGTAAACGATTTCCTATCTCACCTTAATCTTTTGATCAAAACAGAAATCACATATGCTTATCTGAGGGAGGCAGATTGGTTTAAAGTGTTTAATTGAGTTGAAGCAACTCTTAGGCTGTAAAGGAAAGCTAAGGGAATCAATTGCGCAGAGTCTTGCGAGATTCAATAGGCGTAAGGAGAGTGAATGTAACTGAATTACTGTGACGGTGGATTCAGTCTCAACTATATTCTAGTCCTAAGTATTGATACACTACAAGAAAATCTACCTATTGCTATACTATATATTGTCACATCTTCAATATATATGTTGCAAAAGAAAAAATTTAGTCGCAACAGTTCTCAAGTGCAGCTAGAAGCTATAATTTACTGCTGCAAAATAAAACTGTTGCCACAAAAATGTAGCAACAATATGAAAAGAGTGTGCCAAAAAAGTATAATATCTTGCTGCAGTAATAGAGAGTGGGTGCAGCAATAGACTTCTTGCTACATAGGTTATTGCGGAACTAATAGGGGTTTATGCTCTAACTATTAGGTGTTACAATAGGTTAAGTTTCTTGTACTGATAGTAGGCTAGAGTCTGTAGCGGCTTAATACCGTTTGGCGTTCAAATATGGACAAGGTCCCGAGATTTTTCTACAATTGCGGTTTCCTCGTTAACAAAATTTCCGGTGTCTGTGTTATTTCTTTTTCCGCATAATATTGTTTATCTTTATAATTGAAATATCGCAGGTTGCACGTAAATTAGTCAAAGTAGATACGTTCATCGTAATTGTTGGATACGACTTGATTGATCTTGGATATTGATCTTTGGAATCGTCCAAGAACTTTCACGGCATAATCAGGTTCAAGGACTTGTTTCCAGTTACATATTGATTGTGAGACAAAGAGACATAAACTCTTCATATAATTCATGATTGAGATTCATTGAGTTGTAACTCTTGGAATTGTATTTGAGTTTAGTCCATACAGGTTGCCTAAGAATAAGTTGGTGGTATATTTTGGTGCCCCTGCATTTTCAATTGGAATGAGAGCAGGCAAACATTCGAAAGACCTAATAAGTCTGTGTTTGAAGCAATCTGACCATATGGACAGAGATGAAATCTCTGATAAACATACCACCAGTTTGGAAAACATTGTTGTTATGGATTCTGTAAAAGAGTCCGAGTTTTCAAGTGCTCATATAGATGAACACTCAGTTCCCATAAAATAGTTGAACATTGATAGGTGTTATCCCTATTATCTTACTGATGAGTCTGACTCAGAAGTAGAACGGGAAGCAACCAAAGAAAGTACTGAGATTTTAAAACATGTAGGATTTTAGTCTTCTGAGGTCAATAGGCTGAAACACAAAGTTAATACTCTCATTGGTAAGATTCTTGGACGATATTCTAGAATATGGATTCTTCTTAAAGAACAAGCCGAAGTGAACTTTAAAATTATTTCGCTCGAGGCTAAACTCAAAGATAATTCCTTATAAATCGAACGATTGTTGAGTAAGAATACAATTCCACGTTGTGATAGTGATTCCAAAGAATCTACCATGATTATAGCTTCTGAAATGGCCATGAGTTAGAAAGTAAGAACACTTGTTGTTCATGATAAGCTAACAAAATCGCTCTCAGAAACTGATAAACAAAGTACTAGTACTTTGACCGAAGAGGAACAATTAAATATCTCCGACCAAGAAAAAATTGTGACTCTAAGGAGGTAGAGTGCTTCACAAGACAAGTATGATAAGACTACTTATTCTGATTTCGTTGAAACTCAGAAAGTGTGCTTCTATTGCAACACTAAACTACATGTTTACAGAAAGCATAAACTGAGGTTGGAAAACTATCAGTTTGGCCGTCTCCAAAACACATTAGATTTAATTCTGAAAAGTGTGACTGATATTCGGATGTCTAAACCTCTTGGGGTGAAAACATGTTCAGGAAAATTTGCTTATAGGAATATCAGTTCTGCCTGGTCCATGAATATTCGAACAAGTCAAAAAGGTAGTGTGCAAAATCGGTTAAAGAAGAACTCATAAAATATGACACAAATATGGGTTCATAAGGATACGCATACGCCTCCTGAGAATATTGGTGTATTCATCAATGAAATAATCCCACAAGCTAACATGAATTTGATCATTACATGATATAAAGATCTTATTGACAAACTGTCATCCTCTTCCAGACAATCAGGTAAGTATTCCAGTCTTGTCTCTTTCCATGATGACAGTAAATTCTATGATCACTTTTCATGTCCAGAAAGAATATGCTCAGTGAAAGGAAGAGGCAAAAATAAGGGTAAACAACAACATAATTCCTCTAGTTAGTGTACGACTCACCCTTGTGCAAGTTAGTCACAAGTCTTGAAACCTTATCCATAAAAATCCTGCTGGATAAGAATTTTCGTGTAACAGGTGTACTATTTGTCTCAAATAGTGTTGTGAGTGATGAGCTATAATACTTTTCATATTGCAACTTTTACGTATTTCTATGATTAATTTTATCAGATAAGATTGCTAAAATTTTATGTTGAGCAAGACTCCAAAAAAGATAAGCATTCTTTGTTAATTTCTTTTCATGAATATTAATGCTTTTGTGCTCTAAACTTGAATTTCGTTTTTTTTTTTAGCTAAGAATATATTAATGATCAAGAAAAAACGCATACATCATAGAAAACGGTAGAAAAGTTGCAGTAATGAAAAATATTTTGTGCTCTCTAAAAGGTGTTTATTATCTCGAAAAGGTCCTAACTAGAAATACAATATAAGGACATTGGTTTGCATATATACCCTAAGAAATTCTTTTTGAGTTTTTGTCCAATAATCCTAATTTCTAGGAAAAGTCACGAACCAACTTATTTTCCCATTAAATAACCGTTGTAATCTTGTTTATATACCCTAACTTGTGTTGAGAAATTCCCACCTAAGGAGTTCCGCAACCAAGCATGTCTTCCATGTCACGAACCTTTGAAAGCATGAAAGAAGCTATTAAATATTGTGGTGGTATTAAAACAAGAGGAAAAAAGATAACTCTGGTTGATGACGAAGTTGTTGAATCATCCGAAGATATTTCTGGTGTGAATTGTTATTTCGCCTATGATCATCAAGATGTTGAGCGTGAAGAGATGATTTCTGCTAATGTTGTTTATGATTTTCTTAAAAAATTTGAGGAAGCAAAGTTGGAACTTGTTGAAAAACTAAAAGGTCTAGACATGTTATGAACTGGGTTGAAAAGGGTTTCAGCTGACCTTGTACTCATGAAATCTCATGTATGTGATATTCTCAATGAGGATATATTTTATCTGAAGAGCTCGTGGATACAGTTATGACAAATTCAAGGGTCTCAATATCCATGAAAAGTCTGGAAAAATATAGCTTTTTTTTTGTAGTTGGAAACTTCTTGTGAGAATTTATTATTGTGTTCGAGAAGGATAACTAGGGTTTGATATAGCATATATTGTGAGTACACAAGCTATTTCCAACGATTTTCATATTGCACGTTTTTAGGTGTATTTATTTAAATTCTAGAGTTTTTGGAAGATGAACTTGCAGTATTTAATCTTTATGGTTATATGTATTGCAAAGTCTTATGAGATATATGTGTCCTTTACTTTTTGTGAATCGAATTGATATCTCATATATGCTCAAAAGTTAAATCTATTAAGTTTTATGAACTAAAAGTAGAATAAACTTTGTGAGAATTTTGCAGTATTGATCTACTCTTGGTCACACTCTTGTGTAATTACTGCATTATCAAACTCCGTAAGATTTTCTCATGTTGAGTCATATATCGATTAAATTGTCTCCTTGTTCATAACTGGCGTTGAGATTAATTTATGTCGATGTTTAGGATACAACTCCATATGATTTGTTAATGTGACAAAATCCTTCCTTTTTATGAAAGTAAGGTCACTCATGCTATTCTCCTAGGAATGACATCAAATGGGGGAGAGTTCTTTTTGAACTTGTGCTTAATTTCTATATCTTTGTGGGGAGAGTGAATGTGGAATATATAGGGGACGCTTGTATCTTAAATCTCCTATATGAGACACTAAGTATTTTATACTCTGTGATATCATCTAAATTAAGTTGATATGTGTTTCTTTAGTCTTGAAGTATCTTTTGTTAAAATTCATTACGATCCCATTGTTCTCGTACCTTTGTCAATTTGTATTGACAAAAAGGGGAGAATTAATTAGTAGTTTCGCACTACATACATATGGCTTACGAATCATTATGTAAGGGGGAGTAAATCAACATCTATATGTTTCACATATTATGCAAAAGATGTAAGTATTGACTAAGGGGGAGAAACATATCACCATAATATTACTTCGAATTTGTGATACAATTGAACTTTGGAGAAGATAATAATACTAAGTTTCTGTATAATGATGATTGAGAATATTTGTTTTCAATTTTTTTATCGCTACAGATCTTCAACAACAACAACGATGCCGAGTTGAACACGTTCAGAATCATTGGAAACTTGAAGTAACGACGAATTTAAGGAGCTAGAGAACTAAGGAAATCAAGCATGATAGATTCCGGAGTTTTGAAGCTTTATTTTCTAATCTATATGTATTGATAGTTTTGTCACTAAAATTGACAAAGGAGGAGATTGTTAGAGCATTGCTCGGTCGAAATTACAAGTGTTGCTATCTTAAGCTTGTTGTCAAATTTAGTTGATCAAAACTATAACTTCATTTCTAGTCTACATTTAGTCAAGTCTCGGATTAGGATTGAAGTGTGTATTTGAGTACCAGACATCACTGCATTCTACCGTTTGAAGGTGAAGATTAACCGAAGCTTTTGGAGAACTTCATCAACAAAAGTTAAGTGAAGACTGAACCACATATTACTCAAGTTTTCACCTTTCTATCTATGAGCAGACTAAGTCGCATGACTAAAGTGGACTTTACATGCACATCCGAAATTTCGAGTCAAGTTTATCTTGTTAATTATTCTCGAAATATGCATGACAAAGCTTAAGAACATTTGTTCATACTTGATGAATTTGGTTAAAAATAACTTATTGTTTATGACCTAAATCGTGATTCAAGTTAATTATTTGAAAATAGTCTGGAACAATGATATGTATCATTGATGTTATTCGGGAATGTTTCAAATAGATTATTAGAGAGATATAGAACCACTATAAAACTGGATATAGGAAAGTACACATACCAGCTTACATACTTGCGCAACTGTTATAGGTCCGGAGTCGTAGTACATGTACCCAGTACACATACAGAGTATGCAAACCCCAAAAAAGTTTGTTGACTCATGAACTCATGATGGTACATGTATGTTAAATGCATATTTTGCATATATTTAGTGTCAAATCCATGCTAGTATTTGCTATATTTTCTTGTAATTATTGTGTATTACTCTTGTTTTCTCTTATTTATGTTTTGCTAGGTGAATCGTCCAAAATAAGTTAATCGGCACTAAATTGTGCAATCAAAGAAGTTAGCCGCAAGCGGAGAAGGGCCAAATACCAAGTGGAACTCATCCAAATCGAGGAGTTCTTGATATCATCTTGAAGAGGACGAAAATAAAAAGTCAATGGCGAAAGAATGGAGTCAATCCGACGTCGTATGAAGAATCTAGAAGCATTTGAAGCAAGCTGAAGTTGTCGAAAACTAAAGAACCTATAGAACTGTTATAGGCACCCGAGTTTCTACTCAGGGCAGCCACAGAATATATTTGAATGAGAGCTGTTAAAGGTTCGTCGTCTTTTGGGAGATGGCAGTGTAATGGTAATCAAGTTTCATGAGACGAGCATGGAAGAGAAGGGAAGATGATGCCAGCGAGATGAAGTTGCTGTAGGAGCTGGCAGTGATAACGATGGATGCTGTTATTCTCGATGGATGCTGTTATTCTCGATGGATGCTGTTATTCTCGATGGAGCTGAGAACTGAGTTAGGTTGATGGCTGCTGCCATTATCGATGATGAACAGGGAGATGGTTCGAGTTTTGTTGCTTCTGGCATTTGATGTAATGCTGGAAAGAGTTAGCCGAGAGATATCAGTTGAGCTCAAGATGAGGAGTTAGCTGGTGGTTCATGGAAGTGATGCTGTCGAGAAGCATGTGATGGAGAGAATCAAGACAAGCTCGAGCTGGTAATGGAGGAACTATCCAGTGACGAGAAGAAGTTCTGCTGTGATGTTGAGGCTCGAGATGGGTTTCGTAATGATGGAGAAGAATGATCAGTGGCTCGACAGGTTTGTGATAATGATGCTGGCACGATGAGAAAAACTTTGCCCTGCTGCTCGGGTTTGGTGATGAACCAGTGATGGATAAGATTTATAATTGATCAGTAATGAAGTTAGGAACATCAGCGAGGGTTGAGAAGAAGGATGGCAGTTCAATGGAGTTTTGCCGGTGATTGAAGCTCGAGATGTTGACTGTCAATGAAGAGAGCAGAGTTGTGATAATGGAATAATGGAGTTGGTTAGCAGCGAAGGAGAAACAATGGTGGTCTGTGGTTGTAGCAGTGAGGCGATGAAAGTTGGCAGAGAATATGAGATGGTAATGGAACTCGAGCTTGGCAGTGGCATGAAGATGGTGATGCTGTCGTCTTAGAGGATTTGAATAGACGTTGAACGAGTTTAATAAAACTCACAAGAAAATCTTTTTCACGGTGACCCTGGTATACAAGGAAGTTATAGGCTTGAGAAGAAAATCTCAGATGAAAAATGTTTTCACGATTACCAGACTGTACGTGAATGGCCGGAGTAAAAGGAAAATCCAGGGAAATTTATTTCTCTTGGAGGTGAGACTTACCGTGAAGATACGAAGGGAAAAGTAAAAATCCCGTAACTTTTAATACTCACGGTGACTTGAATGTCCGAGAGTCTGACGGAGGAAAGTTGAAAGTCCAGGGAAAAATTATTTCACGGATACAGGACTGTCCGTGGATGGAGAAGCCATGGATATCAAGGATTGGGCCTTTTGCAATTTGCACAAGCCCAATGGTTGTGTTAGCACGTCTTTACACGGAAGTTTATGAAAATGAGCTATTTGGCTCGTGTTTTGGCAAGTCTTGGCGACCATTCGACCGGGATTTGGTGCACGGGCGCAACTATAATTCGAATACTTATTGAAAGAGAATTTTTATCTACATCTTTTAAGCTGGAATCAAGCTTTTGGAGAGAAGAACACAAGGAAGAAAAGCTAGGGTTTTGGAGCGATTTCATTATCGTAACGATTTCTCTTCTATTTTCTTAAATGTTTAACATGGGTGTTTCTATATCCATGAGTAGCTAAACCCATAATTGATTGAGGATGAATTCTACGTTCTAGACTTGATTTGGATTAATATATGCATCTATTTTGAGTTCTTCATATGATTATTGTTTGCTTTTACTTTAATGAATGTCTATGATTGATTAATTGATTGCTCTAGGTGGCCAACTATAGTAGTTTATTGATTGATTTATTGCTAGTAAAGGGTTAGGGTATCTGTGTTATTGTTGAATAACCCATACACAAGTAGATAACGTGAGACCTTGCAGATGGATTCTGTGGAGCAATCGCATGTAGAACAACATTAGAAAGTGGACCTTGCGCTAAGAGTCTAACTACTAAGATTAACCTAAGTCATAAAATATAAAGCATTCGACCAAGTTACACCTTGAGTGCGCTACTAGTTGGTGGCTTGGAAGAATAGAATATGATATTCGAGTGCTTCGGTATCCAGTGATCAAAGGAATTTAGGGGATAGCACTGCGCTAGTTGTTATTCCACGGTTGATAATAATCTATGATTAATGATGAATTGATGAATATATTAACTCATTGACGGTTTAGTAACGAAGAAGGATTCCTCGATCATATCTCTCTCCATATTGCTTACAACTTAATCCTTTAATTACTTTGTTTATTTACTTTTAAATCTAAAACAAAACCCCAATTGTGACATTTTTGACAACTAAAACTCCATGCTCTTCGTGGGAACGAATCTTATTTGCTACTATATTATTCATTAGTAAAGTAGAATATAAGTGAATTAATTTGTGCACCTACGACACGTATCAAATTTTGGCGCCGTTGCCGGGGAGCAGTCAGTAGCTTTAGTTGTTTCTTTTAGTTTATTTTGTTTTTAGATTTTGTTTTTAGATTTTGTTTTTTGTTTTTGATACTTGTTTTCTAGAATTTTGGTTTCAGGTACTTAATCTCTGGCACCAAAACAGTGGGATTACCCGAGGTGCGGCATTCAAACTCGCAATGGAACAGTGCTACAAGCACGTCATCAGTTGCAACAAGAACCCTCTACAGAAGAGATGGTTAATACATACAATGAGAGAGATCCTCCACCACCTCCACCTCAGAAGAGGAAGTTAGGAGAGTTGACATCTCCATGCTTAGATTCGCAACCACTGTGCATTACAATCACTAACCCAGTGGAGCTGAAGTCGAATCTACTTCATCATCTACCAAAGTTCAAGGGACATCCAGGTGAAAATCCAAATCGACACCTTCAGCAGTTCCAGAACACGATGACAAGTCTAAGCATGCAACCGCAGACAGAGATATGGCTATGCTACAAGCCTTTCTGTTCTCATTGACAGACTTAGCAGAAGAATGGTTGTATTATCTTCCCCAGGGAGTATTACAACATGGACTGAGATGAAGAAGTTATTTCTAGAGAAGTATTTTCCTGCTTCCAAGGCAGCATCCGTTCGAAAGGATATTAGTGGCATTCTATAGATGTCTGGGGAGTCTCTGTATGAATATTGGGACCATAATATATCCTCAACACTCATCATTCAGTATTTCTATGAAGGATTACTTCCATAACAGAGGAATTTGATTGATGCAGTTGCCGGTGGTTCACTTACTGAGAAGACAATCTCACAGGCAACCAGTTTGATTGAGAGTATGGATGCCAATGCTCAACAATTCTACACCAGAAACAACTCTAATGTCAGAAGAGTTAGCGAGATGGGAGAGTCTCCAAATACAGAGCACCGTTTGGGTACTATTGAGAAGGCAATTCATCGTATAGCTTCTGTAGTAGCTCTACCATACCAAAAGGAGGCTTAGGTCAATGCTTTATTTCCTAATCAGAGGCCAAGGTATGATCCCTATTCTAATACCTATAATCCAGGTTGGAAAGATCACCCGAATTTCAATTATGCAAAACCAGCAAGCTGCAGCTCCTAATCCTTATGGGCGACAAAGTGGTTTTCAACAACCACAATTCCAACCACAATCACAGCCTCAACAACAAAATCAAATCTCAAATCTAGAGGAGATGATGAAAATGACGATGCAAAAGCAAGATGAAAACTCTCAGCGCCAGGACGCAATTATGCAAAAACAGGATATGGCTATAAAAGACTTGCCAAAACAGATAGGGAAGTTGGCTACAGATATGAATCAACTAAAAGCACAGACTTCGACAAAGTTGCCATCACAAACTTTTATGAATCCAAGAGAATGTTAATGCAGTGCTTTTGAGGAGTGGTAAGCAAACAGAAGAGCCAAAACAACAAGAAAAGGTTAGTCACGACTTGGAAGAGGAAGTAATGGTGGAAACCGTTCCAAAGGAAAATCCAACCTCAACCGTCCAACCTAAGGACATGGTTCCTACTTTTACCACACCACCTCCTTTTCCTAGTCGCTTTGCGAAGTCTAAGAAGCAAATTCAAGATAATGAGATTCTGGATATTTTTCGCAAGCTGCAAATCAACATCCCATTTATTGAAGCCATCAGATTGGTACCTAGGTATGCCAAGGTGCTGAGGGATTTGTGTACAAAGAAGGAGAGGTTGATTCTTAATGAAATCACTCAGGTGGGCGAAAGTGCTTCTGCTATGTTACTAAAGAAGATGCCTACAAAGTACAAAGATCCTGGGGGTTTCACCGTGCCAATTACTATTGGTACCAAGAGGTTTGAGCGTGCTTTACTTGATTTAGGAGCTTCCGTAAGCGTTATGTTAGCCGATGTTTATGATTCTTTGAACCTAGGACCTTTAAAAGAGACATGGATTATCATTCAATTAGCTAATAAGTCTAACATATATCCTAAGGGACTCGTGGAAGACGTTTTGGTGCAAGTGAATGAACTGATCTTTCCGGTTGATTTCTTTGTGGTAGATATGCAGAATGGAGACAATTGTTCGTCTACTTCATTACTTCTTGGTAGACCATTTATGAAAACTGCAAAGACGAAGATTGATGTCGATAGTTAGGCACTTACTATGGAGTTTGATAAAGAAATTATACGCTTTAATATTTTTGAAGCAATGCGGTATCCGAGTGATGTCCACTCTGTTTTCTCTATTGACGTTGCTGATTCGTTAGATCATAAGGTGTTTGATGATCATGGGAGTAAGCTAGACTCCCATGCTTTACCACTTTTGGACGTGGACTTGGGTGCTGAATTCTTGGAAAGTTGTGGTGTTTTTGCGCCACAACATAAATTCCAATGTGATACTTTTACTTATATGCCTTGGCTCATTACTGATGAAATTTCTTTATATTTTGTTGTGCAGGCACTCAAATTAGAACCTAAGCCTCCTTGGGTGATGAGGAAAATCACAAGGAATTATGGGAGATTCAACGCGACAAGGGGGATGTAGACTCCCTTGAGTTTCAAGATTTACTCCCTCTGGAGGAGTAGTAAGGCGGATGCCAAGTCGGGCTGACGACTTTAAACCAAGCGCTAAATGGGAGGAAACCCATAGGTTTTGTATCTTAAACCCTTTTATTTTTTGTTTTTATTGTTTCCATATCATATTTGCATCCCCATCTTTAATTTCATTGAGTCCGGAATCTATTTTAGAAGAAAATTATGACGAATACCTTTTCGTCAGAAAAATTCAGATTGCACATAGTTCAGTTCAGAGACCATAACTGTCAGACCATTTATCGAAACACTGTTCCCTTCTGACATTGTGTGGAAAACACGTAGATGAACAACTTTTGTGAAATGAAGTTTTTACAAATTCCTTACCAATTTGTACAGTTTTTGCGTTTTATCTGCTGATACGTCAGAATTCAGAACTTTCGGTTTTACACATTGAGGACAATGTGAAGTTCAAGTGTGGGGGAGTATTTTGAATATAGATTTTTCACTTTTTTGTACATATTTGCATTAAAAAAAACTCCAACTTGTAGTTAGTTTAGAGTCACATAGTATACATGTCGCTAAGATTACATCGAAATTCTCACAAGAGTGACTGAACTTAAAGATGCCAGAGAACGTGATCGGGTTTCCTGTTTGTTTGAGAATTAAAGTTGGATTTAACCATGCCAGTGGAAAATGAGGTGCAGACTGAATTCGGTATTAGAGTTGTGATCCCCGATAGTGGAGACTACCTATTGTTACATCATGTGAGGCACCGACCTTCAATTCTTTGTACGTGTCTTTTTTTTTGGATAAGAGAAATTTTTATTAAGAACTAATGAGGTTCAGGCACAGAGTGCCTTGACAATAAACTGACAATCCATGGGGAGTAGTCATTGTACTCTTCCACATAAAGTTTATCTAATCTTACTTTCCTAGAGATGGCATCTGCAAGGTGATTACCATCTCTTCTGATAAAAGAAATTTTAAAATGTCTAAACGAAGAAAAAACAGCTTGAATATCTCTAATAAACTTATTATTTTCCATCTGACTTGAATGGAGTTAGTGGTTACTGAGTTAACTACTGCTTCTGCATCTGCGATTAAGTGGAAGTTGTCGACTTTCAAACTTGATAGCCATCTTAGTGCTTCCAGCATAGCCATACATTCACCACCTTCAGCATCTATTACTCCAGCTGCATAGGTGCCTTTGAACCCAACATGTTTTCCTGCGGAAGAACAAAGAACCATGCCAGTGCCAACTACATTAGTAATGTTATCAAAAGATGCATCCACATGAACCTTAAACAAGAAATTATCATTATGTATGACAACTGCCTTTTGAATGGAAGTAACTTCAGTCGTGTTTAAAGACATGTAAAAATTATGTAAGTGATAATTAATTCTAGCAGCAGTAGAGATAGGGTTGAGAGTTTTATCCTGGAAGATGTGGTCACATCTTTCTTTCCAAATAATCCAGCATCCAACCATGAGAGAGTTCCTCCAGATATTTTGATCAGTAGTGCTAACATTATGTAGATTATTAGACCAAGATAGAATCCACTCCATTACTGAATTGTTGTTGGCTCTAACTTGATCTATATCAATATTAATCAGTCTCCAAACAGCTCTAGCATGAGTGCAATTAATTAGCAGGTGGTACAGAGACTCTTCTTCATTTTTGCAAATGCTGCATTGAGTGTCCAAGCTGCTATTATGAATGGACAGTCTAAGCTTAGTAGGTACAATTCCCTTGAGACACTTCCAGATGAAAAACTTGATTCTATGTGGGAGCTTCATTTTCCACAAGGATTTCCAAGTACTTTTAGGAACATTGTTGAGTGCCGCTTGACTGTTGACTCTATTTTCCATCAGTTTATTATAAGCACTCTTCACAGTAAATATGTCATCCTTTGTTGGTTTCCATTTGATAGCATCATTCTCAGTAGGAGTAATAATCATATTCTTTATTCTGTTTACTAACTCAGTAGGAAAGAGAAGTTGCAGCAGAGGCACATTCCACTCAGCTGTATCAGGAATTATAAGATCACTTACTAAAGAATAAGAAAGATGTGAAGGAAAAAGTGGAGATGGTTTAGTGTCCAGACCAATAATCCAATTGTCATACCATATTCTTGTGCCCCTTCCATTGTTAATATCCATACAGTAGTTTTCTTGAAGAATGGCCAAACCATTTTCAATCCCTCTCCAAACCCATGAAGTATTATGTCTCTTTTTATCAATGTGAATAAATTCTTCATCCTTGAAGTATTTTGCTTTGATAACCTGACCAACCAGACTGTCTTTCTTAGTGCAAATTCTCCAGGAAAGTTTGGTAAGAAGAGCATGATTAAGAATTTCAAGGTCTTTGAAAGCAAGACCACCTACATCCTTTGGAACATATAAATTCTGTCATCCAATGAATTTAGTGCCTTTATTATCCTTGTAACCCCAACAAAACTTCCTTTGTTGAGTATCTAGTTTCTTGATTAATTTCTTTGGCATCTTGAAAGTACTCATCTGGTACATAGGAACTGAATTAAGAACAGATTTGACCATTGTAGTTCTACCTGCTTGACATAAGTTGATTCCCTGCCAGTTAGATAGTCTTCTTTCAAAAGCAATATTCACTTCCTCAAAAGAGATGACCTTGGACTTACCAATAAGAAGGGGGGAACCTAGATACTTCTCTTTTTTATCCATGTATTTAACACCAAGAATATTCTTGAGGGTTTCATACACACTAGGATCCATATTGTTACTGAACAAAATGGAGGATTTGTTAAAGTTAATGACCTGACCAGATTGTGAGCTAAAATCTTGCATGACTTGCAATAGATTATTCACACTGGTTAAATTAGCTTGTATAAATATGAGGCAATCATCTGCAAATAATAGATGATTAATAGGTGGTTCCCTCCTTGCAGCTTTAATGCCTTTGATTTCTTTAGAATTGTGAGCAGCAGTAAGAGTTCTTGAAAGCCATTCCATGGCTAGAATAAAGAGATAAGGTGACAAAGGGTCACCTTGTCTTATACCCCTAGTAGGTTGAAATTTATTACAAGGTGAGCCATTAAGAAGAACAGATTAGGAGGTGGTGCTAATACACTGATGTATAAACTGGTTCCAATCATCTGAAAACCCAAAACTGGAAAGAACTTTAAGAAGAAAACTTCATTCTAATCTATCAAATGCCTTGGACATATCTACCTTGAGAGCAAGCCATCCACTTTCACCCTCTTTTTTCCTCATAGAATGAATGAGTTCATGAGCTATGATAGTATTATCATTTATCAACCTACCAGACACATAAGCAACTTGATATGGAGAGACAATCTTGGAGATAAGAGGCTTCATTCTACTGACCATAATCTTGGAGATGATTTTATATGAAGTATTACAAAGACTAATGGGCTTAAACTCATAAGGAGTTGTAGGCTTTCTAGTTTTTGGTATAAGAGAAATATAGGTTTTGTTCATAGATTTAAGAAGAAAACCAGATGTGAAAAATCTTCTTACCATCTCACAAACTTCAGGGACAACTATAGACCAGTTCTCCATTGCTTTTACAGTTTTTAATATCTCATCATCAGAAGGTGGTAGCAGCAATGATCTATTTTCCTCCTCAGAAATTAAAGTAGGGATATGATTATAGTAATGTTCCTGGATGTAAGGAGAAGTAGAAGTACTAATATCTTGGAAGTGAGAAGTAAGAAGTTTGGATAACTCCTCTCTTGTCTGCAACCAATTGCCATTCTTGTCTTTTAAAGAATCAATATTGTTCCTAGCACTTTTCCTTTTGGTAAGGGTGTAGAAATACTTAGTGTTGTTATCCATCTCTTTCAAAAAATTGTATATTGACTTTTGTTTATGGAAGTCATGTTGTATTTGATACCATTTGTTGAGTTCTTCATTGATTGTGAAAGCTTTAGAAGTATTCTCTGAAGAGTGAGGGAGCTGCTGAATTTCATCTAGTTGTTGTTGGAGAGTATCAACCTTTTGATGAATATTCCAAAAATGATCCATGTTCCATCTAGATAAAGTAATTCTAGTGTTTTGCAATTTCTTAAAAAGTTTGTAATCTGCAGAACCTTGAACTTCTTTATCCAAAGATTTTGCAATCTCAACTGCACAAGTTCTGTCATGAAGCCAAGTTTGAAAAAATTTAAATGGTTTCCATAGCTTAGGGAGATTATAATCAGAGACCAACAATATGGGACAATGATCACTCCCCACTTGAGAAAGGTGTAATAATTTTGAGTCTGGGAAATGAGTATTCCACTCTGCATTACCAAGAGCCATATCAATTCTTGATCTTTTCTTGCCAGTACCCAGATTATTGCTTGTCCAAGTATGAGCTTTTCCTATAAAGCCAATGTCTTCTAGCCCAATAGACTGAAGAACAGAATTAATCCAACCATTACTATAAGAAGAAGTAGAAGTATTTGTATCAATAAGATGTATATTAAGATCACCAACTAGAATCTAGGGTTGTGTAATATTGCTGCCCAACTCTTCAATGAATTCCCATTGTTTCTTCTTCTTAGCAGAGTTACAGTAACCATACATGCAAGACAATAACCACTCAGGCCTACTAGGATCATCTTGTATTAAGGCATGAATCATGTTATCTTCAAACCAAGAATTTCACAACTAAAACCATCTTTCCATAGAAGAACAAGACCCCCTGATAAACCAACAGGATGAAGAAATCTAACATTTGGAAAGTTGTATGGCTTAAGTAAAGGCTGTAATTCAGTTTCTTCAAGTTTAGTTTCACAAAGAAAGATAATATCGGGGTTTTGAGTTCTGATTAAATCTTTTAAATGATCTCCGGTGTTACTATTCTTAAAACCCTGAACGTTCCAAGAAAGAACCTTCATTGTAAAGTAACAACTGAAGATGAAAGTGCTAAGCAAAACACAGGAAATTTGTTTCCTAAAACTAGTCTGAATCCTAAATTTCTTCCTACACAATAAACTAATACGTACAGAAAAGAATTTAATATTGAGCTTAGGTTTACACTAATAATGATGCAAGAAATATTCAAAAGGAATAAATGCCAGGAGTAAATTAGGGAGTATAACCTAGGAACTAGTTTAAAATAAAAAAAACCTGATTAAAAACTGGATGGACAAAGTGTAAAAATTATTAGAAAAGAACAGAAATAAAAGAGATAGAGAATAATGAGTACTATGAATATCTGAGTCTCCAAGACAGTGAGTGCAGTTTGATCATCTCCAGAAGTGACCCTGAGAGTAGTCTGAACAGCTGTGTTGATGATTGCATTGGTAATCTGTGGAGAGTTATTATCAGCTGAAACTCCATCAGAGCTCGACTCCTAAGTTCTAATCCTCTTACCTAGTCTATGATCATCCGCAGTAGACTGACTATCATTCTTTAAAAGAAAATCAAGATTAACAACTTGGCCATCCTTAGGAGGAACAAAGACTGCAGTTTTGATAAACTTTTTTCCATTCTTCTTAGGAGCTGGAGCAGCATCAGTTGATACATAAGCTATATTTTTCCTAATGTTGTTAACCTTCCCAAATAAATAAGGTTTTTCATGAGCCTTAGAAAGATAATTAGCCGCTTCTTTACAAACTCCCTTGTTGTGATTGATAACATAGCATTCAGTGCAAATATCCGTTGGTTGTCTTTCATAGAAGAATTTATGCCAGCGCATGACTCCAGTGTTAGTAACACATTTTACTCCCCTTCTTAGTGGCACTGAGAGATCCACATTAACACAAACTTTCACAGGATCACTACCAATTGGCATAACATCCTTAGGTTCAATACCAGTGAATTCACCCATCACCTCCCCCATCTTGGTAACTGAAGAAATATTCATGTGTTTCGGTAGAAGATACTTGAGTTGGATCCAAAATTGTTGGAAGCCCCAATGCTTATCTGTATAAACCATCCCTGGGATATAATCATGCACAACTAAAAGATGTTTGTTGATGATCCAAGGCCTATGATCAATCACGGTGTTAAGAAGATCCCACTTGTTAAACTTGAATATCATGATATTTGGCTCAACTTCAATGATTCTCAATTCTTCTAGTGAAATAAAAGGCCAAGTGAAGCTGATGAACTTTTGCACTAAATCACAGCTCATTCTGCCTTCTATAATAACCTTACCAATAGTACTTGCATCCCAGTTAGTTTCTTCTTCCTATGAACCGTTCTTCTCACTTTGAAATGTTACAACTTCATTAGAATCACCCAGATCCAATGTAGCTTGTTTAAACTTATTGACTAGATCCCCTACATTACTTGAGCTTCCTTCTTCCATTTTGAGATTTTTGCTGTGAAGAATGCAGGGTTGAAGATGGAGTGATGAAGGATATAAGGTGTTGATGAGAATAGGGTTTTGGGAAAATATACGATATGAATATGGAGATAATACCAATCCGTTGTTTTGGCAACTAAAAGATATGGTAGTTCTATAAGAAAGGTAAGTATCACAGCTGTATATTGACCAAAACAGATTGAGTAGAAAACTAACTTTCCGGTTATATCTTACGTTATGAAATTTGATTTTTTTTTAATTCACGAGAAAGCGGGATATTGAAAGATGAATAATAACCGATTTAACTCGGAGCTGAAACTCAATCCACAGAAAACCCAAGATACCTTGAACATTAACACAGGCCATTTTTGGAAGCAAAAGCTTAAAGACATACTCTGCAAATGCTGCAATCACAACATAAAAGAAAGCAAACGCCATTTGAGATGGATCAAACTGTAAACACATAATGGAGAAACAAGTGAACATTAGCAACTCATCAAAAGAAAAACCAGAAATAAAAACAATTAACCTCAAAAGTTTGAAATGAAATTAAAACTAATGAAAGATTTAAAAATGGTTTAATATAGATAGATCAACATCATAGATTAAGGAAATGATATCAGAATGAGGAGAAAGATCAAAAAAAATTAAATCAAAGAAAACTGAGTCGGAACATATCAGTCGCCCGATTTACATATCGGAAATGATATCAGTCGGAACAACAAAGTCACGATATTCTTTGTACATGTCTAAATATGTGCTTTTAGAGTGTGTGTCACCGTACGTTAATTCTGGGTAGAATGGTGAGCTACCCAACCTCCCACCGATAGAAGCGCTACTTTGATCTCTTGAGTGTTATTTTATCAATCATGATGGTGACATCGAATTGCTAACTTACATACCACTTGTAATCTTGTTCGCAGTTAGCACCATCCACTTTATCTCTCTCTACACCAACAGGTCCATAGAAACACCATCATCATCAACAAGAGGAGCATCACAAATCTGAAGGAAAGTTGAAGACGTTCAAGGTTTACAGGCAACGGTACACTATATGAGCAGATTTCAGATTCAAATAAAGCAACAAAACAAGGAGCAGAATTTCTACATGTTGAAGACTTATGTACAAGAGCAAAAATAATCAAGATGAGAGTTCAAGAAGCTTATGATATCAAGACATACAAGTTGTGACGAATCAAGCGGTAAAGTACTTACACCATGTCCTTTGTACTTGCAATTTTATTTTATTTTTATTTTTATCTTTATTTGTTTTATTTTCTCTTGTCTTTACAACAGTTAAAAACAAAAAAAAGACAAGAATTTATTTTGTTAGGATCATTTTTAGTTTTATTATTTTGTTTTGTTCTCATTTTGTATCTAATTTATTTTTTCTTGTCTCATATATATATATATAAAAAGAGATAAAAAAAAAAGCCAAAAAAAAAAGAAAGATAAGAAAATTCGTTGTATCATATTGTGGTTTGTTTTTAGTTTTGTTCTTTCAATAAATCCAATGGAAGAAGAAATATTTATAATGAAGTTCCAAGCAACAAGGATTTGAAGAAAAAGAGTTACATTGTCAAGATTCTATGAAGTTCAAGAGTTATCATCAAGACTTGAAGACCGAAGACGAAGATGAAGATAAAGAATGAAGACCGAAGACGTTTCTATGGATGATGTGAGAGTGGTGCTAACTGCTCTTTAGAGTTGTAAGTTACGGATTTTGAAGTTTGCTAGACTTTTTCTATTGAAAACGATTTCCTATTTCACCTTGATATTTTGATCAAAAAGGAAATCACATATAGGCTTATCTGCGGGAGGCAGATTGGTTTAAAGTCTTCAATTGAGTTGAAACAACTCTTAGGCTGTAAAGGACGTTAGCTAAGGGAATCAATTGCATAGAGTCTTGCGAGATTCAAGAGGCGTAAGGATTGCGACTGTAACTGAATTACTATGACAGTGGATTCGGTCTCAACTACATTCCAATCCGAAGTATTAATAGTAGGCTAGAGTCTGCAACGGCTTAATACAGTTTGGTGTTCAAATCTGGACAAGGTCCCGGGTTTTTTTATGTAATTGCAGTTTCGTCGTTAACTAAATATCTGGTGTTTGTGTTATTTCTTTTTCATTCATTATATTGTTTATCTTTATAATTGAAATATCACAGGTTATACGTTAATCAATCAAATTAAGTGGATACGTCCATCATAATTGTTGGATACGACTTGATTGATCTTGGATATTGATCTTTGGAATCGTCCAAGAACTCTCACGGCATAATCAGGTTCACAGACTTGTTTTTGTTTCATATTGATTGTGAGAAAAAGAGATATAAACTCTTAATATAATTCCTGATTGAGATTTATTAAGTTGTAACTCTCGAAATTGTATTTGAGTTTAGTTCATATAGGTTGCCTAAAAAAAAATTGGTGGTGTATTTTGGTACCCCCGCATTTTCACTTTGTATAAAAGATTTGTTGAGTTTTGACAAAGGCTCTTCCATTTAACAAGTAAACTCCTTTGTCGGGTTTAGATCAATCCATATCTAAATTATCGAAATAATCAGATCTAAATTCACAAGCTATCAGATTCGGATACTGAAGAGTACCACCAAATGATAGTTGTGATATATACGACTAAAGATAAATAAGATCTTAGTTGGATCTCAGCCGATTAAGGTGTGTGCACAAATATCACAAGATGCAAAACCAATCAGAAAAATATTATTGTCTTCAAAACTTCAATTGTACCTGCACACAAAACTTGATTCCACTTATGATCGATCACGAACAGAATGAAGTTTGTTAATAATGGATGATCACAAGTTGTCTTCAGATCTAAAAATTAATCTGAAGATCCCGTCGATCCTTTGATCTAGTTTGAGTGGCCTTATGTCATCAAACTAGTTCAACAACAATTAGTCAATCAAATCAATAATCGAAAACTAAAATAACAATGCAATTATCTAGTTTCCCACCAACGGTACTTTCTAGAGATTCTTGATCCTACATAAGTCTTTAAACGAGCGGCGTAAGAGATTTCACCTAATTAGGGTACTCTCCTCTCATGAATAGTATTACAAGTAACATTATTAGTCGGCTCCACCAGAAACAACAAAGATGAAGTTTTCTTGTCTAATGATAGTTTGTAAGAAGAACAAACTTCACTATTTATAGACCAAGGATGTTTGGACAACAAGAAAATTCCAAAACCCAATATAGGTAGGGATCAGTTCTACCTTGACTCCCAACATAAGCTAGGATCAGTTCTACCTTGATTTCCCAATATAGGTTAGGATCGATCCATACTTAAGATCTTCAATGAAAACCGATACCATAATCCTTTGATAACCTTTCGAAAATGAAACAAGTTCATACGTCTACTTCCTTAAGCTTCAGTAATTAAACATATTTTTCCAGGTGAAAAAGCGGGGGTACAACAACCACACCCAATATTTCATTTGGTTACAACAACCACACCAAATACTTTCAAGAGAATCAACTAGACAGTCAGACTCAATCTATAGAAAAGTATATCAAAGAGTTTTATATCTCTATCTCTTAATTCAATCCGCAATCAGCAAATAGGAATTTGCGATCCCGATTGAATATGAGAGAAATAACTTGAACGGTACCAAAGACCAATGTTCAAGGATCAATCAATTTTAATCAACAACCAAAGGTTGGATTTACGAATTGATCGATACAATGCACAACCTGTGATATTTCAATTATATAACAAAATATAATGCGGAAAAGAAATAACACAGACACCAGAATTTCGCTAATGAGGAAACCGCAAATGCAGAAAACCCCCAGGACCTAGTCCAGTTTTGAACACCACACTGTATTAAGAAGCTACAGACACTAGCCTACTACCAATGAACTTCGGACTGGAATGTAGTTGAACCCTAATCAATCTCACACTGATTTAAGGTACAGTCATGCTCCTTATGCCTCTGATCCCAGCAGGATACTACGCACTTGATTCCTTTAGCTGATATCACCCACAACTAAGAGTTGCTACGACCCAAAGTCGAAGACTTGATAAACAAATTTGTCTCAAACAGAAAAGTCTATTGGAATAGATAAATCTGTCTCCCACAGAAATACCTACGAGTTTTGTTCCGTCTTTTGATAAATCAAGGTGCACATGAACCAATTGATAAACTTGACTTATATTCCCGAAGAATAGCCTAGTATTATCAATCACCTCATAATAATCTTAATCGTATGGTAGCGAAACAAGATATTGTGGAATCATAAACGATGAGACGAAGATGTTTGTGACTACTTTTAATCTTACCTGTCGGAGATAAATCTCAAGCAAATCTTAGCAAATATAATAATCAATCACGATAGTAAATGTAAGATCAGAACACGCAACTACATAGAAAATAGTTGGGTCTGGCTTCACAATCCTAATGAAGTCTTTAAGTCGTTAACCTACATGGTTTCGTGAAAAACCTAAGGTTAAAGGATAATCGACTCTAGTCGCAACTAGTATCACACAGGAGGTGTGGGGATTA
>JAJJMB010011222.1:724605-777022 GCA_023531105.1 Papaver atlanticum | reverse complement strand
GCTTACCAACACATATTTCGAGAAATATGTAAGCGAGTTAAACTCAGTTCGAAATCTCAAATGTACATAATCGAAAACTATCGTAATACGACTTTTGTCTCAATATAGGAGATAGAGTAGAAATAGATTTTCCAAGTGATAGATGAGTTTTAGTCTCCACATACCTTTTGTTGATGAAGTTCCACAAGCTCTCCTTAGTAGTTTTTCGTCTTCAAATGATGAACGCCGTGAAGTCTAATGCTCAACTACACGATCTATCCTAGTCCGAGACATTACTATAAGTAGACTAGAAATCAAGACTTATAGTTTTGATCACTAACATTGACAAACAAACTTGAGATAGAAACGCTTGCGAGTTCGACCGAGCAGTGCTCTAACACTAGGTATGAAATCAAACCTATGTTCACTACACAATCTAATAACGCATTACAAAGATTATATCGATGTCGCAATTACGAAGTTAAAAAAAAAAACATATGCTTCGTAATTCAATATACCAATATAAAATGTATATCACTTATTGATATATTGTTCCTTGACATTTTGATTACAATATGATGATCAAGTCTATTATACTAGAGTTTCTGATATAACTTTGCATGTTATGTTTTCAATTAGAAACTACTTGAAAGCTAACTATATAGAAATGGAAACAAGTCAAGTCATGTATTACTAACCTCAAGTGAAAGTATGATCTTATCGTCGTTGTCGATACGTCTTCAGAATCTTCAGGTTTCAGAGTAATACTTATATGTCCCAATATTTATAGACTTTAGTCTAACCTAACGAAGTTGACTCTAGTAATCTAATCAAGCGACTTATGAGTTTTGATACAAAAATATGATAACCAACCTTGACATACCAACGCTTGGTGGGTGCAACCGAGCAGTGCTCTAACACTGGATCTCCTTATTCTTCACCATAAATAAATTTTAACCCCAACCCAGCACCGACAGATCCCAACAGGTATTATAATCTTAATGATAATGTAAATGGAGAAAGATATGATGGACGGGTGTCTAAGAGCAAAAAAGAACGGAAATGAAGCTCAAGATGCCGCATAATCATCAACTTTAGAATTTCCCCATTCAAGAATTATTTGAAGAAAAAAAAACTGATATTGTTTAAATAGTAGAGCTTAAGAAAATGACTGCAGAAACAAAGAAAGGTCGAAGGGCGGTTGAAAAGAATTTATTTAATGTGCATATGAAAGGAATCTCAGGAATGTAAATATCAAGAATGAATGCAACACAACTACGAGTCTGGAAAGATAGATTTGATGAAATTCAAGCAGAGAAGGCACGACTACGCCTGTAGCAGTACACATTGATTTTGATAAAGAGAACACCTTAGATGAGGATAACAATAATTACCATTCTACTGGTTTAGTTGTCATTGTTGAATTCTGGAATGCAATAGTTAATTTGAAACTTCAGAGTTATCCTTAGTTTTAAATTCAATAACATCCTTAATTTCAAATTCAATTTGATTCTTAGTTTGTTTATTGGGTTATTTTGTTTTTGGTACTCAGGTTTTGTCCAACTTTTGAGTTTAGTCTAACATTTGTCTAGCTTAGCGTTTGGTACCTGGAAAAAACGTTGACCCGAGTTGACTTTGTTAGAGTTTGACTTCCGTTTGATAGTTATTATAAAAATTAGATAAAACCTAATTACTACTCGAGTTTACTGTTTTACCCTTTTACTTTACCCAAAAAGTCTCTCCAACTCCTAAACTACTTCACTTCTTCCGCCTCCACAAACTCTGCATAACCTGCTTATTCACAACACAAATAGGAATTCTTCTCCTCTCTTTAATATAGTTTTCTGCTACTGCCATCTCGATTCTTTAGAATCTACTCAATTCTTTTCAGAGACAAATTGGATTTAGCTATGGTACAATTTGTATTTAGTTAGGGTTTTGATGTTTTGAAAAATTGAGGTTTTAAATGGAAAGTTACATTACGGTTTCGATTCATCTTCGGGTTTTGATTTTGGTTCATGACAGAATCAATCCAATAGGGGTTTCAGTAATTAGCAATTTTGATTAATTAATAAGAAATCAGAAATGTTGTTACAGGGGTTGTTGTTGAAGAATTTGATAGATTTGAATTACAAGGGTTGTTGTTGAATCCAAAGAAAAAAAATAAAGTAGCAGATATATTGGCAAAGCTTGCTAGAGTCTCTTGTCTTAGTAGTGTTTGGTTATTATCTATTCCTGAAAATATTCTTTGTCAAATTCAGGAAGATGCAAAAGTTGTAAACTCTGGAAGTTAATCAATACATCTCTTGCTTCAAAAAAAAAAAAAAAAAAGGGGTTGTTGTTGAAGAATTTGATAGATTTGATTAATTCTTGGTTACAAATTGAATACCCAAATTGAATGATTTTGTAAGAGTGGGTTTGAGTTTAATTTGAAATCGGCGGTCAAGGATCGAAAGTGGATGGGCTACAAATGGATTTGCGTAACTACTGCTGTTAACGATATTGAAATCGATGGAGTCACTGCTAGGGTTTTGTTAGCTGAGAAATACGAGGAAGAAATCGAGTAAGTGGTGATTGTTTCTGTGTTGGTGTTTGTCGAGGGTTTTGGAAGTGAGTTATCGTTGGAAAAAGGATGAGAAGAGATCGACGGGTAAGAGAAGAGATTGGTTGAATGAAGCTGTTGTATGCGGTGTTGTTTGTTGCTGAAGATAGAAAACATCAAGATTTGTGGTTACTGCCGTTGGGGTTTATTGGTGGCATAATGTTACTGGAATCGATTAAGATTTTTCCAAGGATGATGGTTGAGGTGCAATTGAATTGAAGAGAATGGGGCTTTGCAGCTGTTGCAGAAGACGAAGGTCCAGTTGGGTATGCAAGCGGATGAAGAAGAGTTAGGTATTAGGTTAATTAGTCTCTTACATCGGAGCCGTATAATAAGTGTTTTTCTTTTCAACCGTTCGATCTTAGACAAACTTCAGGGATATACTTGTAAATTCAGTATTTTATAATATGTTTATTTTATAAAGTTAATTAAAGTCTGATTTTAAACGGTCAACCCGGGTCAACGTTTTTTCAAGGTACCAAATGCCAAGCTGGACAAATGTTAGACCAAACTCAAAAGTTAGACAAAACCTGAGTACCAAAAACAAAATAACCCTTGTTTATTTATTGTTTTTCTTCCGGCGTGATTCCTAGTTTGAATTACAATGTTCATTTAATTTAAATTACACGAATCAAACTACATTAATATAACCAAAATGAATGAAATGATAACTAAAAAGTTAAAAAAAACAACAACTCAATATTGTAAGGGTTTAAATGCAACCCAATTAGTCTTAAATATAAGCCCCTCTTTGAACTCTCTTTTATGACCAAGTTGAACATCTTTCCCAGAATCCTATCTGGATAACTTGTCCAACTGGTATCCCGTCGTCTTTCCTTAATTATCGCATATTATGCAAAATGATGCAAGTGAGCATGACACTATTCATTTATATTGGTTTGAACAAACGTATGGTTCACAAATTACGGTTCCCTCATATAAACATATGAGATCTTTCATCCCTTCTCTGTCCTTTTCTTTTAAGTCGAGTACTTTAAGTACCTTTTCTCTTCCGTTAAAATACCTTCTTCCACGGTTCTCCTCATGTTCGGATATCTTAGTAAGTTGACCACGTTGGAAAAATTTTGTCCTCTAGAAAATAAGCCATATTATAGTTATTGTTGTTGGCAGTGAAATTTGAAGTTGGAGTAGTTCCATACTTCAAATATTCAAACAAAGCCGATTTATGCAAAAGATTGATGTCGTTATTTGAACTCGGGAGTTCAGAGTCATGCCATATCCAACAATCATAAGAAGCCGCCACTTCTAGAATAATATTTGGTTTTGAGTAGTGGCCCTTTTACTGACCTTGCCAAGCATTAGGACATCCATGCCACACCCAATGCATGCAATCAAAGCTACCCAACATTCCATGTTATCCCCTCTTCGCATTTTCAACTAGTAGTTGTTCGAAATTATCTTGCTTTGGTTGTCGTAAAAAAGCGTGGACCAAAATGGTTGACTATAGTTTCGCAAAACATACTGAGATTTTCGTATGTTATTGTTTTTTTCCATACAAATGTACTTATCATAGGCATCCGCTAGCAAACCATAATCTAAAATCCTTAGGGCTGCCGTGATCTTTGGTTAAAAATATGTTCTAGTACGTTTTTCGTTCATCCAATTAATAGTTTAATTTAGGGTTTACTCGACAAAACTTTTTAGTAATACGATTGACCATGTACTGTGGCATGTGAAAGCAACGTTGAAAATCTTGATCAGAGTACACACATCCGTCAATAAATTAATCACACATCATTCGTTGGTTTCCATCCTCTCAAAATCTCCAAATATATCTTCTTGTAAATACTTATCTTGGTTCCAGAGTTTGCGGTATTTGTTGGTCATCGTTCCCTCATCGCATGAATCTTCATCTATTTGATCCAACTGCTGCATAAACACTTGTTGTTGTTGAAGAAAGATTAGTGCAACTGTGTGTGTTCCCTCATTTTCCGAATTAGGATCAATTAGAACAAGAAAATCTTGCTTATAAAGACCGAAAACAAATACTCCCTCCGTTTAAAAATAATAGGCAGGTTTGTGTGTAAATTTGCATATAAATAAGCCTATTATTTTGAAACGGAGGGAGTAATATATTGGAGAAGTTTGATGAATTTTTGTGACAATGAAAAATAAATAAAAATGGTGTGTTATAATCGTTATCCTTAGCAGTTGTCGACCAACCCATGGACGACCCACTCTAGTTTAACCTATACACGACTCAAGTTGAACTGATCATAAGCTCAACTTTGGGATGTTCGGGCAAACCATAGAGGATCAACTCGATCATCTCCGACAAACCTTTTTCTCCACGGTGAGAAAATGACTTTGCCCATTCATTTGGACCATCAAATAGCCATTTTTGTATGCCTCCATTGGACTTGATCAAATGGGCAAACCTATGCGCAGTGCGCACTTCACTTGGCCATCCCACAGTACATGTACAGCATTCATTTGGACTTGCATTAGGGCCTATGGTTTGGGGGGCGGCCTTTACAGAACTTTCTAAAGCAGATTTTTATATAGGGTTTTTCTTCTGGTCTCTTGTGAGAGAAAAAATGGCTTGGAAGCCTTGAATCGATCATTTTCGCCCGTGAAATCTCCAAAACCCCTAGATTTGTCTGAGTAGTTCTGAATTCAAAGTTGAAAAGAACTTCATAATCAGGTAATTTTCTTTCATTAGGGTTTTAATTTTTCTATGGGTAGCTCCATTTAGGTCTGTTTGATTCGTTTTCGATTCAGATGTAAAATAACTTCACTCTGCGATTTTTTTTTTTTTCTTTTTTTTTTTGGTATAATTTGAGCATATACAAGTTTGAGATCATATTATGATTCAGCTGGAACCTGAACAATTAACATATTAGTTGTCTTGTTGTAGTGTGTCCACAATAATGTTGATTTTCCATTTATGTTGGGCTGCTGTTCTATAATTATACAGATTTCATAGAATATTTTTAGACCCATTTTACATATCAGCCGCATTATGTTCACTCATAACTGCTGTTACATACAGCTTAAGTAGAGTATCCGAAGTTTTAGCACCAATCAAGACTGTGAGATTGACAAGAGACAGGGGATACATATGCAAATATGATACAGGAATTATTATGTCAAGGTGATCTCCTTGTCATGTAGAGAGAGCCTTATATACTTAGGGTTTGTCCTTAGTTTGTTGATACGAGTGATAAAATTGTACCTGTTGCTACAGATGCTCATATGAGTATGTTCTATGGTATTGCTGCTGGTGGTCTTAAATGTTAAGACCGACTTTTCTTATTGATGAACCTTTTTCCATGTTGGAATATGCTAGTTCAAACAACAGACAACCCATCTTTATTATCGTGCTTGTGGAGATATTACATGGATGTTGCTTTCTTTTTGCTGCTGAAAGTATCATGCATGTATATTAGTCCTTGATATCCTAATTAGGACTAAGTCTTTTTGTTCATGCCGTGCAGATCCCTTGGTTTGTTTCCAACCAAATTTTGTATCCACTTACCAGTATAGTGTTTATTCACGTCGTTGGTCATAAGAGGTTTTTACTTTCTGTTCTTGTATGGCACATGTATTAGCTTTTCCATCTCAATCTTTTGCATTTACTTGAAGTGGGCATGACTTTTTCAAGTGGATAAGGAGTGAGAGGTTTATCTCGATATTTATATTTTAGGTTGTCGCAGTGGCGCTCCTGTCTTTTTATTCCTCAGGTGCTCCAAAATCGTTACTTCTATTGCTCTTAGATAGAGAAGATACAACCACACCATAAGCATTTCTTCTAGCTTGGCTGACAGTTTTATCTCCCAATTCTAGAAGTAAAATCTTTTGTATTCGTTTAAAAATCTATAACCCAGCCACAACATGGGGCATTTACTGACTCTCGATCAGGATATCTACATTTTCTCTAGTCCAGTGATTCTCTTCTTACATTAAGTTCTTAGCAAAGAATTGTAGCTACGCGTTGGAGACTGTTAGTCTTGTCATCGATATATGAACTATGAAATTGTAGTCTGCAATGGAGAATATGGATAGTTAACAGAATCAAGAATGTAGCTGTAAGAATATCTGCAAATGAGCTAGCTATGTACTACTTGATTCATTGAGTTATTTTGAGAATGATATTAGATGCTTTTGTTGAACAAATTTGAGCTGTTCGTTTAGAGGTACAAATGTCGAAAAATAGCTATGGACTGTGACCTAATTCTATTCTAGATGCTTTTATTATAATTAACGTCTTGAAATTGGGCCTGCTATCTTATGCTCTCTCAGTCTCTCCTATTTCATTCACCTTTCCATATGTTATCTGACCCTGGAAACAAATTGTCTGTCTCCTGGCCTATTCCATCGTCTGTAGCCACCTTCTTCCCTCAATTGTGACACCTTAACACTAATCTTCATTCTCCTTCACGTCCTAACCATACACCATAGCCAAGGCATTTCGCTCGACTGGTCAGGAGGTTTTAACTTGGATCTTTTTTATTTCTTGTACTCGCAACTGGTAGCTTCGCCGTGTATGAGCTTGTCTAGGTCAGTTCTTCTTACCCGTGGATTAGTTCTTTACTGAGGTGTTTATTGAAGAGAGTTGAAATTGTGTCTGGGATGGAGTTTTCTTTATTTTGTCTTTGATATATATAATTGGTGTCATAGTGATGATCTGTTCTTTGATTTCAGTGTCGTGGTGTATCAGTCCTTTATACCATCAAGTTGATTGCTTAAGGAACTCACTTAGGTCAGTTCTTTATTATTGACATAGTAGTTTCCATCCAGCAAATCCAATTTTTTTCGAGTTTTTGCATAATGAAATTCTGATGTTGTATGTGGAACAGGCGTGGAGAAGACACTGTAGAACACCTCTCCTCCAATCTACTTTTGTTCTTTCAGTGGACGCCTTCCTCCATTACAACTACTGACGACTTACCCCTTTGGGAGAACATCTTTGTTTAATTGGTAGGGCCTACTGCTACTTCATTATCAAGTTGGTGAGATTTATGCTTAAAATTGCTTATCACTTTGCGTACTAAGTGTTCATGATATGTTTGTATGGCTGCTTTACTTAGGGAAAAAGACAGTCTAAGCACATATGGGGCGTAAAGGGAATCCTATTGCAGTAAGACTTGATGTGAATCGTAAGTCAGATTCAAGTTGGTTCAGTGATTATTATTACGGGAAATTAGTGTTTCAAGATGTCAATCTGAGATCCTATCTCGGTTCGATACGTCCACCTACGAAAAAGACCTTTGGCTTTCGTCTCGGAAAGTGTGTTATTCAACATTTCCCCAAAGTAACGGTTGTTCATAACTTTCTTCCACATCGACCAAAGACACTAGATCGCAAATCCACCTCGAAGGGTCAGTGGTGGGCGTTTGGGAAGGTCAAATCAATCGAGCACAGTGATACAGAAGAAAATGAAGTAAGAGATGCAGAGAAAAAAGTCAAGTCAGTCGCGGCCAACAACCAGAAAAAGAAGCTGGGTAATAGATATCATGACCAGTCAAATCCTTTGAGAGAACTTCGAATCAGCGGGGCCCTAGGACCAAAGGCCGGAAATGACATAGGCTTCCTGAGGGATGACTCCTTCAAAAAAACGGAGTGCTTCAAGTTCTTTTTCCCAGATAAGTCCAGCTCCTACGGTAATCTACTGCAGAGGGTCCCTGCTGTACGCCCTTCCTTGAATTATTTGGTGATGCATGACTTATTGAATGCAAAGAAAAGAATGCATTTTGATCCCGTCATAGCTCTCAATCATTTCGTGACACGAGGCGCAGCTGAACCATCTACAATAGAGGGATCGGAAGGAGGGAGATTAGAACAGAGAATACGTTCTCGCATCGCTTTTTTGGTAGAAAACTCGAGCAGCAAGTCCTTGAGTGAAGACAAGTTGACCCACTTCATTCGCCAAGCTAATGATCTCCGTTTCATGGGAACAAGAAAAAACAGTATCTCACTCTTCCCTTTCTTCGGTGCTACTTTTTTTTCCCTAAGGGATGGCGTGTATAAGAAGCATTTGATTGAGGATTCTCGGGAACAATTCCTAGGTCAATTAAGAACCAAATGTTGGAACCTCTTGGGTAAAGAGGTAATATTGATAGACAAAGTTGTAGAACAGGGTGAAGTTGGAGAATTGCTCAAGGGAGTCGAGATGATGACAGAGATCATCCTGAGAAACAGAAGAATTCCGTACGGGTACAATTCTTATTTGAATGAAGTGGAAAAAATGCGATCTTTTGTGTCTGATAGAACTGGGGCTCATACGTTGATCGAGTCTGTGAAGATCAAATCCGTTTATCAAAGTGCTTCTCTGATTGCCCAAGACATAGCTTTTCAAATGATGAACAGAAAAAGAACATTCCGCTCCATTTTTGGTCAAATAGTGAAGGAAATTCCATTAGTCATGCCAAAAGGGGTAGATGGGATTCGTGTTTGTGTTTCAGGTCGATTAAGAGGTGCGGAAATAGCTAGAAGTGAATGCGGGAAGTATGGAAAGACATCTTGTAATGTATTTAACCAGAAAATCGACTATGCTCTGTCAGAAGTATCTACTCGTTACGGAATTTTAGGAGTCAAAGTGTGGATCTCATATAGCCAACGGAAGTAAGAAAAGGGTCACTCCAAAGTCCCGAATAATAGGTGAGAACGAAGAAGGTATGTTTGGAAATCAATAGATGCCTGTTGTTTGTACACTTCTAGTTTCATTCATCTGTTTCTTTTAAGTTGAGGTTTGTTCTGTGGCATTGGGCTAGTCAGGAAATAAGAGGTTGCACAGTTCAGACTTGGGAGTCTTTTTAGTCGAATTATTTTTGTTGCTTAGTTCTGTTACAATCCGAATAACAATCAACTAAGTTAACTGTCAATTATTTTGTTTGTTAATCCAGGTTCAGTGGCAGCTATAGCTATGCAACCTGGAACTGGAGCTTTTGGAATGGGGAGCACAGTTTATCAGAATTCACAAGGTCATCAATTAAATACTTTTTTGCAGATTGGACTCTCTGCACATGGCCCTGCTTTGGTGCATAGTCGTAGGATACACTGAGAAGACTGCACAATTGTTTTCATGGGCTATATAGCCTAGTTTAACTCTTAAAAGTCCTGCCTAAAATTGAACTTGATCATCGTCTAATTCACATTCAAATCGATTCCTATGGGAAGAAAGGTGACTTCTTTTCTGTTTATCTAGTTAATAATGATGAGGTTTCAGTGTAGTTCCAGAAATTTCCCCATTAAGGTTTTCAGTTTTCTTCTGGTCTCTGCGATGCGTTTTGTTCTCTTGGTATTGCAGAAATCAGACTTCCTGTGAGAGATTTGTGGCGATTTTAGTAACGGCTATTTTTTTTTTCCTATTGTGGTTACTCGCTGTCACTTCTTCTTGAATCTCGATAAGCATTAGGGTTTTGAATTTAATTTTAGTTCCTTGGGCTTTACATGCTGTTTAGTAGGAAAAATAACTTGACTTGTGGAAAACTGAAGTAACTTTTGTAACATTTTGACGGGTTTGCTTTATGATCGCTGATGCTGTAATTACGTATTAGTTGACATAGAGAAGTGCTCTAAGCAAGTACGTATTTCTCGAAGCAGTTTAATTAGATTTGAATTCACCTCAATCTGAAACTTAATCACCACGCTTTTGATCTACATTTATACTCTTCATAAGATTACACTCCAGTTATGCTTTTAAGTTCGTAATAAGGAAGAAATACAACTCGCAGTTTAATCCCATGCACGATTCGTCACGTTTTTTTTTTTTTTATCGATTTGAAACCATTACAAGAAGGGCCGGATTCAACCTTTATGTCAGAAAATAATACCAGGGGAAGATTTCTTTACTTGCATTACAACTTGATTAACAAGAAAAATAACATCGCACTCGAGCTAGCTGCACTTAAGATCGTTGACCTGAATGTATGTAGTGGTGTGCCCATATATAAATATGGGAAATTAACAAGTTGTATGAACTTTTATCTCGTGATCTACATTTTTGATTTTTGCTCTTCTTTTTAGCAAAATTTCTTAATATTATCATGCATAATCTTCGTCGCTTATCATCGAAATAATCAAATTAATAAGTACAAATACACATGGATTATTCAACAATGAGAACTCATTCCGCTTCTTCTCCTTACTCGGCTTTCGCTGCCAGTACTTCCAATAATGCAATAATAATTCTGCTACTAGCTTTGTGTTTTAGTTTTCTGGTTACATTATGTTCTGGTTCCGTTCTATACCCATCGGATATGTCAATAGCTACTCTCATAAAAGTTGATCCCTCTGGAAATGGAGATTATGTGACTATACAAGACGCCATCAATTCTGTCCCGCTTGACAATTCAGAATTTGTTTTCATACTGCTTAAACCGGGAAGTTACAGGTACTGTTTGCTGTAGTATATTCTCTTTGACAGTCCTTTACATGGCACATATAAATACTTGTGTTGATTAGTCTATTACCGTGCTTAAATAACAGGGAAAAGATCGTCGTACCGGCCGATAGGCCTTTCATCACGCTTAGTGGCATGGAAGCGGATACCACAATCATAACATGGGACGATGGAGGAGATATTTATCAGTCTCCAACATTCACTGTTTTCGCCTCTAATTTTGTGGGAAGATATCTCACAATTCAGGTATGGTGTCGATTTCTCATGTTTGTTAATATCAGATGGAGGAGTTTCGAATTTCCTCAAAACAACTAAAAATTGAGACCATGGTGTTAAATACAGAACACATTTGGACCGAGCAAAAAAGCGGTTGCACTGAGAGTATCAGGAGATAAAGCGGCGTTCTATGGGTGTAGAATTCTTTCTTATCAAGACAGTCTCCTCGACGCCCATGGAATGCATTATTATAGGGATTGTTACATAGAAGGAGGAACTGATTTCATTTGCGGAAACGCAGCTTCTATTTTCGAAGTAAGTACGCAACATAACCAGAGAATTCAGTGACTGTTCACAATTCATGGTTCTCATTTGATGAATTTGTTAACGCAGAGATGTCATTTACATTCACTCTCAAAAGGAACAGGCGCGATAACGGCACAAGGGAGGGCGTCACCAGAAGAGAACACCGGATATGTATTTTTAGGGTGCAGTATAACAGGGGTAGGAACAGCATTATTAGGAAGACCATGGGGTGCGTACTCTAGGGTCATCTTTGCCTTAACTTACATGCCTGATCATGTCATTTTACCCGTTGGTTGGAATGACTGGGGTGATCCTACCAAACAAAGGTACGTACCGTCCTAGCTAGGATGCATTTGCAAATTGATGTTCTGCTCTTACTAAATTGCGATTTTGTGTTTATGAATTTTCAGTACTGTGTATTATGGGCAATACAATTGCTATGGAGGAGGAGCAAATGTATCAGGAAGAGCAGAATGGTCGCATGTGTTATCAGATGAAGAAGCTGTACCTTTCTTGACTAAAACAATGATCGGCGGAAGAGACTGGCTTAGACCTGTCCCAACCAGGTTCCATAAAATGCGTAATTCATCTCCTACTACTACCACAACAACAGCGCCACCGCCAGCAGCACCACCACCACAACAAACAACGAAAGAACCTTCTTCGCTTGCTTAGAATTGAAATTATCCCGTGAATTTCTTATCCTTGTCAAATAGATATTTTTAACAGATTTGTGCAATTTAACAAATAAATTGCAATTTTTTAACAGATTTATATGTTTTATATAGGAGGAAGGATCCCTTTACACTCTTTTTATCACACCATCTCACACTTGGACATTATTTTTGTGAATAAAAACCAAACCGTAACGGATTTGAAGCTAATATTTTGAGAATATGTTCCTCTTACTAAGTTCTACATGCCTACCAAAAATGAGCTCATTCCGAAAATAAAACCTCACAATCTACCAGTCTTAATTTTGACGGCAAAAAATCCACAGGTTTTCAATGGCTCATTTTCAAAGTAATAGATGATGGTGTTATACGTCTCGGAATACGCTCATTTTCGGTAGGAAAGTAGATCTATGTAATAGTAACATATCCCCAAAGTATTAAATTCAAATCCGCTATGGTTTTGTTTTAGTTCGCAAAAATGACATCCAACGTGTGAGATAGTGTGATAATAAAAATATGAGGGGATCCCTCCTCTTTATATAGCTCCAAAATATACTGTATCAGCAAATTCTTACACACATGCGAACAAAAAATTTAAAAATAGCTCTATCAAAAAGTGGCTGTAAAGGGCATCACTTATTGGGTATATCGCGGCAAATAATCGATGCGAACCCCGTCGACGGTAGTATTGACTCCGGAATCATTTCTTGGGACCAATGTAACTAAAATGCTATCATCTTCATCTGCTTCAAGATCTTTTAGTAACTCTGAGATTCCCAACTTAAAATTAATCTTCCTCTTCCTTTTAATCATTGTATCACCTTCATTGATAATCTTCTGGACACCGTGTTGTAAGCTAACGTAAGTCCCTGCAAATTCTCTAGACTCTGGACCAAGATTTATATCACTAATCCTTTCACTGCCACTGAACACCACATTAATGTAAACATCAAACTTCACATACATATCCTTCTTCACGTCTATACCGTAAACCACCAAAACCTCTTCCTCCGCTTCGACCTCCGTCTTGCTCCTACTCTTTCTCGGTCTATAAACCTTTACTCTGACATTAGTGTCTAAAGTTCGACCGGTAGGCACGAAGCATGAACTCTTTTCAGTCACCAACTGCAGTACATTGCTCAACTTCTGATCAGCTCTTGTGCTGTAATTCTTCGTGTTCACCTTCAGTCTGTTACGAGCGATCTTTGGTGATATTGAAGGCTTGGGTTTAGCATTCAACCAAGGTAAGTCGACATCCTGATATCTGTAGCCCATGTCAGTTATGTTCAAAATTTGGTGAATGCTTACACGAACGAGCTGCGACTTCTCATTGTGGAAATAGAAGTACGCGTTTAGCCAGTCAGGATCCACGATATCCTTTTTGTAATTCGCCATTTTTCTCCAGACTTCCCAGAGTCTATCAATGTTGGCATGATGTGCATAAAATGTAGGATCCCTAGCTGCTGAATAGAAAACACCCATGTTTTCATTATAACGGTTGGAGTGCTTTCCTACCCAAGAATGCATTGTGTTGTGCGGCGCAGCTTCAATCGTCCCCCTTCCAAGACATTCACCCGCTTCACCGACTTTAAAAGGGCAACCCATGAATAGTTCACTCGTTGTAGCACCAGAAACCATTTGGTTGTACATGAAAGCAAGGTTACTGGAAATTAATTCTTCGCTACTGAGTTTACTTTCTGTCATACGGTAATTGAGGTCACCTATGGAATCCGGAGAGAGGTGCAGAGGATTACGTTCCGTGTCAACCAACGGTCCTTCCCAGTACATACTAGGCATTGACATTCCCTCCGGCGCGTCCCACTGCCAGAAAGGCAACGCGAAGTCTTCGTCTCCAATGAGACTCCCAATGATTTTCTCATGGAAGTATATCATCATTCTATGCCAAGGAAAAAAGTACCATGTCTTGTGAATATCAACTTCAATGGAATTGGAGTATTTCTGGTTGTACGAGCCTGTGCAGTAGAGACAATGCATATTAGCTTGGCGCATCCAGTTTCTCGGGTCGGTGTAAGGTAGAGATTTCATGATCTCCACGGCTTTCTTTAACTTGGCTATGTATTCATCGTCGACTAGATGAGCAGGTCTGCGAACACGAAGAGTTGATGGAGGTGGTAACACGAAATCGATTACGTGTTCTTCTGATTCAGGTCTAGGTGGACAACAATTCACCATCATTTCACCTGGTACTGCGTAAGAATCATGACAAGACGATAAATTCGGACTAATTACTCTACGATCGAAATCAAATTCCCCATGGAACTTCTGTCCACTATTTATCCCCAAAAATCCATCAAAAATAATGTTCTTCACCCAACCAAATGCTCTAGAAATGTCTCCGAATTCATTTTTCAGTTCAGCTGTCTCCTTGAGATTCCTTAACATAAAAATTGTACAGTAACTTAGAGATTTTCAAAGATAATTAGTGAAAATTTACTACAGGGGATAACAAGTGATGATACAAAACATATTTTGATCCGGGGAGTGATACATCTGCCGAGGGATTTATCCCGAGGAGTCTACCGATTCTCACAAATCTGGGAGGGAGATCAACAGGTGGGCCGTTTTGAAGGTGGGTCCCGTAATAACGTGAGAGGCGGGATTTTTCGGGATTTATTCCCTCCGTAGGTTAATCATTTCCATTTTGATCTGGTCTGGCCGGGCATTAATGTCCCTAGTCAAACAGTAATTTCTAAAAATATCTGCCATATGGATAGCGTAAATTAATTTTATCAGCGGAAAAAGCGGGATTGATATACGGTACAGAACCCGTGATAGAGAAAGAAGATAACAGCAAGTGGATGGATACTTATGGGGCTACAAAGATAACAGGCACGCAAATTAATCACTGACAAAGATATCTCTAGCTTAGCGAACGGATGGACAAAGGCAACGCAACATAGATTTTTTTTTTAATTTTTTTTTGAAAGGTAACGCATATAGATGATAAACAGTAAAATCTTGGTTTTGATCCACTCAAAGTTAAACCCTTAGATTGGTCCTAAGATTTAGGTAGGGGCCACACCTAGCTAGTAGCAACAGTCACTTCATCAGTAATACAGTACTCTAGTTGCAAGTTGCAAGTTGCAACATAGGATTAACTGCTATGTACTATCTAGCTAGTATCTATTACTGTAGTTGGTGCCGGTTTCTCTCCTCTTTTGATAAAAAATCTAGACTACGGCAATACCTAACACAGAACTGATGAGAAAATGAAGTCACATCCAAACTAAACGAACCAGTTACCAGCCTTAAACTGATCTGTCTGTCTTTCAAATCCTTGAACTTGTTGGTTTTAGCAGTATAGCAGAATATAGATGTATTTGGTTACGACTTGTGAAGAAAAAATATTATTCATGGACAGATAAGATAAGTTATGACATACATACATACCCAAAATCCCGATTGTTCAGTTGTTGGTGGTGGTGATGCTGGAGGTATTTTACATCATGGTTTTGGTCATTTACATGGAAAATCATGAGAGTAAGAGAAACCGCAGCAACAAAACTTAGCATCATCAGTACGAGAACACCTTTGGTACTGCCCATCCATTTCGTATTTCCTTCCATGGTCATTTCCCACAGCTACAGTGCCACTGCAGCTGCTGGTTCGATCTGATTGACCGAACCCAATTGATTTATAGGTAAAGAAAATACCAATTCGTATTCAGGAATCAGAATGTTGTTTATCAGAAGACTGAACTTAGATATGGAGCGAGATAGAAGAGGACTAACTTAGTTTGTAATGTGAACTAATGATGGTACCTGAGTAAGTTTTATATAGTAGTGTTGTAGTACCTACGAAAGACATCTACTTCTACGTACACTTTTTGTTTTGTGAGGACGTGGTATCCGGGACTACGTACATATTTTGGTTTGTGACTGAGGACGTGGTAGGTTAGTACACATGCACTTGAAATTGACCAAACCGGTTTGTGAAGATACACACGCATGATATTTGGACTTGTTAGGCTCCTTATTACCTGACGTGTAGTGTGTTTTCTTGGTGTTTGTAAAACTAAACTGACGGAGAACCGAGCAAAATTCATGGGAGAATCGAATTGTAGTTGTGGATCGATTCTCTGCAGTATAGTAGTCTCTTCTTACTAATTCATAGCCATAAGCATTACTACTTTCGCAAATCAAGTATTTTCCGTCAAAACCATAGCAGCATAGAACTACGTGTTACCAGGGAATGGTGTGGACTCACTCAAGTACCTTCTTTCTTTTGTTTTTTTCCTTTGAAAGATGGGGATTCACTATCCAAGTCCTTACAGACTGTCGGGCGCAAATACGTATATGGTTGGGTGCGCTGATTGGGACTTTCATTTCCTTTGAAGACCAATAGACCATTCAATTTCAATCCAACTTGCTAGAGTCGACGTACACATTTTCATAAATCGGAACCAACCACTTTTTTTGTACTCTAGTTTGCCAATCGCACTCCAACTCCATGATAGTTAATGGTTTTTGAAATGGAAATATGACCTAACTCCCTGTCAAATTCTTTTCCATAGTAATTTCTCTAACGGTCGAGGCGGCAAATTTCACTGTCCAAATTCAATAGAAGTTCCCATTGATCATAACAGTAGAGGAAAATAATTTGAACTAATCAAATGTAGTACAATGTTCAAAGGACGCTCGTGCTAATCGTTATCGACTAATAAATCAAACAATTGACAAGAACATAGAAATTAGTTGAGAAAATTAAAGAGAGTAGGTCATCTCATGTACTCAATCCGAATTCCATCAATGGCGAAATTCAAACCAGTCCTGCCTCTTGGCACCAACGACACCCAAATGACCTCATCGTCATCAGCCTCCAAGTCTTAACAACTCCGAGATGCCTAACTTGATATTCGTCTTCCTTTCTGCTGGTATATCGCCTTTGTTCATCACCACCTTTACCCCTCGCCTCATGTTAACGAACGTTCCTGCGAATTCCCTGGATTCTGGACCAATTGTGATCTCATCAACTGCATTTACGTAGACGTCAAATTTAGCGTACATATCTTCCTTGACGTCAATTCCGTAAACAACTAGAACTGTTCTTCAATTTTCCTCTCCTTTTTCGTTCTACTGATTTTAGGCCTATAATCAAATAAGAGGGCTCCAGTTTCTCTTTCTTCTCTTCTCTAAACGATGAACAACCAAAAACCTAAAAAATTCCGCTGCTCAGATCGACTCCTTCGGGAGTAGATTTGAGTAGCATAAACCATCACTAATCTTCTTTACTATTATGTAAACATCTCCTCTGATTTTTAGGTTTTAATCTAGTTTGTTTTGTCAACCGTTTTTAGCATAATCTCTGTCTTAGTTTTGATATTGAAACTTGCTTGTTAACTTAGATTTCATCACAGCCCCCGTTCTCTTTTGGGGGATTTGTTGTAGGAGTATCTATTTCAATCGATTGTTTTTGGCTTCGTTCTTGTTTACTTTTCATCACATGATGTGGTTTTTTTTCGCTGGAAAAATTGGTTTGAGAAGAACAAACGATTCAGTAAACACAAACCCAGCATCATCTTTAGAAGAATCAATAGCAGCATCTAAAGAAGAATCAATATCAGCAGCACCAACCGGAACATCAACTGCAGCAACTCCGATGACTAGATCTCAGATTCAGACCGATTCAGGAACGCCGGCAGCTGCAACGGTCCAGCTGATGAGCAGAGATCAATTGGTACTATTATTTTCAGTGCAAATCTTCAAAAAAGATGCAGCAACAGATTACTCTCCGGCGACTCGGTGCAACTCAGTGTTGATTAGCGGCTACAAATGTTCTCTATCTCCTATTTTGGGGTTGTTTGATGATCTAGTTACAATTAAATCAAGTTGTTATTCAGCTTTTATTTTCAGTTTTAGGTTTGTTTATGTACTACTTCTCATGTATGGGTTCAGTGATTACTGCATCAACAGTTCCGGGTTCTCCAAAGTCGACATCAGATAAAACAAGTTTACGAAAGACACCAACAGAAACTTCAAAGTTACTGAAGACACCAACAACCATTCGTTCCAGAATCCAAATTCTGATGAAGACCCAGACCGCATCTGAAGATCGATTCCGCATTATGATGACCGATTCATGTTATCTCTGTTACTGGTACTGGTACTTTGAAAAAACAAAAGACAATTGGGTTGATCTATGGATCCTTTATTACCTATGTCATAAGTTTTACCATATTTTAGAAAAAAAACCCTGAGAAATGGTTGGATTTTCATATCCTAACATCTTTGCTGACTGCAAATTTGTTATATGGTTGGGATGTGCTACTTTCAACCCAAACCAGGCAATTTAAACTAGCTATGTTACTTAGAAAATCGTATGGAATGGTTAGGATTCTACATTAGATTTTGTCCTGTAACTACGTTGTTAGGTGGCTTCACTATGTTGGTTGTCTGTTTGAATTTGATGTGATGATTGGATACTTGTTGGTCAGTCCTGTAACCGAGCACAATACTGTATTTTACCCCATCTTTGAAATGGAGAATCTTTATCAATGTAACTGAGGCATGCCTCTTTTTCGGAAAAAAAAAAAATCAAATAAGAGGGAGCTAATTAGAAGGAGTTTAAGTTAGGAAACAATTTTCCGTCTACCATTCGATTGTTTGGTCCGAAATCAGACTTGTTGGGCCGTTTACTCCTTATGGACCTAACAAGGTGTTCCTTAATCAAATAAGAGGGAGCTAATTAGAAGGAGTTTAAGTTAGGAAACAGTGTTGATATATATCTTTTGTTCATGAAACAAGAAAGAAGTCGAGCAAAACAGATAGGGAGAGGTTTGCTGCCGTGAGAAGATAAGGAGCGAGAGAAAAGAAGTAGCCACCTCTTGGTGAAGATTTGAGTTGTGAGCTTGAAGAAAAAGGGTGTTCTAGCGAAGGACCATTTGGTTGGTGAAGATATATCCACCATATCCTACATCTCTTTAAAGGGGTAGTTCTAGGGTTTGTTCAAATCCTAATAGTAGTAAATTTCTCATCTTCCTTGTTTTGTTATCGGTTGAATCTACCTAATTATTTGGTAAAGAATTAGTTATCCATCGTTAGCGGTGAGTTAGTAGAAAAAGAGGGTATTGTTATCCAAGTGCTATATGCACCTTGAAGTTATGTGAAACCCCAATTTGGGAGATGTCGTTGTAACCCATTATTTTTCATAGTGGAAGTTTTCCCTTAATCTTTGGTGTTGTGTGATTGGTATTATTTTCGTCGTATTGCGTATTATTGCTTATGTAGGTTCCATATTGTGCATAACGTCCCGGATCGGTAATTCCCCCAGCAAAATTGCTAGAGAGCTTGATTAATAGGAATCCTTCGCTATGAGCGTCATTGTCCCTCATTTTCAGCATATGCCGTGCAACTTTCGGTGGGATGGAAGGTTTAGGTCGTGCATTGATCCAGGGATTTTTGACCCAGTCATAGGTGTACCCAAGTTTTGTAATGTTGAGAACATCACTGAACTTGATTCTTACAAGTTGTGATTTCTCATTATTAAAGAGGAAGTGGGTGTCCAACCAATCGGGGTCATCGACATCTACGGGGAAATTTTCCTTTGCTCTATGTTCATTTCTTTCAGGCAGGCCCGGTCCTGGCTTTTTGATGGCCTCAATCGCAAAAATAATTTTTGGCCCTATAATGCATTTTTTTTTTATATAATACTCACTTGTGTTTTGTCTATTATTTTCTTACTAAGTGGGAGAAAAAATCATACCAACTATAATCCATAGTGATGGAATAAAGTTTTTACATGAAGCTGGATGGGAGTCTCGTGACAAGTTGAGCTCCTACACCCTTTTGAATGGCAACCCCTAGTTTATGAAACAAAAATATACCTGCCTTACTATTTGCATCATTGTTGTTGAGGCAATTTTTCAATCTTTTAAAGAAGTTTATTGTATCTTCACCAAGCTCGCCAAGAGTCGAAAAAAAATAGAACACCAAATCCATGCCCATGAGCAACACACTTGTCTAGATATTTATGTTTTTTGCAAGTAACTACAACGACAATGGCACGACCTGGCATGAAAGTGCGGACACCACTACCAGTGAAAGGTGAAACACCCGTAACGTTTAGACATACATCCTGACCGTTCTCCCAATTATAAACAAGAATATCATCCAGTTTCAAATCACGGTTGTCGTCGGTTAAGAATCCTAAAGCGTCTTCTTTACGTGTCAAAACACACACCATGACACAAATGTCTGCGATAACATCTCTGACTAAATCATGTCTAAGCTTGAGCCCACATCTTTAGCACAATGTAGTGCATGACCACCAAAAACGTCCATATTCCTGTTGCAGCTGGAACATTGGTTATTCGCGGGGAAAAGAGGAATGCCAAGTCGATAACTAACCACGGCCCTGAATTTTCTAGGTCCAAGGTTTTGGTTAAGCCCGCTAATAGGTATGGCTAGGAGGAAATCTTGTGCATGTTGTATTCTGTTACACTGCCACAATGCTAAGTCTAGTTCAGACATGGGGTATTGGTGGGCATCTTTTTCATCACTGCGTCGAAATAGGGTACCTCCAGAGAGTGCATGGGATGGGGGCAATAAAGTCGACGTTGTAGGTAGAGGGAGAGATGCCACATACCTGAATGTATGTCTGTAATGCTTATTGGTAAGTATAACTGGTGTCTGCAACATAAGTATCACTTAAGATGACATTCTGTAGAGAATGTGTTTGAATGTGAAAAGCCAAGAAGCAAATTAACACCGCTAACCAGGGAAAATATCACCTTTAGCATGCTAAGATTAATTCTATATGTAGATTTCCAACTAGTAGGAAATATGCCGTTAAGAAAAAGATCACCATTAACGCCCTAACATCGAGTCCCTTCTTTCATTTTCTTTATAGCAAAAAATAATCACCATCAACAACCCTAAGATCATGTCTCTCATTTTATTTTTATTTTTTTAATAGCCAACCAGTACTATCACCATCCTAAGATCATGTCTTTATTTTGATTTTTCTAATAGCCAAATAGTAGGAAAATTTTAAATTTTTATAAACAAATCTAATAAATTTCTTTTCTTTAAATATAGTAGGGAAGTGTAATATTTTTCTAATACGCTCATTAATTTCTTTTCTTTTATATACGTTGCGTAAAAATCGATTATATCTTTTATGCAAAAACATATTAATCTTATATATTATAAGAAGAAGTGGTGTCTATGTATCCAAGGAACAAGGACGGTCGAGATTGGACGAATTTATTTTTCAAGGAGGACGGTCCGGATTATGCCTCCGCCCAAATAACTCAACCTGACCATTTCTACTTATGCTTAAGCGAAGGACGGATAGACTGTTATACTATTATCTCGGACTCTCGGTCCGCATATTCTGACCTTATGTATCCAAATGTTGAAAACTAATTCTCTTCCTAAATTGATATTTAGTGAAAATATTTACTTTTTGAAGCATGATCATCAATAATCGTTATTGAATACAAACATGACATTGATATTGTATAATTATTAAATCTTTCTCTTAAACCTCTGCCTTCTCTCTCACTCATCTTCTATTGTTTATCCTTTGATCTATTATTATTTCTCCGCTAAAAGAAACCCTAACTTTTGAGACACGTAGAAGCGTCAAAGCACTTTCACTAACTTAAATTGAGGAGATCGAAGTAGAGGTTAAGATACAACTTCACTGTAAATTGATTTTTAGGGGTTTTAGTTAAAGATAGTTGGGGGTATCACTAATTTTATAGCAGTAGGGAACCGAATAAGGTGATTGATTTGATTAAGAAGTTCCATTTTAAAGGTAACTTTTGTAGTTCTATTTTCAAACTTATAATTGAAAAACATAACCAAACATTAGTATCATCATGGACATTTTTTATGGAGATAAATGTTAGAAATTGTGCTTGATTTATGAAGGAGATATTTTCTGAGATAAATGTTATGTAAGCAACTTATTTCAGAACATAATCTCAACAAATGGAACTTGACTTTCAATCCCTTCTCAAGATAACTTTCTGACATGTAAAAGCTATACAATGATGATCTTTGCACCCCCTAATGATTATGTTTGTTAGACTTTTAAAATAATTCTTAAATTGGATTTGCTAGGATTTTTACTTTTGTCTAATTAATGTATCATGGAAACATGATGCCCGTAAATTGTTCGAATGATTGCCTTGAACCCATATTGGTATGGACTATTGATGATACCCGAACTATGGTGTTGGAGACAGGGACATCTTAATCACTAAGAGTGATTGGGCATTCTTTAGCAGATAATTCATACAACCCAGTATTATCTCAATGTGGCGGTGGTAAACCAAGGTACCCTTTATTTCTTGATTTGTGTAGTTTGCTTCTTAGATTTATATATTAATGTAAAACTAAGACTATCTTGGTTTTAGGTAAATGTTTGTACTTTGAGTCAACAGTTTTAAGTTCCGTCGACTTGATTTGACCTTTTGGTCAGTGAGGTAGTGAACTGCATACGCATCATAAATAAACTTGATTTCAATTAAGCATCATTAGCTATGTGCGGGCGAAATAAAAGGCGTACTCTTTTGATAAGTCAATTATATTTAATGCAAAATATTTGTATCACTAACAATAACTGAAAAAGCGGGGGTACAACAACCTCACCCAATATTTCGCTTAGCAATCTGTATGGACTAACTCCAATATACTTTCAATAGAATCAACTATACAGTCAGACTCAATCTTAAAAAAAAGTATATCAAAGAGTTATTTCTCAATTTCCTGATTCAATCCGCAATCAAACAAATAGGAATTTGCGAGCCTGATTGAATACAAGAGAAATAACTTGAACGGTACCAAAGACCAATGTTCAAGGATCAATCAATTTCAATCAACAACCAAAGGTTGGATTTACCAATTGATCGATTCAACGCACAACCTATGATATTTTAATTATATAACAAAATATAATGCGGAAAAGAAATAACACAAACACCAGAAGTTTTGTTAACGAGGAAACCGCAAATGCAGAAAAACCCCGGGACCTAGTCCATATTTGAACACCACACTGTATTAAGCCGTTACAGACACTAGCCTACTACAAAACTAACTTCGGTCTGGACTGTAGTTGAACCCTAATCAATCTCACACTGATTCAAGGTACAGTTGCGTTTCTTACGTCTCTGATCCCAGCAGGATACTACGCACTTGATTCCCTTAGTTGATCTCACCCACAACAAGGAGTTGCTACGACCCAAAGTCGAAGACTTGATAAACAAATCTATCTCACACAGAAAAGTCTATTGAATATATAAATCTGTCTCCCACAGATATACCTACGAGTTTTTGTTCCGTCTTTTGATAAATCAAGGTGAACAGGAACCAATCGATAACCCGGACTTATATTCCCGAAGAACAGCCTAGAATTATCACAATAATCTTAATCGATTAACGAAACAAGATATTGTGGAATCACAAACGATCATACGAAGGTGTTTGTGACTACTTTTATATCTTGCCTATCGGAGATATAAATCTCAAGCCAATCTTACGATTATACTCAATCACGATAGAAACAACAAGATCAGATCACGCAACTACAGAGAAAATTGTTGGGTCTGGCTTCACAATCCCAATGAATTCTTTAACTCGTTAACCTACAGGGTTTCATGAAAAACCTAAGGTTAAAGGAGAATTGACTCTAGCTTATGCAACTAGTAACACACAGGAGGTGTGGGGATTAGGTTTCCCAGTTGCTAGAGTTCTCCTTTATATAGTCTCCAAATCAGGGTTTGCAATCTAAGTTACCTTGGTAACAAAGCATTCAATATTCACCGTTAGATGAAAACCTGATTAGATTCATGCTAATATCTTTCAACCGTTAGATCGAACTTAGCTTGTTATACACAAATGAAATGCACCTTCATTTAGGTTTGGGTAACCTTACCTAAACGTGTACACCTAGTTGGTTCAACAATAGTTAACCAATGGTTATCCATATGAGCACTTCCATATCAACCTTATTCATCTTTACCATAACTAGTTCAAGTGACACAAGTGAACTAGTTAGAGAGTTGTTCAATTGCTTAGATCTTATAGAAGTATACACGACACAATCGAAGCAAAATCGATTTTGATTCACTCGAATCAATTCATGAATATTATAGCCATGGTTTGCAAAGATTGCATTCCTTTTTATATAAATGTTTTAGTTCACGAACAAACCGATTTTAGAAAATAACCTACTTAAGTATGAAAACAGGTACGCATACCTAAGTGGTCGGACCGAGTTTGGTTATGCCAGTACGCATACGGGTGCGCATAACAATCCACACTTCCAAAATCCAGCAGAAATTCACGGACGTGAAACTTCCGCCAGTATGCATACGGGTACGCATACTTGCCCGAGTTTCCAACAACCGCCGGTACGCGTACGGGTACGCATACTTTAGGTTCCCGGTTTTGGACTTTTACACAAATGTGAGAACACACTATGTTTATATCCAAACATGGTTACTTGATCTAAACTCTCATTTCAATCATTGAAACTTTCTTAGAGGATGTTATAATAGTTGTTATTCACAAACTATTTTCATCAAAGCGATTTTCAAGTTATTGAAATAATCAACATGACTTTCGTCACGAGTAAAGATGAACTTGGCCAAAGCGAAAGCTTACCAACACATATTTCGAGAAATATATAAGCGAGATAAACTCGGCTCGAAATAACAAATGTGTATAATTGAATTCTATATAGCAATACGACTTTTGTCTCAAAATAGGAGATAGAATAGATAGACTTTTAAGTGATAGATAAGTTCAAGTCTCCACATACCTCTTTGTTGATGAAGTTCCACAAGTTCCCTTGAGTAGTTCTTCGTCTTCATTCGATGAACGCCGTGGAGTCTAGAGCTCAACTACACTTACTATCCTAGTCCGAGACTTAGATATAAGTAGACTAGAAATCAAGACTTATAGTTTTGACAACTAAACTTGACAAACAAGCTTGAGATAACAACGCTTGCGAGTTCGACCGAGCAATGCTCTAACAATCTCCCCCTTTGTCAATTTTAGTGACAAAACTATCAATACATATGGAATACAAAATAAATAAACTTTGTAGCTTCTCTTCCAAATGCTTGATCTCCTTGGTTCTTCAACATTACTCGAAATTTTCGTCACTTCCAAGTACTCCAATGATTCCAAAGGTATTCAATTCAACATCACCGTTGTTGAAGATCCGTAGCCATAACAATGAGAAAACAGTAGCTCTCAATCATTGTTATTTAGTGTCATAGTATTATTACACAACATCAAAGTTCAATTGTATCACAACTTCGACAACAATACTATGGTGATATGTATCACTCCCCCTTAGTCAATACTCCATCTCACATGAAAACCACTCCCCCTTACATAATGATCCGAAAACCATATGTATTTGTAGTGTGAACTACACATTAATTCTCCCCCTTTTTGTTAATAAAATTTGCAAAGGTACGAAAATTAGTGGGTTCCTAATGAAATTTCCATAGAGACACTTCATGACCATCACATATCAACTTGTTTAGATGCAATCATATAGCCGAAACTAAATGCATTCATCAAGGAGTTTATAAAGATAAAGATAACCCCTATAATATTCCACAACCGTACTCCCCACAAAGATTTGGCAATTAAGCACAAGTTCAAATAAGAACTCTCCCCCATAAAATGTCATTCCAAAAGAAACAACAAGAGCGACCTTACTTTCACAAGAAAAGAAGGATTTCTTTGGACATTAACAAATCACATAAGAATATGAATTTGTATCAAAAAATCTCAATTAAATTGACCACAAGAGAACCCATGATTAATTTAATCGAAAATGCTCACATAAAAAAACTTACGGAGCCGCACAGTATTTACACAAAGATGTGGATCAGGGAAAGACCAATACTACGGAATATTCAAAGATTCATTCTATTTTGCACCAATATTTGCATAGAGACATGTAATAGACTTAATCTTTGCAATAAAAAGTTCATCCTATCTTCCATCAATATTTGCATAATGACATAATAGGCTTAACTTTTGACATATATGGGACAATCATCGTTCACGGATGCAAACACTCATATCCCATAACAATTTTTGCAATATATAAAACCAATAAAGATTAATACTGCAAAAACAATCTTTGCCCTTAGAAGGTAGAATCAATCTTTTTCGCACGGATTTAAACCAAGAATGGATACCAAAGGCGTATAAAAATATATTTTTTTAACAAAGAAGAGCATACAAAGTCATTAAAGACCATGCATCATAGTTCACATAAGATGGTTGTGAACATTCAAGAATCCCATAGTAATGCGTACTACCGCCCATTCTTGAACTTCCTTCTTTGTTATTCGCCAACATCATTCTTGTAAAAGCTAAAAATGAGCTTATAAGAGGTTTACTCCAAGAATCCAAGTCCAAGAGAAGTAGAACAAGTGCGACGAAACGGAGCAAAACACTCAAAAACAAGGTACGGGACAAATACCAACCTCAACTAATCCAAAATAAAGAATTCTCATCTCCAATTTGAATATAATTCAATAAGGAAGAGAATGCAAAAAGAATGAGGTCATTCCGAGTTCGGACGAAGAAGTTACGGCCAAAACAAGTTAACCGAATATCGACGTCTACAGGCCAGTATGCATACCGGTTTGCAAACGAATTTTTGTGACCTGGAGCAGTATGCAAACGGGTTTGCATACTAAAATTCTTGGATTATGATTTTAAATGATGGTATGCATACCTGGTATGTGTACCATTAAGTCCAATCATTCCGAACTACTATTTTCAAACCTAACCATTTAAGAACCCTTTTAGATGAATCCAATCGAATTCTACAGCCTTACCAAACATAATCTGTGCGCCCCAATTCTCGTGCTTCCCTCACCGTATACATAACAGGGCATTCCTTGGTGAGGATGCACTTACAACACAATCAAGTTGTGTTGAGGTGAACAATGTCTTGCTCACCACAAGTGACTGAAACAGACTTTTCCGGAACTATGGACTTTTCGCCATCTATAGTTTTTGGATTATTCCGTTTCACTTTTGGATTATCATGAAAGAGATCGCTTTTAGAACCTTTCACATCCAAATCCATCTTTCCAAAGAACTCTTTAAGTTCCAACATCATGGATACTGCATTCTCCATAGTCATGGAATTTTTTGGGAGATCATTCCTATTCACACTCAAAGCATCATTGATTTTCTTTAGAACCCACTTATGAGTGCGTTTAGAAATAACCGGAACCTTCTTCCCATTACTCTCTTCAATATTTCTTGAAAGAGAATTAGATTTACTATTCTTTTCCAAGTTAGTCTTTCTCCAATTGGGAGCATCGGATCTTGTCTTCGTCTTTATGAAGTTATCCTTTTGATAACCATTACGATTGTGAAAAGGATTCATATTACGTTTATAGGAAAATCTAGGTTTATCACAGCACTGATTCCTTTGCCTAAAGGTTGGAAAGTTACAACCTATAACGTTAAGGGGATTAGTCTTAACATATGATCTTGGTTTCACAACTTCTTGTGATACCCAAACAAGAACATCATGAAGTTTCTCATTCCTTATACGGAAACGACATCTCCTTTCCAGGTGATCTTTATTTCCGCAATACTGGCAAACAAAAGGAATGTTCTTACCTCGATCCGTGTGTGCTGATTTTGGAGGTTGATATACTTTGCTATTTCGAACTTTAACTGCCGGTGAAGGTATTTCACTTTTTCCATTAATGGAAACCTTTTGTTGAGAAGAATCACTAGCCTTGACAAATTTTACCTCTTTGCTAATACTTGGAGCATCTATTCCCTTATAGCCAAATCCTCGTGTATCACGATGATTTTTACTTGCTCCTAGCATAGTGGTTAATTTGCTTGAACTAGTATTGAATTTTTTCAAGTCATCTTCCAACATCTTGATTTTATCAAGAGCAGCAGCTAAATCATCCTCAAGGCATTTTTATCGAACGATACAAGCACTTTCTCTGTCATAAAAACTTGTTTGCTGGGAGTTAATCCTTGCTTCAGATTCTGCAAGTTTCTCTTCCAACAAAAAATACTTTTGATAAAGATTATCACATTCAAGTGACTTTATATGTAGGTTTTCCTCAGAATCCTTGAGGATCGATTCGTTAGAACGATTCGAAACATAAACACCTGCGTAACATCTTCTCAATTTCTTGTCCGCACGACAGAGAGGAGTCAGAAGACGTGTGACATGAGAAGTTGTCATCTTCTTGTTTTTCAACGAATCCAATAGTTAACATACTCTGAGACTTCCTCATCAACATCTCTATCAATATCGGAGTCACCTTCGTCAGAAAGTTCATCCAACTGTTCTTCTAGGCGTGTTTCCCAGTAATCAACAGTTTCTACATCAAGAGAATGTTTATATATTGACTTAGATGTGACAATTCTCTCAGGTGAATCTTAGCTTTGAAAAACATCTGGTAATTTCCGAACTGGTACGTTATTAGAGATAGACTCGTCCATAAAGTCAGATTGCTACAAACACAGACTTATAAGGTCTTAAATGTGTTTGTCTGCTCTGATACCAATTGAAAAAGCGGGGGTACAACAACCTCACCCAATATTTTGCTTAGCAATCTGTATGGACTAACTCCATTATACTTTCAATAGAATCAACTATACAGTCAGACTCAATCTTAAGAAAAAGTATATCAAAGAGTTATATCTCAATTTCTCGATTCAATCCGCAATCAAACAAATAGGAATTTTCGAGCCTGATTGAATACAAGATAAATAACTTGAACGGTACCAAAGACCAATGTTCAAGGATCAATCAATTTCAATCAACAACCAAATGTTGGATTTACCAATTGATCGATTCAACGCACAACCTGTAATATTTCAATTATATAACAAAATATAATGCGGAAAAGAAATAACACAAACACCAGAAGTTTTGTTAACGAGGAAACCGCAAATGCAAGAAAACCCCGGGACCTAGTCCAGATTTGAACACCACACTGTATTAAGCCGTTACAGACACTAGCCTACTACAAAACTAACTTCGGTCTGGACTGTAGTTGAACCCTAATCAATCTCACACTGATTCAAGGTATAGTTGCGTTCCTTGCATCTCTGATCCTAGCAGGATACTACGCACTTGATTCCCTTAGCTGATCTCACCCACAACCAAGAGTTGCTATGACCCAAAGTCGAAGACTTGATAAACAAATTTGTCTCACACAGAAAAGTCTATTGAATAGATAAATCTGTCTCCCACAGATTTACCTACGAGTTTTTGTTCCGTCTTTTGATAAATCAAGGTGAACAGGAACCAATCGATAACGCGGACTTATATTAACGAAGAACAGCCTAGAATTATCATTCACCTCACAATAATCTTAATCGATTAACGAAACAAGATATTGTGGAATCACAAACGATGAGACGAAGGTGTTTGTGACTACTTTTCTATCTTTCCTATCGGAGATATAAATCTCAAGCCAATCTTACGATTGTACTCAATCACGATAGAAACAGCAAGATCAGATCACTCAACTACAGAGAAAATAGTTGGGTCTGGCTTCACAATCCCAATGAAGTCTTTAACTCGTTAACCTACAGGGTTTCGTGAAAAACCTAAGGTTAAAGGAGAATCGACTCTAGATTATGCAACTAGTAACACACAGGAGGTGTGGGGATTAGGTTTCCCAGTTGCTAGAGTTCTTCCTTTATATAGTCTCCAAATCAGGGTTTGCATCAAATTCAAGATGATATGGGTAAATGACACTCAGAAAGAATGGATACAGAACAACTTCTTAAAAAATATTTTAGCTCCATCACAATAACTTCAAATTCTTAGAGAAATGAAGAAATTCTGAACCTCATCACTCCTTGCATAACGAAGAGGATAATGCAAGCTTAACAATAATTATATATCCGGAGGAAATAAAACACAGTCTTTCAAATCAAATCGTGGGCAGCACCAGGACCAGATGGATTTCAGGATGGATTCTATCAACAACGTTGGAATATTGTAGGTAATGATGTTATCTCTATGATCCAGATTTTTTTTCCAGAAATGGCTATTTGCTTAAAGAACTCAACTACACCTTTCAAACACTAATCCCGAAAACTGAATGTCCTCAAACCCCATCAGATTTCAGACCAATCAGTCTCTGTAACATAAAGTACAAAATAATCAAAAAACTCTTGCCAACAGACTCAAACCAATCCTACAGAAAATTGTATCCCCTTTTCAAGCTGCCTATGTCCCAAATAGAAATATCTCAGATAACACAATTATAGCTCATGAGATTGTTGATCATATGGGAAAAAAAAAGTAGAAACAAATTGGGAGAGGTAGGAATTAAGCTTGATATGTCGAAAGCATTCAACAGAATAGAATGTAAGTTTTTATTAGATATTATAAAGCAACTTGGTTTCAGCAAGTGGTGTCATATGATAGTCAGCAAGTGGTGTCATATGATAGTCAGCAAGTGGTGTCATATGATATTCAGTGTATAGAAACTACATCAGTTTCTATTCTTCCGAGTGATTTTTCATGTCATCCCCTCAATCCATCAAAAGGGGAGATCCAATATCTCCGTACCTATTTATTCTATGCATGGAAAGCTTCTCGAGAATTTTATGCAAGGCAGAAAGTTTACAGAAAATACAAGGAATTAAATCCAGTCGGCACAGTCCAAGTATAAAACATATTTTATTCGCTGATGATTGCCTCCTCTTATGCAAGGCCAAAGATCAAGATATAAAGAACCTGCTTGACATCATTAACAAGTTCATCTCAGCATCAGGCCAAGTCATAAACTTCAACAAATTTAGTGTGTTCTTCAACAAACATATGAAACCTCAGAGACGTTCTCATTTGACTGGCTAATTGCAGATGAAAACTATGGGCTTAAATAAAAAATATCTTGGTTTGCCTCTTTCGTTAGGAAAAACAATAAAGAAAGTTTTATGCCCATAGAAAAAAATGTGCAAAACTGACTGAGTACATGGCAAGGAAAAATAATTGATCAAATTGGAAGATCAACTCTAGTGCAATCTGGTCTCAGTACTATGGAAAATTACCAGATGGGATGCTTTTAAATGTCGAACAATTTGACTCTGATTCAATAGATAGAGTGCAGAAAAGATACTGGTAGAGCAAAGTCAATAAAAAAAGGACAAATCCAATAGCATGGATCTATGTGTGTAAGCCAAAAAGACTAGGTGGAATGGGTTTTAAGAACACAACAAAATTCAATGATGCTCTTCTTGCAAAATTATCATGTATAATGATCACTGATCATAATTCCCTATGCACAAGAATTTTAAGAGTTAAATATTTCTACAACAAGGATCCATTATGTGATGAAATCAATTCTCAAAGAACTTGGATATGGAAAAGCATTTACAAAGGTCTGCAAATAGTGAAGAAGTACTATGTATGGAGTGTTGGTGATGGTTCAAGCATAAAAAATTGGAGACATAACTGGATTGGTAATATACATCACTCTCAGCTTTCAAGATCTGCTCAATACTCAATGAACAATAACATTGTTCAGAATCTGATTCAGCAAGATAACAACCAATGGAATCTTCAAAGAATAAATCAACTCTTCAATCAAACTGAAAGCAGAACTATCCAAGATATAAAAATTTCTGGAAATGCTAGAGATTCTATTCACTAGAGTTTAACAAGGAATGGGACTTTCACAGTGCAGTCAACATATAAAGCATATACAAAAGGCTAATGGAAATGGCATAAGCATAGACGAATAAAAAATTTGGCTGAATATTTGGCACCTAAATCTGCCATACAAGTTAAATCTCTTTATGTGGAAATGTCTAAAAGATATTCTACAAACAAGATGCATAATTGGCAGACATTTCCAGCTGGATGATTACTCTTGTCCTTTCTGTGAGTAAGCTCCAGAAACAGATACTCATATCCTAATGCAGTGTGATCTTGCAAGAGTTATATGGTTCACCATCCTTCCAGAAGCAATGCACTCTCAACAAAACTTTAATTCTTTACAAAGTTGGATTAAATCTTGGAGTCAGGACCAAAGCATCATCTCCTTCAAGAATGAGAAGAGTATCCTTTTAGCCACATCCATCATGTGGCAAATCTGGAAACACAGATGCATAAAAGTTTTTGAGGGAAAAGATTCTCATCCCAACAACATCATCATTTGCATTAGAAATTTCTGCACTAAAGACAATATATTAGGTTTTGAAACTAACACCGTGTGCGCAGGTCCTAAGTTAGTAAAACTAAGAAAAAGTGGGAAAACCCACCAGTAAACTGGAGAAAATTAAATTTTGATGCTGCTTTTGACAAAGACACTAAAATATGTGATATTGGTCTAATTTTAAGAGATTGTGGAGGAAGATGCTTGGAGGCCATGGTGAAAGTGATTAAAGATAGAGATTATGAACAAAATGAAGGTTTAGCTTTACTGGAAGCTGTTGAATGGATTAAAAGAAAGGGTTAGAGCAACATTATCATAGAAGGGGATTGGAAAATTGTTATTGAAGCTGTGACTTCAAATTTTGTTAACTCGTATGGGCATGATCATAATCTCCTTTCGGATATAAGTTGGATGATGGAATCTACTAATATTAAGTGTGTTTTGTTTCCTAGGTCTAGTAATGAAGCGACTGATGGATTAGCCAAATATGCCAAAAAACACGAATGTAATCAAGTGTGGTCTGAGCTCCCCCAAGATGTATCCTCTCCGTTCTAGAAATGGACAACTCTTTGTAATCTTTGTAATCTGTTTTCTTTTAGTAATAAATTTGAAATCTCAAATTCCATTAATTCTAACATTTTTTATGCCTAAAAAGTTTACCAGATTTTCGTTACCTACTTAAGAAAAGTCTTGTTGGTAGGTTAAGGATGCATCATTTTGCAGGATTCGGGCCATTATTCATTTGACTTTCGTTGACTCAAGAATGCATGCCATGTGAACTTGATAGTACACAAGATAGTACTACTAGTAGTTACTTCTTTCTTCCTTCTTTTCTACTTTCGATAGAAAAACCGGGCTAGTTGCGCTCTGCGAATCGGGCGACGGACTCGGCGACTTTTTTCATTCTTAAATCTTGATCTTTGCGTTCAAATCTTCATTAATTCAGGTGAATTTTATTACAATCTTCACTTGTTTTCAATCCTTCATGTATAGGGTTTATTAATTCAAGTAGTTTAATCATGGAAACTGGTTCTAAAACCACTGAGGTTAATGAAACTAAGCAAATTTAGGTTTCAGTAATACTTACAATTCTAGAAAGCAAATTCCATCAATCGAATTACCTGATGATCTTTTTGAGGAAGGTATCAATCCATGGATGTTCTCTCTTATTGGTATATTACTCTACAAAAAATATAATTTAATGAGGCTGTAGTGAATTTAAGGAAACAATGGAAATTGGTAGGTGACTGTAAACTGATTCCTCTTGGAAGGGGTTTTTTCACTATCAAACTAGATAACGAAGTTGATCGTAACTACATCAAATCTGGAGTATGGGAGGTTTCTAATCAAATTTTGAAGGTAAGACACTAGATTTTCGTCCTCTAGTCAAAGAAAATCAAAAGCAATGGTGTGGGTGAGGCTTCCTGGTCTTGGTCTAGAATTTTGGAAGGAGAAAATTTTATTTACAATATGCAAAGAACTTGGAACACCGATTAAAGTTGATAATGCAACTATTAATTGTGAAGTTGGATATTATGCCAATGTGTTGGTTGAAATAGATTTTGCTTAGTCAATTCCAAACAAAGTATGGATTGGTACTAAATTTGGTGGTTTTTATCAAGATGTCTTAATTCCAGAGTGTCCTAAATTTTGTTCTTCCTGCAAGATTGTTGGCCACTTGGTTACTGAATGTAGAGTGGAGGAACAGAAGCGCAAAGCCAAACAGCAAACTGCTATACAAGCTCCAGCAAAGAATCAAGGTGCTAAACATGTTAATCCTATTCCATTTGATATTTGCAATTACTCAGAAACTATGGAGGTAGACTCTGTTGTTCTTTCTATTCAGCCAACTAATGTGTTAATGGAAACTCAAGTTGAACAATCTCGGATACTGGAAAATTTAGCCCTTTAAACACTGAGGATACTAATGAAAAATTAGTAGAAGAATCAGTTATTATGGAAGTACCAAAAATTCTGAAACTTACAGAAGACAATGCTTTGCAAAACAGTGTGGTTAAGTATATTAATGGCACCACAGGGAAAGTTACATAGGAAAGTATTCCTGTCACAACATGGGCTAATATAGTGGAGAAGGAAATTGTGTCTTCCTCAGGTAAAAATACTTCCATTCCAAGTTCTTCTATTTCCAAAAGTTCTCCTGAGCACAACACAGTCATTAAGCAAGTGCCAGTCAACACTAAGTACAATTTTAGGAAAAATCCAGGGAAAGGGGGTACAATTTTATATTGGAATATTAGGGGCTTTGGAAGATCTAGAGCTCAAGAAAAATTGTTGTATTTAGTTAATCAATTCATTCCTTCTTTAGTTTGGATAGCTGAGCCTAAAGTATTTTGTAGTGCTTCATTCTGCAACAAATTGAATTTACCAGGGATGAAAAAAATGGTAATTCATAATTCTTCTTCTTCTAATAAAAAGGGCAATATATGGTTGTTTTGGAATAAAAGTATTGCTACTCCTCAGGTGGTATCAATGTCTAGTCAGATGATTACAATTAGTATTTGTGATGTCTGTGTATGTGGTGTACATGCACATGTTGGAATTATTCAGAGAAGATATCTATGGTCAGAGATGGAACTGATTAGTGATTTGAATAAACCTTGGATTGTTCTTGGTGATTTTAATGCAATAACTTCTCCGTATGAGAAAATTGGTGGCAGAAGTCCTAATAAAACTGCAATGTTGGATTTCATAACTTGTCTGAATAATTGTGAACTAATTTATGCTCCTAAAACTGGCTTACAACATTCATGGTCTAATTGTCAATATGGAAAAAACAGAATTCTCTGTAACTTGGATAGAGTTGTATTTAATCAGCAATGGCTTCAAAGTTATAGTGAGTGGGGGTATAAAGTTGGTCTGAGAATGGTTTCTGATCATGCTCCTCTTCTAGGAGGCTGTACAAGTATTCCCAAACCAAAGAATGCACCAAAAAAATTTCAAAAAATGTGGATATCTCATCCTAACTTCCTTCAAGTAGTATCTGAAAGCTGGCTGGAAGATGTAACTGGTGATCCTGCATTTGCATTCTTACAAAAATTAAAAAAGCTGAAAAAAGTGTTAAATGACTGGAATTGGAATATTTTTGGGAATGTTCAAGTGAAGATTAAGGAAGCTGGAGAAAAAGTGAAAGAAGCAATGATATTATCAGATGCAAACCCTTTTGATGACAATGCTTTGAACTCTCAGAAGCTCAAAATGAATATTCAAGCAGAGAAGTTCAAGCAAGCACATTAATGAAACAAAAATCTAGAACTAAGTGGATTAAAGAGGGTGCAGCTAATACTGGATTCTTCCATGCCAATCTAAAAATCATAAAAGATCAAAACCAAATCAGTGAGATTAAAGATTCAAATGGAAATATTATTTCAGATCAAACTAAAATAGCTTATGAATTGGTTCATTTCTTTGAGAAGAAGTTTGAATTTAAGGAAGTTTGCATAGATGATAGTTTTCTGGATGTTATTCCTCAGGCAATCACTAATGAAGACCAAAACATGTTAGAAGCAACCCCTTCTGCAGATGAAATTAAAAGAACAATTTTTGATATGGATCCAGAAAGCTCACCTGGTCCTGATGGATTCTCTGGAATTTTTTATAGAAGCTGTTGGCATATCATTCAAGATGATTTTATCAAATTCATTCAGTTTTGCTGGAATAGGAAGTTCATCCCCAAGGGCTTAAATTCCAATTTTTTGGTTTTACTTCCAAAAGTTCAAAGAGCAAAAACAACAAGCCAGTTCAGGCCCATTGGATTAAGCAATATAAGTTTTAAAATCTTCACTAAAATAAATACAACAAGATTAAGTAGTGTCATGGGAAAACTTATATCTCCTCAACAAGTTGCATATGTTAAGGGTAGAAGTATACATGAACAAGTCCTTCTTGCATCTGAGTTGGTTAATGAAATGAAAAAGAAAAGAAGAGGTGGAAATGTAGGTTTTAAATTAGATATATCTCAATCATATGACTCTGTCAGCTGGACATTTCTCACTAAAGTACTTCAAATATGGATTCTCATCTTCTTGGTGCAATTGGATATTAACTTTACTTCAATCTACTAAAATTTCTGTTTTGATCAATGGTGGTCCATGTGGTTTTTCCTCTGTTGGAAGGGGCTTGAAGCAAGGTGATCCATTATCACCACTATTGTTTTTTATTATGGAGGATGTTCTAAGAAGAAATATTACTCATTTGGTGGAAACTGGAAAGTTAATCCCATTGGTTGTTAGAAGAGGCATTCATCCAACTCATCTGTTTTTTGCAGATGATGTATTTATATTCTGCAATGGTGCTAAGAAAAGTTTAGATAGTCTAATGTCTTTACTTGACAACTACCAATCCATCTCTGGCCAAGTAATAAATAAATTAAAAAACAAATGCTTTGTGGATGGTGTTTGTGAAGGCAGAAAGCATCAAATTGGTGAGAGAATAAATATGGAAATCACAAAATTCCCTGATAAATATGTTGGCATAATTCTTGCTCCTGGCAGAGTCAAAACTTCTATGGTGTGGCATTTGGTTGAGTTATTTCAGAGTAAATTAACATCTTAGAAGGGGAGATTATTGTCATTTCAAGATAGGCTTGTTCTGATTAACTCGGTTCTTTGTAATGTTCCTCTGTATAATATGGCAATATACAGATGGCCTACTTCTGTGATCAAAATATGTGAGAAAATTATGAGGAATTTCTTGTGGTCTGGAGATAGTGAAGTGAGAAAATTCAAAACTTTATCATGGAAGAAAGTATGTACTCCCTTAAGTGAAGGTGGTCTGGGAATAAGAAGACTTGAAACTGTGAATAAGGCTCTCTTAATGAAAATGTTGTGGAAAATAATGAATTCCAAGGATGAATGGGCTAGGTTCTTCTTAGCTAAGTATACTGATAAAAATGGTCAATGGTGTTATAACTGGAAGCAATCCAATGTTTGGTCTGGCTTGAAATGGGCATGGAAAAGTCTAAAGAATGACATCAGATGGTGCATTGGTGATGGAGCTAACATTTCAGTGTGGTTTGATAATTGGTTTGGAAACAGTCCTATAATTGATGATATTGGTCTTACTGATTTTGTTAAAGAAAACATTACCATGAAGGTTAAAGATCTGCTAGAAGGAAGGACTTGGAACATCCCAGATGAAATGATGCATTACTTCAACAGTTCCTCATTACCTGAGGTCAGTGGAGAAAATGATATTATGGTATGGAGTGGCAACATCAAAGGTATGTTCTCAACTTCTTCAGCTGTAGAAAAAATTAGACCGAGAGAGCCTACGGTGCCTTGGCCATCTTTTATATGGAAATCATTCTTGCACCCAAGTATAGCCAGTAACATATGGAAATTACAACACAAAATCTATGTTGATGATGATATAATGAGAAGTAATGGGTTTGAAATGGTTTCTACATGCTGCATATGCAAAGAAGAACAAGATTGTATGAACCATACCCTTTGGGACTGTTATTTCAGTGTGCAGATTTGGTCTTGGATATGCTCTATTTTTTATTTCTCTAAGCCAACATCTTTTGAAGATATTTGCAAAGAAGCTCAAGGTAATAGCCCCATGGTCAAAGAAATTTGGATGACTGCAGCTTGTGCAATCATGAAAGAACTTTGGTTTCAAAGAAATAAAAAACTATTTGAGCAATCATGAAAGAACTTTGGTTTCAAATAAATAAAAAGCTATTTGAAGAAGTTGAACCTGACCTAAACAGTTTCAAGAGCAAAATATGGCAAACAGTGCATGAGGGTGGTTGCAGAATGAAGGGTTCAAGATGGGGACAGTCTTATGATCAGCAAATCATTGACTTCTTCAAGATGGGTGTCAGATTTTCTAAATACAGCTGCATCAAGGCTTGTCATTTGAGCTCTCCAAAACAGGGATATTTGTTTTTTCGCTGTGATGGTTCTTCATTTGGGAACCCAGGAAATGCAGGATTTGGCATCATTGCCAGGGATGAACATTGCAACACTATTGGCACTCTGTCAGGTGGGTTGGGAATTACAACAAATTATATAGCTGAATGCTTTGCTATTTTATGTGCTGTTGAATGGGCCAATCACCTAAATGCTACAAGAGTAATTATTAGGTCTGACTCTAAGTCAGTTGTACATTAATTTAGCACAGAGATGGTTCCTTGGTTTTTAAAAACAAGATGGAGGAATGATGTAAGGCAAACGGAAGATGTAATCTTTGAACACTGTTATCGTGAGATTAACTTTTCCGTTGATTCCTTAGCTAAAAGGGGAGCAGAATTGAATGCAGAGGACAAAGTAGTGCACACTGGAAGACCAAGTTTTTTAAAGCGCATAGAAATGCCTGGCACTGTCTATTACAGATTTGTCTAGTTAGTTATATTTTGGGCCTTCTTTTTTGGGCTTTGTATTTTTGTTTTTCTTTTGGTCTTATACTTTGTAATTCTTTTGCTCTTCTATTAATAAAAGTTGTGATTAAGCAAAAATAAAAATAAAAATTACAGTTGCATATATGTAATAACGAGGAACAAATTCATTTAGGGGGGCTCAATCCGAATCCCGTCAATGGAGATATTCACACCAGTGTCACCTTGTGGCACCAAGGACACCCAAATACTCTCATCGCCATCTGCCTCCAAGTCTTCTAACAGCTCCGAAATCCCCAACTTAAGATTTCTCTTCATGTCCACAGCTACATCGTCTTTGTTCATCATCACCTTAACACCTCTGCGCATGTTAACAAAAGTTCCTGCAAATTCCCTTGCTGTTGGATTGATTGCATTATCATCAACCGCGTTTACTATACGTCAAATTTAGCATAAACATCCGTCTTGACATCAATCCCATACACAACTAGAACTTCTTCTTCGTATTCTATCTCATTCTTCGTTCTATTGGTTCTAGGCCTCTGAACTTGAACTCTAATGATAGTGTCCAGAATTCGACCCAGGCGGCCAAAGTCGGACGCTGTCAAGAGTAACCCACCATTATCATGATTTCTCATTTTCAACATCTGTTTTGCTATAAGTGGAGGAACAGACGGCTTAGGTCGTGCATTAATATGACTCCAAGGATTTACAACCTCTTCAAAGGTGTACCTTAGCTCCGTAATATCAAGAGCATCTCTGATTTTGACCCTAACAAGTTGCGACTTTTCGTTGTGGAAGAAGAATTCAGTGTCTAACCAATCAGGGTCTTCAGGGTTAATGTTTTTAGAGTTAAGTTTCCTCCATACCTCCCAAAGGCGGTCGATATTAGAGTGATGTGAATAGAAGATGGGATCGCGAGCAGCGGAGTATAATGATCCCATGTCCTCCCATTCATTTCGTAAGTTGCTACCCATCCAATAATGTAATGTGTTGTGAGGTGCAGTCTCTAAAGTCCCCCCGGCGTTGCAATACCCAAATCTGCCGGCTTTAAAAGGGCAACCCATAAAAAGTTCTGGCTTTTTCGCGGCGGAAATCATTTGAGTGTACATCAAAGCAACGTTGTATGCTTTCTGTTCCTCGCTTCCTAACCCTCTTTCCTTCCCTTTGTAGTTACCATCGACCACTTTAGGAGGAAGGTGAGAACTGTGGCGTTCTGTATCAGCTAGTGACCCGTTGAGGAACATGTCAGGAACGTGCATTTCCACCGGTGAGTCCCAATTTCAAAATGGCAAAGCAAAAGTATCGTCTCCTATAAGGTCTCCAAGGATTCTTTCGTTGAAGTATATCATCATGCGGTGCCATGGGAAGAACATCCACGACATGTGGACATTCATCATAAAGGTATTTGAGTGTTGTTGATTATAAGCTCCTGTGCAAAATGTGCAATGAATATTAGATTGGCGCATGAAGTTACGAGGATCATCATAAGGAAGTGTTTTCATGATGGATATAGCTTTGTTGTACTTGGCAACAAAATCTCTGTCTTCGCCCAAGATATGCGCAGGCCGTCGGAGGCGAATTGGTTGAGTTGACGGATCAGGGAACTGAAAATCAATGATGGGCTCTTCAGACAGGCGTTTTGGAGGACAGCACTTGGCGCGTTTATGTTGATCCGCATACGATGGATGACAAGTTGTTAGGTTGTGACTCAACATAACATGACTAGGCTTTAGAGAACGGCGGGGTTGATTCGGATCGTTCTTTTCTTTCATGAACAAAAGTGAAGAAGAAAATAAGAAGACCACCGTGAACACCAAAAGAGCACTGCAGGCCCATTTTTTGGGTTCCTTCATGATTTTTATCAGTTTACTTGATGATAAAAAAGAAGAGGCAAAGACCTCTCTGTTGAATGTTTGAATGTATGTATGAAGAAGACAATAAGTAAAAGAAAGTAATAAAGTGTTCTCCAGATAATTTTCTGGTTCTTTTTCACCATTTTTCATATTGAATACATGAATCTGTATTTAATTACGTAATTAAGAGGAAATCATATAGCTCAAAAAGAATCTTAAATTAAATTCTATTAAATTCTAGCATTTTTGCCTTGACAAGTATCCAGTTGTAAAGTGTTGTTGCGGCATCATCTTTGCAGGATTCAGGGCCATCATTCAGTTGGATTTTGAATCTGACTGGCACAAGAATGAATTTCCATTAACTGGTTTTAAACTTCAGAGTTCTTTTTTTTTTGTTTCCTAAATCGGTAGAATTTATTACCTGCTGTAATCAATGTTGAAAAAGATTCCAATATTTCCAATTCTGAAGAGTTACTCAAACAGCATTTGGATTACTTTATATGAATTTACAGTTGCATATATGTAGTATCTATCTATTGCATCTGGTTTATTAGTAACTATGCAGGTACTAATTTGATGAAACGAAACACAAAACTAGCAAGACAAAAGAAGAGGAGCAAATTCATTTAGCCAGGCAAAAATGAAGAACTGATCATTTAAGGTACTCAATCCGAATCCCATCAATGGAGATACTCACACCAGTGTTACCTTTTGGCACCAAGGACACCCAAATACTCTCATCTTCATCTGCCTCCAAGTCTTCTAACAGCTCAGAAATCCCCAGCTTAATATGGCTCTTCTTGTCCACAGCTATATCGTCCTTGTTCATCACCACCTTAACACCTCTGCGCATGTTAACAAAAGTTCCTGCAAATTCTCTTGTTGTTGGACTGATTGTATTCTCATCAACTGCGTTTATGTACACGTCAAACTTAGCATAAACATCATTCTTGACATCAATCCCATACACAACTAGAACTTCTTCTTCTTCTTCGTCTTCTATCTCTTTTCTCGTTCTATGGGTTCTAGGCCTTTGAACCTGAACTCTTAGGATAGTGTCCAGAATTCGACCCATGGGGCCAAAGTCAGATGTTGTCAAGAGTAAACCACCATTATGATTATTGCTGTTTCTCATTCTCAACATCTGCCGCGCCATATGAGGAGGAACAGAAGGCTTAGGTCGTGCATTAATCCAAGGATTTTCAACCCAATCAAAGGTGTACCTTAGTTTAGTAACATCAAGAACATCTCTGATTTTGACTCTAACAAGTTGTGACTTTTCATTGTGGAAGAAGAAATGAGTTTCTAACCAATCAGAGTCTTCAGGAACATTGTTCGAGGATCTAAGTTCCCTCCAGACCTCCCAAAGGCGGTCGATGTTAGAATGATGTGAATAGAAGATTGGATCACGAGCAGCGGAGTAAAATGCTCCCATATTCTCCCTTTCAGGATTTAAGTTGCTGCCCATCCAATAATGTAATGTGTTGTGAGGTGCATCCTCTACTGTCCCTGGGGAGTTGCAATACCCATCTCCACCGGCTTTATAAGGACAACCCATGAAGAGCTCTGGCTTTTTTGCAGCGGAAATCATTTGAGTGTACATGAAACCAACATTGTATGCTTTCTGCTCCTCGTATCCTAACCCTCTTTCCTGCTCGTCAAAGTTAACATCGACCACTTGAGGAGGAAGGTGAGAGCTGTCACGTTCCGTATCAACAAATGACCCATTGAGGAACATGTCAGGGACGTGCATTCCCTCTGGTGAGTCCCAATTCCAAAATGGCAGTGCAAAAGTATCGTCTCCTACAAGGCTTCCAAGAATTCTTTCATGGAAGTATATCATCATACGGTGCCATGGAAAGAACATCCACGATCTGTGGATTTTCATAAGGGAATTTGAATGTTGTTGGTTATAAGCTCCTGTGCAAAATATGCAATGAATATCAGCTTGGCGCCTGAAGCTACGAGGATCATCATAAGGAAGTGATTTCATGATGGCTATAGCTTTATTGTACTTGGCAGCGAAAACTTTGTCTTTGTCCATGACATGTGCAGGTCTTCGTACACGAATTGATTGAGTAGACGGATCAGGGAACTGAAAATCAATGAAGGGCTCTTCAGACTCGCGTTTAGGAGGACAACAGTAGACAGGTTTATTGTCATCCGAGAAAGAAGGATGACAAGTTGTTAGGTTGGGACTCAACACAACATGACTAGGCTTCTTATCCTCAGTATTTACTACAACATGTCTATTCCCATGAAACCAGCTTTCAGCTATTATGCGAAGGATCATGCTTTTCATATCCCTGCAATAAATACATCCAAACAAACACAAAAATATGTTATACAATTTTATTTTATTTTTGATACACTGGTTATACATATTAACATAGGATTAATGATGAATGTTTCTTAAACTAATTAACTATGTTCATCCTCTTTATTTTGTTCTTTTGATCAGCCTGGACTCTAGAGCTGGATTGATAGCTGCTCAAGAAACCCCTCACTAGCCTTGACAGGGGTCAAAAATGTTGACTAATGGGGATAAACCCAAACCCTCAAAGTTACTAAAATCACATTGAACAGATGAAAGATTCTCTGAGTTCCAAAGCCTGAAATATAACTAAGTGCAACGAAATGCATCTCCATTACTAGATTTTAGACATGAAACGCCGGACAAAAACAGAAGATATCCAACAAAGTTTTAAAATTAAGGCTAACATTTTCTTATAAAAATGCTTACAACTTACAAGGAAATGGTTCTGGTTTTAGTTATTTAGTTTCTACTGAATATATGAAGCTAGAGGAAGGAGAATGACTTACCAAATTAGAGAATGCTGGGCTTGATTCGATTCCTTCTTTCCTTTCATGAATAAAGTTGAAGAAGATAATAAGAAGACCACCATGAAAACCAAAAGAGCAGTGCAGGCACATTTTCTGGCTTCCTTCATGATTTACCAGTTTTCTCTCTTGAATGTTTGAATTTGTATAGAGAAAGAAGTGAGAAGAAGGTAAGTAAAAGAAAAAAATTTCTAACTAACCACCCCGTTTTTAATTGATTTTTCCCAATGTGAATTTGACTATAGCGTACAGAAGATTAAAATACTAATGTCATTGGAAGTTGGAATTTTACTTTTTTTCTTCTTTTTCTTTCATGGTGTGGTAATAGCCCACGTAGGGTAAACCCAGGGAGAGAAAGGGGTGTATACTTGTATCCTTTTACTGATTTTTTAATTCTGCGTTATCAACGATGATTGACACCTTTTATATCTTGGTGATGTGTGTATCGAGGAGAGTGATTTTAGTGCCCAAAACTGACGACCGTATCTATGGAATAGCAAATCGGCAAGATCGCCGGTTTTGCACCCTGGAGCTGGCAAACCAGCAAGGCGAAGTCGAGTTTTTACGGAGCGGTGTAGTATCGACCTTTTGGTTGAAATTCCACCGAACGGTCAAGACTCGATCGCCAGTGGTTAACACTTGGTCGTCCAGTATATCCCATCCAACGGTCCTAAATTGATCATATAGATACCAAATTCCAATTTCATTTCAGTTCACCTTCACTCAATTTTTCATTCATTCACTCCAATTTTCATACTTTCAGTATACAAATTCAATATGGCAGTTTGGGATCGTAGATTTTCCTTAGATGAAGATGAATGTATTTGCAGGAATTATGTTTTTTTACACTAGATAATATCAATTATGCACAACAACAACAATAAATCACTTTTTTTGAAAACATATTTCAGAGATTTCAAGAAGAAACATTGAACCTCAATAATCGAGATGCAAATCAGTTGTATGGTCGCTTCTGACTAATCAATAAGGATGTAAACTTGTTTATTGCCTTGCTTATGCTAGCAATCGAAGCCGAATAAATGGTGAAAACGAAATTGATGTGGGGCAAAGATTTTGGGCGGAATGGCGCAACAGATACGAAAAAGATTTTCAATTCGAAAGTTGTTATCAAATCTTGAAAGTGTTGTCCAAATATGATGCATTTAATTAAGTTAATTTAAGTAAGTTGTATGCATTTAGTTATGTTAAGTTAATTCAGTCAAGTTAAGTATAATTTTAAGATATCATTATGTTAAATGACAAATTAAAAATAACATCTAATTTTCAGCAGTACTTCTTATTCATAAATCTAATTTCCGAAATAATTTACATTAGTGCGCCTTTCATAAATCTAGATAATAAGATACAAACTAGACAATTATAACTTAAAATAAAATACTTTAAAAATAAAAATTAGGGATAGTGTTCTTCATCTTGTTTATCTTCTTAATTTCACATAATTTCCAATCAATGCGCTCAAGAACAGAGTTTTCTTTGTTTATCTTCTTCTTTGCCTTCAAATTTTCTTTGCCTTGAACTCTTCTTTGCCTTTTCTTAGTGCAGGTTTGATTTGGTTAATATCCAAGCCTTGTAGACTTTTTTTTTCTTTTTACCTATTTCTTTATAATTGTCACATATCTTGCTAACAACTACTTCAAGCACCACTCCAGAAAAATCAAGTTGGATTCCTAAATCAAGTTGGCTTTCAAATTGTGTCATCCGAATTCTTTTGGGAGAAGATATAGAGAAACTTTTTTGTATAAAATTTTTGAGGTAAATTTTGTGTTTGAATTTCACATCTTCGTAGCGATAGAGAGATAACCGTTGGATATGGAATACCCACCGATTGGTGGAAACTAAACCGTTAGCGATCGAGTCTTGATCGCCAACGGTTTAGTCTCTACCGTTCGGCAGAGACTCCATCTCTTAACCTTGTTACCATAATGGCGCGGTCAGTTTTCCAGGCCACATGGCATGGCATATGTGTGGGTTTGACACCCCCATAAGAACCGGCCTTATCACGTTAGCCAGTTAGCGACAGACCTCCTTTCGTCGGTGGTTTTTGGGCTTCTGGGTTCCGCCTAGGATCCAGAAATCCCGCAAAACGTCTGTTGTCTATCATGGACTTGTATCCTACTCGGCTACTCCCCATGTTTCTAAAAAATAAAGTCGTTTGGTTTGCACAAAGATTAAGAAAACTAATCATTGTAGCCACTTTTTTCATATTTTAACTTAATTTGCCCTAGGTCCCATTCATATTTGATATTAGAGGAAAAAATGGAGAGAGAAGTGGTCCCTGTAGCGAGAGCATTTTAAGAGATAATGTCCGTGATCAGTGAGGTCATTAATTAGCGTCTTTGATTTTTCGCTTCTTTTGAGTCTTAGATTCTTGGAGTTTTTGTGTCAAGAGAGAAAAAGAAGAGAAATAACTAGTCCCTTCATGGATAGATTAGTAAACACATAACATTTGAGTTACCATTTATGGAAAGCAGTCTATTTTTTTGGCATTTCCAAATAAGGAAACCAGCGTATTTTTTAGATTCAGAGGGAGTAGTATTTTATAACGGTTTAGTTTAATATTTTTTGTTATTCTAAATGTCAAGTGATGAATACTTTTTTATTTATAACATCTTTATATCAACAAGTGTTTTGAAAAATCTTTTGTATGATTTATGGGATTTTAATTTTCAAAGTCATATAAATGTCAGCCTTAGTTAAGGATTCGCCTTATGATTCACGAACTATACCGGAACGCTCAAATACGTATTTTTCCCCAACCAAACCTAACATCCGTCCAAATTCGAGTTAGTCATATAGAAATCAATTAGTTCGCGCATTAACGGATAACAGATTGATTAGTCTCACAATGATAATAGACAACGGATAGATTCGGTCTCATGATCGTGTGGTTGATTAGATGTTAATTTTCAAAATCATATTAAATGTCAGCCTTAGTTAGGGATTCGCCTTATAATTTGCGAATTTTATGGGAACGATCAAATACGCGTTTCTATGCCGACCAAACCTAACATCGGTACAAATTCACGTTTGCTATATAAAAAGTATTTAGTTCGCGTTTTAATGGATAACAGGTAGATTCGATCTCACGAGGATAATAGATAACAGATAGATTAAATCTCACGATCATGTAGTCGCATTGACCATGTAGTCATAAAATGTACACCAAACCACTGAACCACTCAAAGGCTGTTGATAATATTGTATATAATATATATATATAATCATTTCAAACTTAGAATCACAACATTTTTCCACATTGTTGTATAAAAGATCTTTTATTATGCACCTGATTTTGTGTCGGGTTTGAAAATCTGAAATGAGTTATACGTGAATTAAAGCATTCCCTAATTTTATACGAATGCCGCTTGATTGACAGAAATTGCAATTTGCTCAGAAGAACAAGCACTTTTGCCGCACCGAATAGACGTTACCTGAATAGACTAAGATTGAACCAACTCTCTAACAAAAATGGTAACTAATATCAAAGTGCTTCATACGGCTATGAAACATAAGATTGGAAATGAAAGAAATAGGGTTTTTGTTGTCGCAAGAAACCGATGGTGAGATAAACAAGAGAATGTGCAGATATTTCAATAGCTTACAAACCGTAGAACCTCCGCCGCAATAGTAGCAAGAGACTTAAACTTAGCTTATGTAGATGAGCGTGCTACAATAGGCTATTTCTTTGAGGACCAAGAAATAGGGATACTGCCGAAAAATAACAATGACCACTAATCGACCTTCAATCTTTGGCACTATCTTCCCAATGTAGGGATGTCAACGGTACCTATCGAAACGGATATGGCCTCTACCATATCCGTTACCAATAAGATTACCGGATATCCAATATCCGATAATATCCGATGGATGTTTAAAAAGATTTTTCGTATCCGTTCCGATAACAATGCCGGATATCCGATAATATCCGGTAATATCTGATAGTAATTCATTATAATAAAAATAATTTAAATTCTTTTCTAGTCTTTCTGTACATTTGATAAATTGTAAATAAATCAAAGAAACTCTAAGAAAATTCAACTAAATAAAAAATACCTTGATCAAATGCAAAAAAATTGACTTTAAAATTATTATATTAAATTGTATTTAAACAAAACTCAAATCTTTAATCTTCTCTATCAGAATTGAAAAATCCTCCGCTTTTCTCACAACGAACAAAACTAGTTGTGTTTTTTTTTCTTCCATAATATTTTTATTTCTAAGTCTTCATATACTACCAAGTTAACAACTAAATATATTACTTAATTTTTTTATTTTTTTTTTGCATATGCATTCTTTAACGGATAACGGATATTATCCTATAGGATAGTACCTTTTCCGTATCCGTTTCGTTAAAGTAAGAATATCCGATAAGGTATTCGTATCCGTTATCCGAAATTTCGGATAATATCCTAACGATTCGAACGGACTCGGACGGATATCGAATATTCGGTTATCCAATTACAACCCTAGCCCAATGGCATCAAAAACCCCACCGAGAGAAGTTAGTCGTTTTATTAATAAAATTACATGACCTACTGTCCCTTTGTTTCAAAAATGCATCATTTCTTATGAAAAAGTAACTGATCTAAAACTTCGAATCATTCACGGAGCCATAAATCACTTGAATGGTCCCCATTATGCATGGATATCTTCATAAATATTACCTTGTTTCATTTGAAGGAATGAGTTGTTTAGCATTTGTATCTTAGGATGGTCTCAATCCTGTTAATTTGGTAAAGAAAGGCTATGTAAAATGAGTGACATGCTTTTGTACTTTAAAAGCATAATGAGAGGGGAGGTGACGCTTCTAATAATTTAGAAGGTTGATTGTAAGAGATGTCATCACTTCACATTCTTTCAATTTTTGTAATTCCCATTTTCTGGGTCACTCAAATAAAGGGATGTCCATTTGAGTTCTTTCAAAACAGAACATCATGTCACAAATCAAAGTGTCTTTATTATTATGTCAAAACATGAATGAGTCAATCCCCAAAGTTACATTATCGGTGACGATATCAATTATCTAAGTATTAGTGATTTAAGATCACTAGATTAATTTGCTTATTATTTTCTCTATAATGTGATTTATTTTACATTCATTAGAGGCAATTTGTAGATGCATTTTCATTCTCACCGTGAGTTTCCGTACGATAACCGTTTGCACAAAGTTTATAAGAATTTAACAAAGTGTGATTAGCTCTTGGGTCTTACAGAGCTCATGTAACTTTTAAATTGTACCAATTAGGCAACAAAGATTAAGTATTGCTTCACTCGACTATATTAGTTGTGATGATCCAATCATTGAATGGTACTATATAAGGAAACAATTCAACAATGTAATAAGTGGTGTGGCCTTATAATACGTAACAAAAAAAAGATTTATCTCATTTGATTTAGAGTGTTATAGTTCATAAAGATTATACACTTTTCATCCTGATTATACGAATGATCTTATATCTCAAGTGCTTTAGGGCATTCCAATCTCATGGAAATAATATACTTTTTTCATTCCATGAGAGCAGACAACTGATATAATTCTTCGCAAAAAAAAAAATTCTTTATTTTAGCTAACGAAATACCGATTAGACTATCATTAACTAATAGACTATACTGGCTTTCTTAGATTCTGAATATTGGTCTTTGGTACCGTCCAAGTAATCTTTTTGTAATTAGGTTCACGGACTTGATTCTGTAAACGTTCTAATTGAGAGAGAAATAGAGATATAACTCTAGACATTATTCCTTGATTGAGTTGAACTCTCGGAATTGTGTTGAGTGTGTCCATACAAATTTCCTAAGAAAAAATTGGTGGTGTATTTTGATACCCCCGCGTTTTTAATGTACAACAGAAAAAATCTAGTCCATGGTGATGTTGCTTGTTCTACTAAGTAAGTACTAGTATTGTCTCTTTTCTTCTCATGTGTACTTCTTCTCTTCTTTTTTTTCTTTTCTTTTTTCTATTGATGAATGAGGTTTTCTGATGAAACTCCTATCACCAATGATCTATATTGGCTTTCTTAGATTCTGAACGTTTCTTATATTATGTACAACAGAAAAAATCTAGTCCATGTGTTGTTGCTTGTTCAACTAAGTAAGTACTAGTGTTGTCTCTTTTCTTCTCATGTGAACCGAAGCTCTTCCCAGTGTGAGTCGGTCGTCTCCAACTGAACCAACCGGCTTATTTGTACTAAAAAAACCCTCACCCCACTGCCCAAAACTCAGTTTGTCCATATACCTGGACAAACATATCTCTAAATTTTGTGGTGCCCATTGGAGTTGCTCTAATATTATAGTTTCTTACATGTTGATACACAGGTCTCCAATTGTTGGTCATGGTTTTGTTCATGCTTTTAGTTCGAAGTAAGTTCTTATGACTTTTTTTTTTTTTTTTTCTCCTTTTTTCTTAACTGATAAGAGATCTTTACTCAATAAAATTTATATTCCTTAACAAAGTTTAGATATCTAATTAATTTAGTTTCTTATGTTGATACATCATATCTCGAATGGTTGGTCATGGTTATTGTTCTAAGTAAGTGGTCTCTTTTCTTCTCATGACTTCTTCTCTTATTTTTCTTTTTTCTTTATGATCTTGATGAAACATAATAAGAGGTTTTTTTTACTTCTATTATTCTTAGTTTCTCACAGTTTTTTATCGAATAATAGGCCACATGATCAAGTTCGCACATAGTACTTGTAGACCTTGGATCAGCTCTGATCGTAACTCGATGTTTATTGATAGTTATCTTCTTGAGTAAGAGAAGCTTTGTAAAAAGAAAATGAACTATTTTGTCCAAAAACTTGATGTCAGAAATAATTCGGTAACAAAAAATATCTAAATGCAGTTGAACTTTTTTAAACTGATGAAGAATAGCTCTTAAATCGACGAAAGAAATGTCGTATTAACACAAACAATAATACCATAAGTGTAGATAACTTTCCGGAAGACATTGAGGATGAACTACCCTTAACTAGTGATGTTTTTACTGGTCTTCTTGAATCTCGCTTTGGATATGGAAATCCATTTAGAGTTCCCGACCCAAAGATGATATTATGTATTGCGTGATCTCATATTTGGATGTTCCTAAAGATTTCCGTCGTCACAAGGTTTCAACTCGAATGATCATAATAAAAATGGATTTAGCTCGAGCAAAGAGTAAGAAACCATAAAGAGATGTAATTATATTTCTTTCCATAAAGTGTCTATCTATCTATTACAGTGATTCGGTGATAGGCATTTCTCATTTGATGTCTCAGGTGCTGTCTTTGCTTTTGCAATCGTTTCAGCCGAGTGCACTGGAGTATTGGATATGTTTGAGAATATCGGATTCAATGTAAGAATTTTAATTTCCTTAGTTTTTTTATAGTCTTCTTTACTTTTTTCCCCTTTCTTTTTGCTCATCTTTTTCACTCAGATTAGTAATCTGACCTGCTTAATTCTCTTAATTTTCAGATTGTTAAGGATCCCTCCGCTACTGTGTATGTCTTTCACTCATTGGTTATAACAAAAAGAACGAAAGATTTAGAAATTCCTACATATCATTACATTAGCATAAAAAAGAGCTAGAACATCCATTCCACTGCATTAGCAAAGAGAAGAGTTACAACCTCCATTCCCCTGAAGGAAAAAAATATTTGTTAGATTGTTCGACTCTCAGAGACCTATTTTTATAAGAACAACAAACCCTTTGGAAACACCTTTAGGAAGAATGATGTGTCATATTATGGTTTCTCCATCTCATGGTGGGATTCAAATGTTTTCAAAGTAACACGCTTCTTTACTTAGCGAAGGTTCCAACTAAAATTTATACTTCTTTCATCAAAGTTTTGCTTTCTTAGTTTCTCACATGTTGTTATATGATATAACATGTTTCCTTGATTATATATTTAGTGTTGGAAATTAGAGTATCTTTTAGAAAGAGAGATTATATATGTTAGAGTAGAATAAAAAATTTGGGGAAACACTAACAAAACTAAGTCTTCGGTCTTGGGTATTTTCATTTGTTAATTTGATATTTCGGCATAATTTTATGTTGATTTTACTATTGATAAAATTGACCTTCAACATAGTGTAGTGTATGATCAACCAATACCACTCTTGCATAATAGAAATAAATGATGCACTTATAATCAAAAACACATACCAAAATCTAGGGGAAAAAATGTATTATATATTACTTTATCGACCTATAATTCATAAATACTGGTTATATCTTATTTATTATAATTTTCACTGATTTTCACCACTAATTGCACTTTTAAACCAAAAAAATTACAAGAAAAAAAATGTTTGTTATTTCTAAGGTTAACAAAAAGTAAAACATATATGTAATAAATAAGATAATAATTAAAGATAATAAGTTGTTTCGCAAACCATATTAGTTTTTTTTTTCTGAAGCATAAGTAAGAAGAAGTTGTTCTAAAAAATAAATAAAAAATAATATCAATAATACCTCACATGTTACCCTTGGCTATTAACCAAAAAATGTGGTTGCACTTATTCTAATAAATATGGTTGCACTTATTTTGCACTGGGTATCTAAGAATCTCTTTGATATCTGATAAGCACGTAAGTGTGACGCATTTTCACCGATAACTACATTATCTAGGACTCATTTTATTTCTAATAAAGGTTTTTTAAGTCTTTTCTAGGGAATAAGCTCTTGCGGCAAAATTGGCTCGAAAAGTGGTGTTTTACACCCCAGGATAGAGTACTAAAGTCACCCCAGAAATGCACCGGAAGCACCCAAAAATGTGTAGGAGGAACTCCGAAAAAATTACTATCTACGCCCAAAAATTACTATTTGCACCCCATAAGACAAGTGCTAAAGGGACACCCGTGTAGTATTAGGGGGAGGACATCTTCTTCTCAAATTCAAAAAATGAATTTTGGCGGGAAAATATTTTCATTAACAGCAGAATTTCGATCGGATGTTTGGACGTGATTTAGTGAGATTCAATCCCTGAAACTTAGTGGGTAGACGTGATATGACTATAGAAAGCTAGTATGGGTGATTTTATCGATCAAATTTGGCTGG
>JAJJMB010011222.1:663311-719605 GCA_023531105.1 Papaver atlanticum | reverse complement strand
CCAGCCAAATTTGATCGATAAAATCACCCATACTAGCTTTCTATAGTAATATCACGTCTACCCACTAAGTTTCAGGGATTGAATCTCACTAAATCACGTCCAAATATCCGATTGAAATTCTGCTGTTAATGAAAATATTTTCCCGCCAAAATTCATTTTTTGAATTTGAGAAGAACATGTCCTCCCCCTAATCCTGCACGGGTGTCCCTTTAGCACTTGTCTTATGGGGTGCAAATAGTAATTTTTGGGCGTAGATAGTAATTTTTTCGGGGTTCCTCCGACACATTTCTGGGGTGCTTCCGGTGCATTTCTGGGGTGCCTTTAGTACTCTATCCTGGGGTGTAAAACACCACTTTTCGAGCCAATTTCGCCGCAAGAGCTTATTTCTCTAAAAATACCTACAAAGACATAAAATAACAAAATAAATACAAAATCGAACACTAACAATATATACAATTGAGACATATTAGACACAATAATGCGTCTATCAGTGCCTAAGATATCTTAGAAACCGTTTTCGAATGAAATACCTCAGAAAAAGAAGCACGACTTCAAAACCTAACTTCTGACTTCGGAAACCTTCTTAGAGATGGAGAAGATTCGTTTGAGAAATTTATCACAAACTTTCTGAAATAGTGAATGCGCTCATGTTTTAAAAAAAACTATTTCAGAAAAGGATATTATGTTAAAAATATCGAGATCTTTGCTAGCTCGATTCGAGGCTATGAAACATGGCATTACAGAAGGAAACAATCTTTAACTATATGAAGAAGTGATCTTGTTGGAAAATTAAAGATCTTTGATCATGAATATCACACTACGACCAAAAAAGGCATTACCTTTAAAGTCGCCAAGAACACTAGTAATCCTGAAAAGGATAAAAGTATTTGTATGCGCCAGAAAAATGTCATGAAAGTGATAACGAAAATTATAAAGAAGATCTTGACGCATCTTTGTCTCTTATCACACAACAGTTTAGAGATCTTAAAACAAACTCTAAACCTCGTGCTTATACTTATGTTCATTTTTTACCTTTTCCTCATAGGCCCGCTAATGCTAAAAAGGTGGAATAAGACAAGGAAATTTTAGATGTTTTCAAAAAGATTCATGTGAATATCCCGTAAATAGATGCAATTAGGAAGGTTCCTAAGTACGCAAAGGTTTTGAAGGATTTATGCACCAAGAAACAACGATTAACCATTGATGAGGTGATGAGTGTAGGGGAAAATATTTCGGCTATCCTCCAAAGAAACTTCCATCCATGTGTAAGGACCCGGTAGTTTCTATATACCCGTTGTAATTGGTAATAAAAGGTTTAGAAAAGCTATGCTTGATTTATGAAGATCGGTTAATGTTATGTCTACATTTGTTTATATATCTTTGAATTTGGGTTCTTTTAAAGAAACTCGTATTGTTCTTGAACTATATGATCGTACTAATTTCTACCCTAGAGCTATTATTGAAAATGTGCTTGTACAGGAGAATCAGCTTGTATTTCCAGCCGCTTTCTATTTACTGGAGATGGATAGCGGATCTGACACATCTATACCATTGCTACTAGGGAGGCCTTTCATGGAAACGGCTAAAACCTTTACTCATGATGACAAAGGAACACTCGCAATGGAGTTCGATAATGAAAAAATTCGCTTCAATATTTTTGAAGCATCCTAATGACATTCATTCGGACGTTCATGCTAAAGTATTAGACGCATGTCAAGGAGTAGCGAGAAAGTCTATAGTCGGGCTGGTGATGTTAAACCAAGCGTTGAATAAGAGTCAACCCGCTGGTTTTGTATTTCTATCTTTGTATTTTAATTAATTTATTTATTTGTCTTGTTTTGCATATCGTATTAGGATTTCCCATCTTAAATTTTACGTTGGATGAATAAATTCATTGAGGACAATATTAAGTTGTATTTCTATCTTTGTATTTTAATTAATTTATTTACGTTGTATTTCTATCTTTGTATTTTAATTAATTTATTTATTTGTCTTGTTTTTCATATCATATTAGGATTTCCCATCTTGAATTTTACGTTGGATGAATAAATTCATTGAAGATAATATTAAGTTTAAGTGTTGGGGAGTATTAATATATTTTGATCGATAATTTTTTGTTTTATTAATTATTTCTATTTTTTAGGTAGAATTTTTATAAGCTTCGTAGATATTGTGCACAGAATCTCTAACTTTTGGAGATTTTAGAATCACTGGACTTTTTCTCACCCTCTCATTTAAAGTTTTATTTTGTTGTTTGCATCTTTTAAAATCTTCTCTCTTGAACTTCCTAGTGTTTGGAAATGGAGAGAGAAGATGTGAGAAAAGCAGAGAGAAGATGGAGAGAGAAAATTGCTTCAACTGGAGAGGAATAACTTTGAGATTTCACTGGGGACTTTTGGAAACAAGGATACGATTAAATTATTGGAAAGGGGGTGGGGAGGAGCAAGAGCATGGCTAGATTTCTCCGATGAGAAGGTGTTTTGGTTGATAGAAATATTGAAGAGGATATTAAAAGGGAAGCATAAATAATTAAGTTTTGGAGAGAATGAGGGAGATGATGTTTATGAGGTGAAGGTGTATAGTAATAGGGGTGGAGAGTATGTTAGGATCTCTAGACATAAAAAAGGTGGTGATAGGAATACATATAATATATGCATACCAAGTGGGGATAATATGAGTTGTTGGTCTATTCTGGCAGAAGCGTTAGATCTCTTCATGGAAAGATATTATAGGAAGAAGGTGATCCAACATATTCCAACTGAATTGGATTTTCCTAGTGTTTTGAATTCCAGAAGTCCAAGGCTAAAACGCACTAGGGTAGTGAAGGTTTCAAAAAAGATGAATCGGAATTTTATAGCTACTTTGATAAAAAAAGAGGCTAGGTATACATCGATACTTGGAGATGGAGGAAATTTTAGTTGGTAGTGCTATCTTTGTAATAGAGGAGAATAATCAGCTAACATGGGAGGATTACAGGCGAAAATTAAGGGGTTTTGATGGTCAATCGGAGAAATCATTTTCTCAAATTCAAAATGTTGTTAATGAGAGATCGGTGGTGCGAAATCAGTAGGTTGTTTTGGAAAGTTCAGCTGAACCGAAATCGGGTAGAGACAGTTAGTCGGTAAACGATTTGACAGAGTTAGGAAATTCTGGACGTGGTAGATGGGTTTATGTTTCTAAGAAAAATTCCAGCCCAACCAAGACTAATTGTCAAATGGTATTACATGGTCAAAATTCGAACGGAAACATTACGATTTCAATCTCAAGTTCTAGTGAAAAGACGAGGGTACCCAAATACACCACAATCTTTAACTTATCTACATATAAGTCCTCTTATCGAAAGTGATTGTCTATGGACAAAGTTGAGACAATACGACAAATCGGAATTCACACTTTGTGTGATTGTCTATGGATACGAGATCGAGACAATACGACTACCAAAGTGTGATTACTTGATAATAGGTTCGGACTTAACCAAACTCTATAGGATCACTATTAAGTAAAGCGGAATTAACGTTTGTGTAATTTACTTTAAATTATAATAACAACAATTATAATTGTGGAAAGGAAAAGTAAATGATACATCAAGATTTTGTTAACGAGGAAACCGCAAATGCAGAAAACCCCCGGGACCAAGTCCAGAATTGAATACTCTCATAATTAAGCCGCTATACAAAATCTAAACCAACTTCGTATAGTTGAGACCAAGCAACTAACCCTAGTTCACTTAGTTTCTTCAGTATCCCTGCGCTTCCGACTTCGATGAGTGCACGCACTGGAACAACTCTTTTAGATCGTATTCCAAACAGTAAAGGAACAACAAATCTGTTTGGTAACAACTCTATTGATTCTTTAAGATAAAGATATCTCAAGTCATATGTAAAGGCTCTTCCGTTTAAACTAATAAACCCCTTTTCCTGGTTAGATCAACCCCATCTCTATTACCTAAGTAATAAGATTCGGATTATTTAACAATCAAAATAGATCTCAAGAGAACTATTAGGCATTACCGATCTCATGCAACTAATCAATCGAATAAATATGATTCTAGTTGGATCCCAGCCGATCAAGGTTTGTGCAACACACAAAGATATGAGAAACAATAAGAAATCTTCTTCATCTTCAAATCTTCTTTAATCTTCAATTAAACCTACACAACACCACTTGAATCTCTTGTGATCAATCACGCACAGAAAGGAGTCTGTTAACAATGGATTATCACAAGATGTCTTTAGATCTACAAACAGTTCTAAAGATCCCGTCGATACTTCGATCTAGTTTGAGTGAATCTTATATCAGAAGAGAAGATTCTCAAGAATAAACAAACTAGGTGTAATCAAAGTTTCAACAACCGTTAGTCAATCAAATCAATTGAAAACTAATAAACTGCAATTATCTAGTTTCCCACCAATGGTACTCGTAGAGCTTCTTGATCCCACGGAAGTCTTTAAACGAGCGGTCGTAAGAGATTTCGTCTAATTAGGGTACTTTCCTCTCCGAATAGACGGCTCCACCAGAAACAAAAAAAAGTTGAAGTTTTCCTGGCTCTTAGGATAGTTTGCTAGAAATGCAAACTTAGGTATTTATAGACCAAGGATTTTTGGACACCAAGGAATTTCCAAAACCGAAAGTATTCTCAAGATATGCAATAAATGCCCATTCGGTTTTCATAATTCCAGGAAATGCTTTGTCCAATATTTTCCGAAATCACTCAATAGAAAATCTCCAATTAGTAAATGCATATTACTAATTTTTATTCTCTAGAGATATGCATTTAATTGCTGGTAATTAAAGCATATAAGACTAACAACCTCAATTAAAAGATTCTTAATTTATTTCGGAACGAGATCTCCTTGAGTAATTAAGGAATATCTTTGAACAATAAAAGATAAGAGTTACTGTTTGTGTTCAAAGTATGTTGACATCTTTTCTTTGTAAATCATCTTTCATATTTACAATCTTGGAATCGATTATACCATACTTCCAAACAAGTTTAGAATTGGTTCATCTGAATTCCAAGACAACTATATGATTGATCAAATATCAAAACACATGCATGGGTTCAATCGCTTCTACCAATAACTAGGATCGGTTTTACCTTAATATGGAACACATGTGACCGGTCACCCAAGTTCCCAGGACCGGTTACATCAGTTACCAGGATCGGTTACAACAATTACTAGGACCGGTTACCATATACACATGGTATTGCTTGTGATCGGTCACACCAGTCACTAGGATCGGTTATTCCAATTACTAGGACTGGTTACACCAATTACAAGGATTGATTACACAACTCTATTGTGATCGGTCACACCAATTACAAATATCAATCATACCATCTCAGGTGATTACTTAGGATCGGTTACACTAATTAATCAAAACTAGTCATACCAAATCATAAGTCAGGCATTGTGATTTGCAATGAATAGCCATACCAATAAGCCTAGCGATTTCCCTTTCGATTCATAAAACAAGTTCATGAATGTACTTATTTTAAACAAATGTAAACATTGTTTCCTAGGATGAAATCTTCACCTTTACCCATTCTTATAATCATCACAACATTCATAAGATTATGTCGATGTCATATCTACGAAGTTAAAAAGATAAACGTTATACTTCATAGTCTAATTCCTTAACACTATGATCATATGATCATGTCTCGCTACTAGAATAAAATATTCATACACAACTTTGCAGTTATGTTTTCAATATAGCACGACTTGAAAGATACGTTAGGAATGAAACAGTTCAAGTCAATATTACTAACCTCAAGAGGAAGGATGATGTCGTCGTTGTAGCTCGTTACTTATTCACGTTCTTCAGGTCTTCGAGTAATACTTGTATGTCTCATATTCCTAGACTTTCTAGTCTAACCTATACGAAGTTGACTCTAGTACATAATCAAGCGACTCTTAGATGAGTTTTGATTCACTAAAATATGACAACCAAACTTGACATACCAACGCTTGGTGGGTTCAACCGAGCTATGCTCTAACATCTAGGGTTTCTAAAACGAAACAAATTAACAATGAAATTCATCTACTTTTAGAAATTGAAAACAAAATTGTACAAAAGATGGGTGATGTACAGTTGTCTCATACTGAGAGTATGGAAAAGTTATGGAAGCGGCGGAGCTTATGATGTTGCAATGTTGTGCTTATGGTGGAGTTTGTAAGGGGGATAAGGAATTGTTGAAGAATGTGGTTATGAAACAAGTAATGAAGTACAATGAGAGATTTCGAAAGGTTAATGCTGAGAAGAAGGAAGCTGCAGCTGAGAAAATTGATGAGGTATGTGGTCAACAGTTGGATTTAATTGAAGTTTTTCCGTCAAATGTTACTGAAACAAATCAAAATTTAGATGTTGTTAATGGATCTTAAACTCATAAGTTGGAATATTCGAGGGATAAATGGGTTTGATAAGATAACTGCTTTGAAAGATTTGTTTTTTGCTCAGAAGTGTGATGTTTGAATGATACAAGAGACTAAAATCATGAAGATGATTCAATGGTATGTTAAGCATATTTGGTATGATGTTGAGTTCAATTGGGAGTATATACCATTTGTTGGTAGCAGTGGGGGTTTGCTTACCATATGGAATAGTAACAAATTGGCGAAAGAAAATATGAGAAAGGGAATGGACAATATTACATTTGTTTTCTGTTCAACGGATACTAGTAGTAAATGGGCAGTCTGCAACTTATATTCTCCATGTAACTATAATGATAGAGAGTTGTTTTGGGATGACTTAGAAGAGGTGAAAAAGTGGTGGGAAGGACCAATATGTTTTGTTGGTGATGTTAATCCAGTAAGAAGTGATGAAGAAAGGAATAAAGGTGATGATGATAGCAGAAACAAGACTTTTCTCAACAGCTTCATTGATGATAATGAATTAGTTGATCTGCCACTTTTGGGAGGAGCTTATACATGGTCAGATATGAAATCTAACCCCTTGTTATGTAGGTTGGTTATATTTTTTCTAAGTGTGGACTTAGATACTATGATGCCTGATGTTATTCAAATGACTCTAACAAAAGTCATATCTGATCATAAACCAATTATCTTGGTTACTAAACCTCAAATTTTCTGTAAACCATATTTTAAATTTGAAAACAGTCGAATATTGCATAAAGATTTCAGGAAAAAGGTTGAGGAGTGGTGGAGTATAATGGACTATCAAGGTTCTGCTAGTTTTGTGTTTTTTTAGAAGTTGCAGAACTTGAAGTACTTCTTGAAGAATTGGAGTAGAGTGGAATTTGGAGGTGTAAAAAAAAAGAGAAGATTGAACTGACTGAGAAGGTTGGTTTGTTGGACCAAATGGAGGAAACTCACTCACTGACACAAATGCAGTTTGAAGACAAGTTGAATTGTCTCTTGAAATTGAAGAATTTATAAGCAATGGAGGCTAGGAGATGGTTTACTAGGGCCAAGCAAAATGATTTTAAATTTGGTGATTCTAACACAACTTATTTTCACAGGATAGCAAATGCAAGGAAAAAAAGAAACACCGTTGCTAAGATGTAAATAAATGATGTTGAATGCTTTGATCAAGGAAGTATAAAGATGGAGATGAGAAACTACTATCCTGGTCTTTTTACAGTGAAGAATGATGTTGATTTTACTTTGGATAATTTGTTCTTCCCAAGCATTGATGAAGCCGAGAAGGTGGAAATGCAGAAGGAATTTACAGAAGAGGAAGTATTTTCTGTGGTTAAGGAGTTTGGAGCTAACAAATCTCCAGGGCATGATGACTTCTCTATGGAGTTCCACAAGTGATGTTGGGTCATTATAAAGGCTGATTTTATGAGGCTGATGAGTGAATTTTTCAGGTATGGATCATGGGATTAGAGACTTAATTGTTTTTTTCTTTCTCTAATTCCTAAGAAGGAATATTCATGTTTACCAAAAGATTTTAGACCCTTAAGTTTGCTTGGTAGTGCTTATAAAGTTCTCTAAAGTACTAGCAAACAGACCCACGATAAACAAATTTTAGATGAAGTCTTAATAGACAGTGAGTGCATTAATAGTAGGTTGAAAGATAATATTCCTGGAGTCTTGTGTAAGCTTGATATGAAGAAGGCTTTCGATAACGTGAAGTGGAGTACTTTGTTAAGAATTTTGGAGAAACATGGTTTTGGTGGTAGATGGGATTTCTTTGATCAAGTTGTGACTACTAATTTTCCCATAGTCTACGTAATGTATACAACTCAAAGAATCTGATACTAAGTAGTAACGATATCTCAGTTGAACTGATAATGCTAAGTAATAAAAGGTACTAAAGATAACAATAATAACGAAGAACTCAAATGTAAAGTAAATGCTACTAAGTTATCAAGAGACACAAGAGAATACGTGGTTCGACTTTCTTCTATGTCCACGGGGTAATGAGTGATTGTTTGTATTAAGTTTAGGTTGTTACAAAGATCTTAAATGCTTCCCAAAGTAATAGAGAAAACTCAAGTTATAGTAAATTCTTAAGTTCTAAACATTAAAGAGGTATAAGCTTAAGACTAGATTTTCTTTCCTGGGTATTGAATTCCCTTCTTTGTTGATGAAGCTTGGTATTTATAGCCCCTTCTGCTCCAGATATATCTTTGCTGCCTCTGGGTGCATCGTATCCTGATATATCTTCCGTACAAATGGTACCTTCGTTCACCATATGCTTTTTCCAGTTGGACTCCGCCACCTCAGCTAACCCACGTTCCTTCGGGAACTACCCAGCCTCAGTACAGATTGTACCTTCGTTCACCGTGAGCCTTCGCCAGTCGGACTATGCCATCTCATCTCTCTCCACGTGCTTTGGTTAAACGTGTAGATAAGGACTCGCTGCATTAAATGTTGATTGGATATGTTGGTTACTCTGTCCCTTCGCCAGCTGCCATCTTCCTAGACAAGGGTTACTTTTCCATCTAAGCCGTCGAGGTATGCTTCCTCGTGATGGGATAAAGTAGATCCGGAAGGGATCTATTGCTCCTCAGACTTTTGTGTATCGCGGGGGATATGCAGTTACCTTGTACGCAGCCACTAAACTCGTGACACGTGCTCCACAGAATATTGGTATTCACAGTTTGCCCCTTTTCTTTTATATTCTATCGATTGGTAGGATTGGAAGAAAAAATTTCCATAACGCCGCCATTTTTGCACGCACGGATTGGGTGGTCCCCATGTGTCCTTTCATGCAATAACTTCCCCTTGAATTTCGGGAAAACTAATTTTTTTGGATTTCTCCAGCCGCCTATAATAAGGAATTTAAGGAAAGATATTCATTATCTTCCCTTTTCTTCTTCACTGTCGCTTTCTTAGAGATTTGCTCTTCCTTCATCTCCAATTGTTGGTCTTCCATCGAATCCCAAAAGCTTTTGCTACTCGATCTTTATCAGCAGGTTAGTAATCCTTGATCTTCTTTTTACCATTGCTCAAACATTTTTCATGTTCGGTGTGGTTCTCTTCTCTTGATTGTCGTTTATATTGTTGTTGTGCTTGCATGAAGTGATTTTGATCTTCCCTTTATTTTTCATGTTGTTTGAGAACATGGGTTATTCCCCATTTCGTGTTTTTACCATGATTATGCCATGATTGTTCTTCTCCTACAAACTTGACCATGAGGGTCATTCGTTCTCCACTGTGTCTTAAAAACTGATTAGATGGTATCCTTCTTGTTTCTTTTGGTTGGTGATGTGATTTTATGTTGTTGTAAAAAGTGATAAGTAGAGTTCGTTCAACTTGGACTTGTGAAGATTCGAGTTTTTAAATTTAATAAAAATATATACAAAAATATTACAAAGGTGCGAGAGTTACTGGGACTTAGGATTCCACCAAATTTCATTCATGTGATTCAAATAATAATTCCAATCAATTATAGCTCAAATATTAAAAAATATGGACTCTTATTCTTTGCCAAAAGTATATTTTTGAAAAGCAATGACTGTAAATCAAAAGCATGATGTATCAAAAATACATTGACCAAGCATACATCATCAAACAATATCACACCCATTCAATAAAAAGCATAAATCAATTAAAAATCAATGCAAATAGTCATAAAAGAATTATTAGAATTACCACATGCGTGAAATAGGGCTTCCTCTGTCATCCCAGTGTTGGGGTTTAGCTCCTCATATTAGAAATATGCTCAAAAGTTGATTTCATTGATCAAATAAGGTGTTTTTATTAGAAAGGACGAGCTATAGTTACAGAAAGCTTGTTGTAAGGAAGGTAATGGTCGCTAAAAGTATTAAGCAAAGACAGTCAAAAACGATAGCAGCTTTCTGTAGTTGAATATAAGACTGCTTATGCGACGGTTCAATGTGGGTCGAAGTTCTTTGTGTTCTTCGCGACTGTTCCGTGTGCGTATTATGTTCTTCGTGTTCTTCAGCTCCGCACCAGTAGAAAACAGCAGCAGGTAGCTTTCTGTTCGTCTTGATTTCTCACTCCTTAGCCCTTCTCAGCCCCCCAAACTCTCGACACCCCTTCTATATGACCCAACCAATCTATTTATATCAAAAAGAGCGATTAAATCTCTCCAAAATCTTCCGAAATCTCTTTCTTTCTCTTCACGACAAAGTTGCGGCAATTTCTTGTTTTAGAATTTCCACGCATATCTGGGATTTCCTTTTGATTCTAAACTCTTCCTTAGATATATATTAAGCTTTGGGAAGAAAATCTTTCCTTTAATCTCTCTAAAATTTCCTAAAATCGGTCACACACGTGACTTTCCATATTTTGCTGTTGAGATCAAAACCCGTCGATTGAGCCCAGTTTAATCGATTTCAACACCCATGTTAGATTCCTAGACCCATAAGGAGTCTACCCTATGAAAATCAGAGGTTTAATCGACCTTAAACTCCTCCAAATCACTACCACCAAAACTGCCAGAAAACAACCTTCACATTTTTGGTTTCCCGCCCAAATTCAGAATTTGAACGTGAAGGGGAAAGGTTAACCCTTATCCAATGGTCGCCCCTTATCCGTTGATGGAGTCCGCATAACACTCGTCCCTTGGGTTGCATTTATCAACTTTTCGAGCCAATTTCGCCGCAAAAGCTTATTTCTCCAAAAAACACCTACAAAGAGATAAAATACCAAAATAAGTACAAAAATGGGTACTAACATTATACACAATAGAGATGAAAATAGACACATAAATGCGTCTATCAGTTGGTTTAGTTAAACCCATGCCCAAAGTACGTTTGTTTTTCACCAATTGAGTTTTTGAGTTGACTGCAAATTTTCTCTGCCATTGTTGATGGATTGTTCTTCCTGCTGGTGTTAGGAATTAGGAGGCTTCAGAAAAAAACCTGCGTGTAAGGATCCGAGGCATAGATCTTCTAGTGAGCCTCCTCCGCGTGTCGATCACCCAGATGCTACACCTTCTCCTCCTCTTAAGGTTGGTGAGGATACGCAGATACCTGAGGTTCCGGAGGAGCCTGAGGTAGAGGAGATAGCCGCCGAAAATCTTCCCCCACCTCCGCCTCATTTTGAGCTTTAGAGGTTGCAACTGCTTGACAAAGATAGATACTCCGGTTGGTCCCTTGCTGATATCTCCAAGTCTTTTCTCTTACATAAGTTTGAGATCTCCTTTATCGATGGTCCTGATGTTCTCACTGAGTCTCTGATTCAGAGCTTCCCTTACGATGAGAACAATCTATTGATCAGCGTCGGCCAATTGGCTGCAGGTATGCTCCTACCTTTGTATAGTAGGAAGGATCCCTTCTACTACGATGTCCTGTCCACTAGGGATGGCCCTGCGAACAAGACCCAGGTCCAAGGAATGATATAGTGTACTGGCAATTATTGGCGTGCTCTTCGTGAAAGTTGGTACCGTAGCAAGGGTAAGACCACTCTTAAATCTTATGATCCTTTTGCTCCCGAGAGGTCTAAGAAGGGGGATTACACCCCTGCCAACTTCAATGTTACGTATGCTGATGCGATTAAAAAGAGCAATCTCCTTCCTTGGTGCGTTGGTCCACGCCCGTATTCATGTTTCTGCCAAGCAGATTAGGGAAGGAAATAGCCTTCGTTTATTGGAGGAGATTGACAAGACTGGGTTGACTGTCATCCCCTAATCTTCTAAGCTTTCTCTTCCTCTGTCTGATCGTATTCGTATTGATCATGATAAACATTGGGCACGTATTCCTCTTCGCGTGGTTGATCCTTGGGCCTACGGATTTACTATCATAGATCCCAACGTTCCTCGTCCAGCTTCGTCTCTTCCTTCTAAGTATGATGGGTATCAGCCTTGGGTTTTCAACCCTTCCACTCCTGATGAGGTAACCTTCGATTGAATTGCTTCAGTTTTTCCACTTTCGTTATTTAGCCTTTTGCTAAGTATTTTGATACTTCTGTTTTTGTAGCATGCCCTTGCTTTTTTTGCTGGGACTGCTCCTGGTTATGCTGGTAATTCTGTAGCTACCCGAACAAGGAAAAGGAAGGCTTCGATTGAAGCAACGAAGCCCACATCCGAGGAGGTAAGGATTATAACCCTACCTTAGTGTTCGTAGGTACCTTGGTCGTTTGCCCCTGATCCTTAGCATACGCACATTCTCTTTTACAGTCTTCCAAGAAGAAAGGAAAGTTGAAAGCTGTGATCGATGTTGAATAATATAATGAGGATCCAAAGTAGGGATGTAAACGGTATCTATCGGAACGGATAATGGCTATACCGTATCCGTTACCATTAATTTTACCGGATATCCGGTATCCGATAACATCCGACGGATATTGAAATTCTTATTCCGTATCCGTTCCGTTAAGAGTAACGGATAACGATAATAAAATCAAAAATAAGTAAATAAAAGAACTGATTAAAAGTTTTAAAACTGGGTAACAGTCGAATAAGTACAGCAGATCAAAGAACAACTGAAAATCTGTTCTGCTGTTCATACAAAAGAAAAACAAGGATATACAAAAAGTTGAAATTCCTTGTCCTTGGTCAGTTGATCCTTCCTCCAATTCTTTTTTTCTACTTCCATTACGTGTTCTATCTTCTATCCCCTCCTAATATAAACATACCTGCAAAATGATGAAATAAGTTAGTTTGTAATTGGCGTTTCCAAACTGTATATCGATTTCTAAACTGTATATCGATGCAAGAAGATCAATGGTGAGCTAGAGAACTAATCTAACATCATCTCAATTTACGGTTGCAATTGCCAAGAGTAGTAAACTACATTAGCGCAAGATAGCGGCTGTAACCTGCTGTATCACTATGGCAAGTAAACTCAAAACATAGAACTCAAGTCTCAAGCAAGGAGATAATCAAAATCCCCTTGCAGGCTTGCACGGGTAGGATTTCACAGAGCTCATATAGGCACATACCAAATCGCATACACAATAGAAGGGAATAGATGCTCCACATTTATACACAATAGAGATGCAAACGGAAGTGTAATACTGTAATCAATGTTTTTAGTATTCTTTGCCTACTTAGTGTTTCCCTACTAACAATTGCACCACAATAAATTGAAAGAATGCCGCATTTATTCATCTCAAAACAATAAATTTCTGCTTCCCATAAACATATGCTGGGGAATCAGTTGTTACATTAATCAGACATCCAGTCTAGGTTCAACAAAAATACAGAGCTCAATTAATTAAAAATTTCTAGGTTTTAGGTTCTACAGGTAACTCATTAATTCAACATTTAGGACATCATCTACAGAAGTCAGAGCCTCATACCTGCAGTACATGCAAGGGATGCAAAATTCAAAAAGATATTGTATGCATTGACTGAGTTTACTTCAGCTAAGCTTGTTCATTGTCACCGTCTGAAATAACAAAAAAATAGTTATTAATTTGCGAGACAAGGATATCTATAAATGATTCACCAATATAAGAAAGTTAGAGATGAACCTATAAGATCAGGTAACCAATCACTTAAGCAAAGTAAGGCTTGAACAGCTTCTGGAGCTAGTGAACTCCTATGTGTTGTAAGTACCCTACCGCCATCGCTAAAGGTAGATTCTGATGATACAGTTGACACCGGAACAGCCAAGACATCTCGAGCAATTTTGGAAAGTGTTGGGTACGTAGGCGCATGATTCTTCCACCACACCAATAAATCAAAGTAAGTTTCATCGTCGCCTTCTTCAAGCAGTGGTTCATCTAAGTACTTCTGCAGCTCTGACTTATGAACATCAGCAACACAATCTTGCATCATATACTCCTTGAATTCAAGTTGAATTTCATATTTTGAAGGAGATTGAGTATTCTCAAGGTTAGATGACCGTGTTTCACTAGTAGAGGAGTTGATAAAATAATCAGGAACAGAACCACTTTGAGACTCATACGCTGAGAAAAGAGTATCCAAATCTTCACGAAAAACCTCCATTTTAGATCTGCATAGCATGTCACCATACAATTTCTTGTAAGTAAACTCTTCCAACCACGCCTTATACCGTGGATCTAAAACCATCCCAATACTCATCAACAAATTACTTGTACTCCAATATTTGTCAAATTTCTTTCTCATTTCCTTTGCCATTTCTCTAATATAACTGTGGGTACTCCTTTCCCATGTTCGAATGTTAAAGTTAATTTGAAAAACACTTAGAAAGTACATGTTGGTTGTTGGATATTTAACCCCTGAAAGTTTTTTTGTAATATCATAAAACACTTCCAAACACATGCATATAACTATTCCTTGTTCCCACTCTTCTGAATTAGGTAAAAACTTGAAACTATTATCTAAATCTGCTAAACGCACAAATCCTTGGCGCAACTCAATAGCACTCTTTAGCATAAGATAAGTAGAGTTCCATCTATTGTCTGCATCTATAGATACATACCGTATAGGAAGTCTCATTTGCAGCAATGCACTTTCAAATTTCTCTTGTCTACCTTGTGAAGACCTGACATACTTGACACATTCACGAATCTTTTCTATAAAGCCTGCAGCTACTGTCATTCCATCTTGCACAACTAAATGTAATATATGACAACTGCACCGCATTTGAAACATACTCCCTTGAAGAACCAAAGATCCCTTGCTATTAAGCCAGTCCTTGAGTCTACCCATCATCACATTATTAGCAGAAAGACTATCAGCAGCCAAAGCAAACCATTTATTATCCACATTCCACTCCAAAGCTATGCTTTTTACAGCTTCTCCCAAAACTTCACCCGTATGTGGACATGGCACCAAAACATATGCAAGTGTTCTCTTATGCAACTTCCAATCACCATCTATATAATGACATGTAACACAATAATAACCATCCCGTGTATGCTTAGATGTCCACATATCAGTCGTGAGACTGCATTTAGAATTCAGTGAATCTAAAGTTCTTTGTAACTCAACTTTAAACACATCATAAATCTTCATAATGTCTTCTCGAGTTGTATTCCTCCCAAGTATCTTGGCCGACGGGTTGAGAGACTTCACAAACTCTCGAAAATAATGATAGGTAACCAAATTAAAAGGTAAGTCATGCTTTGCAATCATTTTAGCAAGAAGGTCTCTGGAAACTTCAGGATTAAATTTCCAATTAGCTAACTTTGTACTTTGGTTACCTGTAATCACGGAAGTTATTTTTCTTTGACCAGGTTGATTCTCAGGTTTTTCCTTGCAGACTTTTAAATGGTTCCTCAAGTGGGTTGTTCCTTTTGAACTCTGCGCAGGAGTTTTAAACTGATAGTGATTGCATACTGCTATAACTTCCTCCTCCACCTTCCCATCTGGAAAAGTCTTATTCTGAAATACCATTTTCAATTCATCCTATACTGTTAATCTTAATGCACGTAGTTTTTTCACTCCCTCATTTGTCTGTACAGTACCCTCTGTAGTATTGTCTGCTTCTGATTCTGGTTGGGGATTCCCTGCTTCTGGTTCTGGTTGGGGACGTTTTCTCAATGATGATGCACTTGCTTCGTTGTTCTGAGTGCAGGAATTGGATGTGCCAACATTATTGGATGCTATATTTGACATTGGCACTGACCTACAGTAAAACCAACAAAGAATCACTGAATCAGAGAGGTTATTGAACAAAAAGAACTCCTAACTCAACTATGAGTTATCAAAACATCAAAAAAAATATTGAAGACAAGGTAAACAAGGTTTTCAGATGTTAAAACAAATAAATTCAATTGAGCTCTCAATCACTACCAGAAACAAATTAGGCTTCAAATAAATTTCATAAACAATAAGTTCTTATGCTTAAACTATAACAGCAATAAGTTTAAACTATAACAGTAATAAGTTCTTCTCAGAGCATATGATAACTACAACATCAGAACCCTAAAATAATTCCCAATTTCCGTATTCCTCTGATCTCACTTATTTCTCTAAATTTAGTTCAAAACATCAATTTATAATCCTCAAATCACCAAAACCAATCTTTAATTTCTTCTCGTTTATCACTAAATCGCAACTTCAATAAAATCCAAAACCCTAACTTGAGAGATTCGAGTGAAAGATTGAATATCTTATTGTAAAAACACCTGCTCAAATATCTGAAAGATTGGTGAGATAGAGAAAACTTTGTTGAAGAGAACTTTACTTGAATCAATCCCTAAAATTCGAAATTAAGGAACAGATGTTAACAAAATTCAAAATCAAACAACAATCCTGTGCTTAAATCAAACAAAGTAAGAAAAAAACTTACTGTGTTGGCTTTGGAGGAGGAGATGCTGATGAATTTGGAGAAAGATCAGTCGTCTTCTTCAGTGCTGTCGCTGAGCCTGAGAGTGAGACTGTGAGAGTAAAAACCAAAGCTATTTATCTTTAAAAAAATAAAAAAACTATAAATCTATAATAGGTATTAGGGTATATCTAAATTACATATATACCCCCACTATCGGATATGGATAATTATCCGTCGGATACTGACACAACCGTATCCGTTCCATTATTAAGTAAGTATCCGATAAGATAATCAGATACCGATACCGATATCCGAAATGTCAAATAATATCCTAACGATTTGAACGAACTCGAACGGATAGCGGATATTCGGGTATCCATTGACATCCCTAATCCCAAGGTTGTGGAAGGGGAACCGGATGATGCTGAAGACATGGAGGATATTGAGGATACTGCCCTCAGTCCTCACTTAGATGATATTGAGGAAGACTTTTCCAAAGAAATCCCCAGTCCCATTGGTTCAGTGGAAGGTGACAACATTCAAGTTAATGGTAGCTCTATGTTGGTGAGCCAAGTGAGTGCTCCTGTAGTTGTAATTCCCGCTCCTCTGCCGAAGATACCTTCGTTTTCTGCTCCGAGCGATATGCATCCTATTGCTTCGGCTACCACTAGCGTTATGGTGCTTTCTTCTAAGGGACCTCCGTCTTCTCCTGCTACTTCACGTCATTTAAGTGGTTCATTTGCGAAGGGTACGTAGTTTCGGTAGTAAGGGTCAGTAGTTCGGATTCTCAGCCGAAGAAGAAAGTTGTGATTTCACTTAGCAGCTTCTCGTTTAATGCTACGCCTACTTCGATGGGAAGTGCTTAATCTGTTTCTACTTCCCCTGCTAGCAAGGATGTTGGGACACCGCCTTCATCACCTAACTGGACCGTCCTTGGTAATCTTCCTTCTGCTGGTGACATGGACTTAGGTGGTACTACTAGTCAAGCACTTGCTTCTGTTCCCAGTTCTTCCACCATGTCATCCCTTCGTCATGGTGAGGATCAAGTATTGGTACCTCATGCTCGCTCTCAAGCGACTGTTGAGGTTCTTACTGATCTTGGGAAAGGTAAGTTACCTGAGAATTTAAGCCTTAGGAGTTCTGACGATGCCATCCTTGAAGCCATACTGCGGGATTCCAAAGGTCCTTTTTCTTCTGAGGTTGATCGGCATCAGTTAAGTGACTCTTTGGAGATTTCCTCGAAATTGGATATCTTGACGGCTCAGTACCAAGTGTCTAAGGATCTATTCTTCGATCCAGATTGCCTTCGTTCTAGCCAGAGCTTTAGTGAAATACGCAGAGGTAGCATCCAGGAGATGGAGGCCTTCATAAATACCTATGCTCACTTCTTTCCTCGCCTTTCCTTGTTCTCGGTAAGTGGCTTTTCTATTATTTTTAGTGTATTGTTCTGAACCTTCGTTTGTTCTTATGTTCCGTTGTTTGCAGCTTCACAAACAAATCGATGTTGGATGTACCTTGTTCAAGTTTTACAGGGATAAGTGTACTCACTTGAGTGCACTTCTGGAGCGTGCTCGCCAAGATTATTCCTTCGTTAGTGCGCATCAGTCTCCTTCATGTGATGTTGCTTCTTCTGCTAAGGTACCTTTGTTGGAGAGTGAGCCGAGAAAGGCTCAAAGGTCCTTAGAAGCTCGTTTATTGGCTCTTAAGAAAGCCAATGATGCTGCAAAGGTTGCTTAGGAGGGACACAAGACAGCTGACTCTGCTTTGGCTTCTAAATCCTCCAAAGTTATAGGTTCGTTCCTTCTCCCCTTTAGCTTTTTTTTTTCTTTTCATTTTTCTTTGGTAGCATGGCCCTGAGTGTACCTACGCCTGCCAGTTGGTAGCTCTGGTGAGCTTAGACACCTTCGGGAGCAAGTGGCCAAGTTGACCTCTGATGTTTGGTATTATCGGAAGAAGTCTGATAGGTTAATGAATGTGACCGTTCATAATGAGGCCCAAATTTCTCTTGAGTCGGCCAATAACTCAGACCTTGTAAAGGAAATGGCCCTTCTTCATAAGGAGTGTGAAAAAACCCTCAAGTGGAAAGAGAATCTCATATTAAAGGAAAAAGAGGATATTGCCTTAGTTGAGAAACGCCTCTAAGCCCAAGAGATTATCCGCAAAAAGTACCATGCAGATTTTGAAGATGCCTGCGCTTCCTTAGCTAAGGTTACTGCCAAACGTAACATGTTATCCTCTGAGGTTCGTTCTCTTAAGGACAAACTTACTCAGGTTTCTTCAGTTTCTTCTTCCGCATCCCATGCATCTATGGTCATGAGATTGGAAGAGTTAGAGAATGTGAAAAAGTGGGGGTACAACAACCTCACCCAATATTTCGCTTAGCAATCTGTATGGACAAACTCCAATATACTTTTAAGAGAATCAACTAGACAATCAGACTCAATTTTAATAAAAAGTATATCAAAGAGTTATATCTTAATTTCTCGATTTAATCCTCACTCAAACAAATAGAAATCTGCAAGCCTGATTGAATACAAGAGAAATAAATTGAACGGTACCAAATACCAATGTTCAATGATCAATCAATTTTAATCAACAACCAAAGGTTGGATTTACCAATTGATCGATTCAACACACAACCTATGATATTTCAATTATATAACAATATATATGCGGAAAAGAAATAAAACAGACACCAGAAGTTTTGTTAACAAGGAAACCGTAAATGCAAATAAAACCCGGGACCTAGTCTAGATTGAACACACACTGTATTAAGCCGCTACAGACACTAGCCTACTACAAACTAACTTCGGTCTGGACTGTAGTTGAACCCCAATCAATCTACCACTGATCCAAGGTATAGTTGTGCTCCTTACGTCTCTGATCCCAGCAGGATACTACATACTTGATTCCCTTAGCTGATCTCACTCACAACTAAGAGTTGCTACGACCCAAAGTCGAAGACTTTAATAAACAAATTTGTCTCACACAGAAAAGTCTACAGGAATAGATAAATTTGTCTCCCACAGAAATACCTATGAGTTTTGTTCCGTCTTTTGATAAATCAAGGTCAACAGGAACCAATTGATATACCAGGCTTATATTCCCGAAGAACAACCTAGAAATATCAATCACGTCACAATAATCTTAATCGACTAGCGAAACAAGATATTGTGGAATCACAAACGATGAGACGAAGATGTTTGTGACTACTTTTCTATCTTGCCTATCGGAGATATAAATCTCAAGCCAATCTTACGATTGTACTCATCACGATAGAAACAACAAGATCAGATCACGCAACTACAGAGAAAATAGTTGGGTCTGGCTTCACAATCCCAATGAAGTCTTCAAGTCGTTAACCTACAGGGTCTCGGTAGAAACCTAAGGTTAAAGGAGAATTGACTCTAGTTATACAACTAGTATCACACAGGATGTGTGGCGATTAACTTTCCCAGTTGCTAGAGTTCTCCTTTATATAGTCTCCAAATCAGGGTTTGCAATCTAAGTTACCTTGGTAACAAAGCATTCAATATTCACCGTTAGATGAAAACATGATTAGATTCAAGCTAATATCTTTCAACCGTTAGATCGAACTTAGCTTGTCATACACAAATGAAATGTAACTTCATTTAGGTTTGAGTAACCGTATCTAAACGTGTACACCTAGTTGGTTCAACAATAGTTAACCAATGGTTAGCCATATGAGCACTTTCATATCAACCTTATTCATCTTCACCATAACTAGTTCAAGTGACTCAAATGAACTAGTTAGAGAGTTGTTCAATTGCTTAGATCTCATAGAAGTATACAAGACACAATCAAAGCAAAAATGATTTTGATTCACTCGAATCGATTCATGAACATTATAGCCACGGTTTGCAAATATGCATTCCTTAATTTATAAATGTCTTAGTTCACGAATAAACCATTTTTTTAGAAAATAACCCACTTAAGTACGCATACTTAAGTACCCAGATTGAGCTTGTTTTTGGTTCACAAGCTCCAGCAGAAATTTACGGGATGTGAACTTACACAAGTATGAGTTCACATACAATGTTTATATCCAATCATGGTTATATATTCTAAACTCTCATTTCAATCATTGAAACATTCTTAGAGGATGTTATATAGTTGTTATCCACAAACTATTTTTCATCAAAGCGATTTTCAAGAAATTGAAATGTTCAACATGACTTTCGTCACGAGTAAAGATGAACTTGGCCAAAGTGAAAGCTTACCAATACATATTTCGAGAAATAGATAAGCGAGATAAACTCGGATCGAAATAGCTCATTGCTTTAGAATCCCTACAGCCTTCAGAGTCTGGATAGTGACAACGTTGAGATCAGTGCCTTCCTCAATTAGCATTTTTCCCAACTCGACATCTCTAAGATAAGCAGTGGTTAAGAGTCTCCAGCCGTTTATGAAAATCATGTCTTCCATAAGAGATTTAGGCTTGGGGGCAGCTTCATAGATCGATGGTAGTCGCTTGCTCGATACAGAACAATTTAAAGTGACAAAGATATCTTGACGTTGCGCCTTGGAGAAATAGAGAATTTCATACACATGTTATATGGTTGACTGTACAGTTTTGTAGACGGAGTCCCCAGAAAGCATGCAACAGCTTCTAATAGGAAGATGGTCTTTGTATACTCCTTCAGTGCCTAGTTGAAGTTCCCCTGAGTCGATCTTCTCCTGGAAGATGTGCTTCAATTTATTGCAGTCACTTGTAAGATGGTTGACGAACATATGGAAGCGGCAGTACTTGGGATCTTCCGTTTATTTTTTTGTTGGAGGACGTCTGATACAAGGTAGCTCGATGACTCCATCTTGTATCCAGACCTCCAAGAGTTCAATCACCTCCTCCATTGGAAATGGAAAATCCGGGAATGATGGGGTTTCATTTGGCTTGTGTAAAATGGGAGACGGACGCTTAGATTGTCGATAGTTGGTCCTCATATGCTTCCTCTTTCCACCCTCACTAGTGATTGATTGGAGGTCAGATCTTCTTTTGGAAGGACACCTGATTTCCTGAACATCTTTACGAGCTTCTTCATTCTGGGACGGTTCGAATCGACTGAGTAAAGCAGAAGCGGATCTCTTAGCAGCTTCTGATGCAATATGAGAATTGATATTTTCTAAGAAGGATGCATATAATGAAATCACCTTTTCATCGCAAGGACTCTGATGAGGACGTGATAAATCCCACGAATCTTCTTTCTGAGTTTGAGGAAACATCTCTTGGTTTTCATGAGCAGGCGAGGTAAGTTGGTGGTTACCTCTCCGTTCAGCGTGAGCATAGACTTTATCTTTCTCACCAGGAATATGAATCTTGGAAGAAGGACTACTACCATCAGTATTGATCCAATATGAATTGTTGATAGCGTTTCCTCCAGAATGAATACGTGTTGGTTCTTTTGATAGTTGATCCGTGAGGACTTTTAGAAGAGTAAATACTTCGTCCTGTGTCTTGACAATAAGAGCTTGATTCCTGACAATATCATTTAGGATTTTCATCAGATCGTGAATAGTTGTTAAATATCGAGAATCCATAGCCTCGACAAGGGTTTTGAATGAAATAACGGATTCAGGAATAACATGTGAAGTATTGTCGGTGTTGGGAGAAGTAAAATTGAGATTGAGGATTTCTAAACCATTCCTAAGATCAACCATCTTGAGAAATTGAGGAAATTGAAAATGAAAATTTGATTTTTGCAACCGAGAGATTAATCTCCCACTGTGGTCGCCAGTTATTTTGGGGTAAAAACTGATTCTGCTGTTTTTGGTAAATTTGGGTGTGTTGATGAGAAACGAATTCAAACCCTAAACAAATGTACTGCACATGAGTAATTTTAGATTCGAGAGATCAATCTGTAAGACTCTGGCCTAAACCAAGAAATGGTCGTTCCAGACTCAGTTTGGTCACAAAGTGAAGGAGAAGGGTTGATCTTAAGGAGGGAGGCGAAGAAGGTGTTTGAGATCAAAATGTTGAGTTATGTAGGAGTGGTTGTTTTATGACTTGTATCGGAATGTGGAACTGGCTTGCAGAATGTAAGCTATCAGTTCTTAGTGTTTTCTGGATACCTATGTTGATAACACTTGTGTTCTTTGTTGAAATAGGTTGAAATCCTATTTATACAAGTCATGCTCGAGCGCACCCTGATCTCGTAGGAAGTGGAGGCAGTTAAGTAGTAGAGAAGTGGGGTTGTTCAAAAGGTGGTGATCATCACGTTTCCATTATGAGGGAAGACTGGTCACCCTCTTCACCCACTACTCTCTCTCATTGTTGTTAACCGTCCGTCTTTTCCTGACACTTTCTCGTAATGGGCGCGTTGCATGCCGCACGCCGTAAACCACCAGACCAATACCCCAGTAAGCATCCCCCAGTTTGTGACATGTTTGATGTCTCGAGTATTTTGTAGGAAAATATATACAGCAGGCTGCTGAATGCTTCAAGTCATGAGACTCGTTGCTTAAAGTAGCATATAATGCTTTTAGGTCAAATAATAAAATTATTTGTGGAATTAATATTTATAAAGCATCGTTTATAATTGATGCACATGAAACATCGTTTTTTTAGAGCTCGTCCAAATTAGTCGCGAGTTGAACGTCTTAAAAGGAGCGTGACCGGACATTTTCAGGTAGCTGGTATGAGTTGTGCGTGTGTGTCTGAGACTGGCCGGTCGGTCCCTCTAGGAGAGTGGCGACTGGTAGCCATTCTAAAATCCTACCGGTCGATCCAGGTTAGATCTGCATCGCTTAAATCGGCTAGCCAAGTTGAGTGGCTGAGACGATTTGCGGCAGTTAATGGCTACCGTTGGATTAGGAAAACAGTGCGACCAGCCTCTTTTGGGTAATCGTTCGGGGGACACATGAGCAAGCCGTGGCCTGGCCGATCGCTCCTCATGGAATAGGGGTGTCCGGTGATCACAGCGTCACCCTGTTGGCCATCTAGAATCCGATCTAAGCCGTTCGACTAAGCTGGCGAAGATGGATGGACGTGATCGATTTGCGGCAGTTACGTAACGCCGTTTATTCAATTTAGGGTTTTAAAAGCGTGCGATCACCCTACTTTGGGCAAGCGGTTCAACGCGCTTCTGGATTGCCGTGTGTAGTTCGACCAGCTAGAGGTGAAGGTGAGCCGCCGGTGAACACACTGGCGCCTCATTAATCGTCCAAAACATGATCTAAGCCGTCCAACTTGGCTGGCTAAGTTGGACGGATGCGATATTTTTGAGACCGTTATGGTCAGTCTTAGTTCGTTTGAGCTTCTCCTTCGACAGCGCGACCATCCCGGTTCTGGATAGCGATCAGGGATGCTGTGGGTGAATTAAAAGGATTCCGCTCAGCTGGGATGATAGTGGGTCCGCCGGTAGACATCATGGAGATTGCCTGGTTCCGTTGGGAAGAAGCTAAGCTTGTTGAATTAACTGGCCAAAACGTGTGGCCGTGAATTCTCTTTAAGACTGACATGGACAATCTAGGTTTTCCTTGAGGAATTTAAGCGTGTTCGTGCTAACTTTTAATTAAAAGCGCGTTGACATGAAAATCTCTTTATCAGAGAGTGGTGTAGCCTACGTGAGTGTTTTCATGCAGATATCAATACTGACATTTTGGGAGATTCGTGCTACTCCGCTGCGAGTGAACATTAATCGTCATGTCATGCCAATATTTAGAGTTCAGCTGGGGAACATAGCATAGAATAAATACTCGGCAAGCCATGCATTAGTAAATAATGCCGGCGAGATGTTAATAAAATTTACAGAATATTTGGGATTGTTGCTACATGCACCAACACTATTCTGGATAAATTTCATATATGAGTATACTGAATTGCTCAATACATATGTGAGTAAGTGGCATAGGCACTCATCACTTTTAAATGGCTCTATTTCATTAGTGAATAATATAACTAGGAGCATAAATACTCATTAGGCTCTATACTAGTGAACAATTCATCTAGGAGCTTGAGTTTTAATACAACATGAAGAGCGGCATATGCACTCATCAGATTTTAATATATTCTTCAAACTCCTTGCGGAATATGGAATATCAAGGTCTACTATTTCTGACACCGGGTCAGTTGGACAGACTTTTACAGTTTTCGCCCTAAACTAAAAAACCACCATCAACAATGTTTTATGGTTGCTTGAACCTTTTTGCTATCTGCCATGCAACTTTTTAAGAAATGTTAGACATATTTTGGGAAAATTATCATTTCACCTATATTTTTGCATGAATTTTACACTTATACGTAATGTGTGTAACCGATCGCACAATCAAGTAATCACAGGGTGCTAAGGTATGTTTTACCTTGGTGGAACATTCAACGTCCTACCAGGATATCCTTTGGACAGAAGGTATCATGGTGGCGAAGGTCCCTATGTGGGCAATAATTTTCCTGTAACCCTACAGGTTCAGTGCGAAGGCTGCTTTACTTCGACAGGGTATCTCTATATGGGATATCTTATTTTTTTCTTATGCCTCATGGAAGGAGCCGTCGCCCCGAGGATCCGAGATTGACATATGCGTAGTTATGGCTTTCCTTGCCTCATCGTCACTCCTGACGGTGGGTGTCTATTCTAACCCAATATATCAATCAAAGCTAATTTTAATAATTAAAGCTTCTTTCATTGATTAGTAAGGTTTATAATACCTTTTTTCCAGGGATAGAACATGGTGGGCTACTGCCCCTACCCTTCTTCTACTGAGTAATCACTATTCTCTTACGGGTAGTACTTTTTTAGGTACATCGCATTCCAAGGGTGCCGTAGCACTTCTCCTTTCACAGTTCTCAGATAATAGGATCCTTTCCCAGCGATGTCGTGTATGATGTAGGGCCCATCCCATGTCGGAGCTAGATTGCCCCACTCTTTCTTTTTTTGGTAAGGCGGTATTTGTCGTAGCACATATTCTTCGACTATAAAGTTTCGAGGGATGACCTTTTTGTTGCATTCTCGAGCTAACCTTCGTTGGTAGTTCAGCATTCGTTGCAAAGCTACCTCCCTTCTTTCTTCAAGGTCGTCCAGCTTTTCTAGCATTAGGTCCGTTGTTAAGTTTTTCTCCCAGGCCTCCGTCTTCGTTGTTGGAAGCATGACCTTTGTTGGGATGACTGCTTCGGCTCCGTAGGCTAGTAAGAATGGAGTTTCTCCCGTAGTCGATCTATTTGTTGTTGTGTAGGCCCATAATACATTGTGTAGCTGTTCGGAAGCACCTCTTTTTATGCGCACGTAGCTTCCTTTTTAAGTTAATTGCTATGGTTTTGTTTGTTACCTCCGCTTTCCAGTTTCTTTTTGGATAGATCGGATTTGATTTGTTCTTCTGGATATTGAAGGTGTCGAATAGCATATCAATGTTCTTCCCATGTAATTGCTTGTCATTGTCCGAAACTATGGCTGCGGGTATTCCGAACCTGCATATGATTTGCTCAAACAAGAATCTGAAGACATCACAGTCTCTGATTCTCGCCAAAGATTTAGCTTTGACCCACTTAGTGAAGTAGTCCGTAGCGACAATCAAGTATTTTCTTTTTAATGTTTCCTCTACCAAGGGTCCGACTATATAAACCCCCCTATTTGACAAATGGCCAAGGGCTGATAACCGAGTTAAGCTCCGTTGCTGGTGCTTTGATCTTCTTGGCGAAATGTTGGCACCTTTCACAACACTTAGCCATGTTATTTGAATCTTCGTCCATGCTTAGCCAGTAGTACCCTTGTATTTTGGCTTTAACTGCCAATGACATTCTTCCGCTATGGTTGCCAGCATCTCCGCTGTGTAAATCATTGAGTATTCTTCTTCCTTCGGTTCGTGAAAGGCATCGCATTAAGGGTCTGAGAAATGACCTTCTATACAATACCCCATCATGAAGGCTGTACATGGATGCCTTCAACATGATTTTACGAGCTTCTTTTACGTTAGTTGGCAACGTACCTTTGTCGAGGTACTGGTTAATTGGAATTCCCCAATCATCTTATGCTTCGTTTTCCTCGCCTTCTTCTGGCATGGATTTATCTTCGTATGACTCTTTTGCTTGTTCATCTGATTCCTTCATTTCTTCATTTGTTTCTTCCTCGTTTGATTCTTTCATGGACCGAGTATGGACGGATAACGCCTCCTCTGTGCCGGAGATTGGTCCTTCTATCGAAGGTTCGTATATCCTTCCAATTTGCACGGATGTGGTGTTCCGGTCCCTTAGCATAGAGGATATAAATGCCAAGGCATCCGCATGCCTGTTGTCCTTTCGACAGACATGTTTGAATACTACGTTGCTGATCTTGGATGCGTATTCCTGAGCTAGCTTCAGTTACGAAGATATAGCACCGGATCCAAGGTTTTGTACCTGAGTTCAATTTGTCTAATGACCAACCGAGAATCACTAGTCAACCAAACATCTGATAAGCCCATCTCCCGTACCAAGCGTAAACCATGTATGACCGCCTCGTATTCCGTGATGTTGTTAGTATATTGTTCAAATTTTAACCTGAATTCATAGATGAGTCGATCTCCAGTAGGGGTTGTTATTATAATCCATATGCCTGTGCCTTCTCCGTTAGAGGAGCCATCTACGAATATTTCTCACCTCCGTAAATTCTGAGGTTCCAGCAATTCCTCCGGGTCTTCCTTATCTTCTTCCATTCCTGGGATATCATCTACCTCCGCTTCTTCGCTGAGAGGTAAGTCCGCCAGAAAGTATGCCAAAATCTGTGATTTTTCAGCCTTCCTTGTTTCGAAAATTATTTGGAATTGCTTGATCATGGCATTTTATTTTCCGTGCTGTCGAGGATTTGACCTATCTGAGCTTTTGTAAAGACTCGGATAGTATGTGCGTCAAAATATATCCTTAGTTTCTATGTTTCCACTACTAAGGCATATATGAGTTGCTCTACCGTAGTATAGTAGCGCTCCGCCAAACTGAGTGTCTTACTGACGTAATAGATGGGCTTTTGTTCTTGTCCTTGGACTCGTACCAATACTGCGCTTACAGCATAGGTGGTTGCTGCCAAGTAGAGAGTGAGTACCTCGCCTAGCTCTTGCTTTTGTAAGATAGGTACGGAGGCTAGGTACTCCTTAATCTTCTTGAAGGCTCGTTCGCATTCCGCGGTCCACATGAACCGACTTCCCTTCCTCAGTGTATCAAAAAATGCTTTGCATTTATCTGATGATCTCGCTATGAATCTTCCCATGGAAGCTAGGATTCCATTTGATTTCTGTACTCCTTTCATCGTCTTCGGTGACGGCATCTCCATTATCGCTCTGACCCTTTCGGGGTCAACTTCTATTCCTCTTCTAGTCACCAAGTACCCTAGGAATTTTCCTAAGGTTACTCAGAACGTACATTTCTCCGGATTGACCTTTATGTGACAGCTTCTCATGGCTTCGAATATCTCCCTTAGGTCTGATAGGTGATTTTTTGCGTCCTTGCTTTTGACAAGCATGTCGTCTACGTAGACTTCCAATATCTTTCCTATCCATTGTTTGAAGATTTTTTCTACCAATCGTTGGTATGTTGCCCCCGCGTTCTTCAGTCCAAAAGGCATCCTTGTATAACAATACAAGCTGCGTGGAGTGAAGAACGCAGTATGCTCCTGGTCTTCCTCCACGAGTGTGATTTGGTTGTACCCGGAGTAACCATCCGCGAAGGATAGCCTTTAGTGTCCTTCGGTTGTGTTGACTAGTTGGTCAATATTGGGCAGCGGGTAGCTGTCCTTGGGGCATGCTTTGTTGAGATTGCTGCAGTCTATGTAGATGCGCACACCTCCGTTTTTCTTAGGTACGATCACCATGTTGGATATCCATGTGGGATACTTGACTTCTCGTATGAATCCTGCCGCTAGGAGCTTTTGCAACTCCTTTTCTATCGGCTCTTGGTAGATGTCTGCTACTTTTCTTATGCGCTGTTTAAACGGCACAGCTTCTGGTTTGATCCGAAGATGGTGAGAGACCAAGTCCGGATCAATTCCATACATATCTTCCATAGACCATGCGAAGATATCTTCGTATTCTTTGAGTAGCTTCTGCAACTGTACTTCCTCGTCCTCTTCTAATAAAGTTACGATGGTGATCATCTTTGTCTCCTTCGTTGGTTCTACCGGCGAGAAGGTTGGCTTTTGAGGTTGTAGAGGAGTGCTTTTCTGTAATTGTCATTTGGCAGAGGTATCCACTACCGGAGTAGTGTTAGTGTTTTCTTCCTGAGCCGAGGGGGCTTCGGGAACTTTGAAGTCTCCGTTCTTCACTTCGTTGGCATTCTCCCTTCGCCTTTTTCGTGCATGTTGCTGTGCTACGGCACTTTATTCATTCAGTCTGATTTCCACTAGGTTGCATAGTCTTGCATCATGTTGATCCCCTTTGATTTCCATCTCACCCATAGGTGTTGCGAACCGAAGGTACTGATGATAGGTAGAAGTTGTTCCCCTTAAAAGATGGACCCAGAGTCTTCCCGTAATAACATTGTATGGCGAAGGCGCCTGCACAACACAGAACCTCATACTGGTCACTAAGGGACCTGCGCGTACCTGTAAAATAATTTCTCCTTTTGCTCTAGAGACTACTCCGTTAAAACCATAGATTGTGCAGGTGGATGAATCCATCTGCTCAGCTGTTAAACCCATACATAGATAAGGTTCGTAGAACAAGACATTTAACGAGATGCCCCCATCAATGAGGACCTGCATAACATTCCATCCGTGGATTGGAAGAGTGATCACGAGTGGATCATTATGCATCTCAACCTCCTGGTTGACGTCTTTTGTTGAAAATGTTAATGGCGTAGCCATCCATTCTTCCCAAGTGCTTGTTCGTGGTCCACTTAGCTTGAATACTTCGTGGGATTCTACCTTCCTTCTGTTTCGAGCTAGTTCGAGGATATCTTCGAGTAGCTCCTCCTGGCCTCCGTTTGAGAACGTGATCATGTTAATGTAATTCCCATCTTGTGGTAGCTCCACCCTCTTCTTGGGAGCTGCATCAGCTTTGGTAGGTTGTATCTGCACATACTCCATGAATTTGCCATCATCTATGAATCTCTGAATTGTGTTCCTCAGGTGGTAGCATGTGTCAGTTGTATGCCCGTAGTACTGGTGGTATTCACAGTACTCCTTAGAATCCTTTATTTTATCTTGCTGCTTCCCCCTTGTGTTAGGGTAGGGAAAGCACGGTGTTGCTCCTTCTTTGCTCAAGATGTGAGAGAAAGTTGTGTTGAGATTTGAGTAGACTTTATCTATGAAGTCCTCCCTTCCTTTTCCTCTGCCTTTGCCATCTCCATACTTTGATTTTTTTTCCCGAGAGTTGGTTCTGCCCCCAGCTTAGTTTTATCTCTTAGGTTGCTCCGGAATTGGTTCCACAGAATTGGTTCGCTGGGGAGATGTTGATGCTTTGGTCTTCGCTCTAGGATTATCCTTCTGGATTTCTTCAAGTCTGAAGTAGCGATCCTGAATAACACGAAGCTCCCCTTCGGAATCAAGGGTTCGGTTATGAAGCTCCACGAAGATAGCTGAGGTCCTATCAAGTCCGTACTTATAGCAATTAATGTTAATTTCTGGATTGACTTTTCCAATTGTTTGACACGTTTTCTGCCACCTGTCTGTGTATTTCATCAATGTTTCCCGGGGTCCGATAGCTAAATCAAATAGCCTATCTAACCCTGACTTCGTAGATTTCTTGTACATGTACGTCTCCAAGAACACCGTAGACAATTGCTTAAAAGAGCCAATTGAGTTTGCTGGTAAGTTGTCATACCATGCCAGTGCTGATCCCGTTAAACTTGCGGGAAAGTACCTACAAATTACCACCTCATCTCTTTCCCAATGGGCAAGGACACGAGTGTAGTACCGTAGGTGAGCTGCGGGATCCTGAGGTACCATTGTATGCCTGAAACGTAGGTACTAGGCATTTCGCAGGGATAGGCTCCCTCAAAATGCGAAAGGACAACGGAGATGTTGTTGCTTCTTGGAGTACCTCCTCTAGCCTTGCACCTGCGTGGCCAGTCTTTCATCCTTGTATCTCTTTCCGCATCTTTTCCATTTGCTCCATGACCATCTCCACGTTGTGAGCATCCCTTGAAAATGTCTCATCGTAATAAGATTGGGAAGGCTTGTAAGTTGGATCCACCTCATTTGGATCATGTCTTGCTCTCCTAGCTCCCCCTGGTGGGTTAGCCTTTGGTGGGTTGGGACCACCCTTTCGTTGCCCGGAGATAGCTCCCTGATCACGCCTCTGTAAAGGAGGGTGAGTTTGGGAACCTTCGATCTGCACTTCCAGCAGATCTTTTAGGTTCTGGTTTTCTTGAGCCATCATGTGCATCGCATCCTCATGCTCCTTGTTGCGTAGTAGCAGAGCTGCTACCTACGCTTCCATCTGTTCTTCGTTGTGGATTCCGCCACCCTGAGGAGTATTATCAGCCGGATCCTTAAAGTCATCCACTCTTTCTTAGATTACTGGAGCATCTAGTTCATTTTGGATTGGTGTTACGTTTCCCAACCCTCGTTCGGTAGGAACTAAGGTTCTGGGTAACCCTTCGTTAACCGTAGGCTGCTTCGTAACACGAGCAGGTTCCGGTAACGACATGCCGTAAGGTGGTTGTGCTCCATATGTTCGCCCCATCCCTTCGGCAGGAATAGGTGGTTTTTTAGCATCCGTTCTTCTTGTTATTTCTCTTTGACCGTCTTCTGCTTTGTTCCTTTGATTCGTTCGAGACGGGTTTTTAGATCTTCCTCTTGTAACAGCGGGTCGTGAACTTGATGGTATATCACTTGGTTTCTGCATATCTTCGACTTTTGTTATCCTGAAAGCACACAGAAAAATTACAAGGTCTGCTACTTTGGTGCCTTCGTAAAGTAGCAATTAATGCTCTGACACAGAAGATGGCTAAGCAGCTTTTTCAGAAAAAGGTACTCAAATGATGTTTGAAAAGATGGGTATTTAATTTTTTATGACACCCTTGGAAAAAAACAACATTAAATGTTGACAACAATTGAAAAGGGGTGTCAAATCCACGAAGATTCGAGGCTATTAAATGCTTTGTAAGAATTGTTCTCCTTAAATTCTCACTGAGATTCCCTAGTGTTCAGAGATACCCAGATCCAAAGAATACTTTGTCGGAAAAGGTTGTTTAGTACAAAACAAAAGTTTTAACGTTTTTTGAACACTTTTTTGAAGAAAACTTTGTGGATCTGTAAGATTGCAAGTCTTTAGAGGCTATGAACTCAAAGAACTTACGTAAATAAAGGATGAACGTATCACTAGAAAGTGAGATCCACCCCTACTATTCTAAGATATCTTCGTCAAAGAAGATGTGTAAGTAAATAAATATAAAGGAACATAAAAACTCAAGATGGTGAGCAATCCTTCTAGCGCCAAACTGTGACTACTAATTTTTCCATAGTCTACGTAATGTATACAGCTCACAGAATCTGATACTAAGTAGTAACGATATCTCAGTTGAACTAATAATGCTAAGTAATAAAAGGTACTCAAGATAACAATAATAACGAAGAACTCAAATGTAAAGTAAATGCTACTAAGTTATCTCGAGATACAAGAGATTACATGGTTCGACTTTCGTCTACGTCCACGGGGTAATGAGTGATTGTTTGTATTAAGTTTAGGTTGTTACAAAGATCTTAAATGCTTCCCAAAGTAATAGAGACAACTCAAGTTATAGTAAATACTTAAGTTCTAAACATTAAAGAGGTATAAGCTTAAGACTAGATTTTCTTTCTTGGGTATTGAATGCCCTTCTTTGTTGATGAAGCTTGTAATTTATAGCCCCTTCTGCTCCAGATATATCTTTGTTGCCTCTGGGTCCATCGTATCCTGATATATCTTCCATACAAATGGTACCTTCGTTCACCACATGATTTCTCCAGTCGGACTTTGCCACCTCAGATGACACACGTTCCTTCGGGAACTACCCATCCTCAGTACAGATTGTACCTTCATTCACCATGATCCTTCGCCAGTTAGACTATGCCACCTCATCTCTCTCCACGTGCTTTGGTTAAACGTGTAGATAAGGACTCGCTGCATTAAATGCTGATTGGATATGTCAGCTACCACTGTCCCTTCACCAGCTTCCATCTTCCTAGACTAGGGTTACTTTTCCATCTAAGCCGTCGAGGTATGCTTCCTCGAGATGGGATAAAGTAGATCTGGTAGGGATCTGCTACTCCTCAGACTCCTGTGTATCGCGGGGGCTATGCAGTTACCTTGTACGCGGCCACTAAAACCGTGACACGTGCTCCACAGAATATTGGTATTCACACAAGTGGTGTATCTTTTCATCAAATATTTCTATCTTAGTTGGTAGCTCCACAGAAAAATTCAAACCTTCTAAAGGTTTGAGACATGGAGATTCTCTTTCTCCATTTTTGTTCATGCTGGTGGTAAGGTTTTTATCTAAACTGGTCAGTGATGTTGTTAACAGAGGGCAGATTAATGGTTTTCAAGTGGTGGAAGGGAGGATTAGTATTTCACATTTGCAGTTTGCAGATGATATGTTGTTGTTTGTGGATGCAAGTGCGGAAGAGATTAGAAGATTGCTTCTTATTTTACATTCTTTTGAAATATTAACTGGAATGAAACTTAATCTTAAAAAAAGTTCATTGATAAGTTTAGGGAATGATGGCATCATTGACTCTCTTTCTTTGGAGTTGGGTTGTAAAGTGGAAAAATTACCAATAAAATACTTGGGTTTGCCTTTGGAAGCAACTTCTAGAAGTACTGCAGTTTGGGATGAGGTGCTGGAAAGAATAGAAATCAATTTGGCAATGTGGAAGAAGAAATTATTGTCAAAGGAAGGGAGGCTCACTTTTATTAAAAGTTGCTTGTCCAGTTTACCAATATATTTTTTGTCACTTATCCATATGCCTGAAAGTGTTGAACATAAGTTGACTAGGCTAATGAGAAATTTCTTATGGGATTCATCTGACCAGAAAAGGAAAATGTGTTGGGTTTCTTGGCTTAAAATCTGTAAGCCAAAACATCTTGGTGGATTAGGGATTATGGACCTTAGATGCACTAGTATAGCGTTGAAGGCTAAATGGGTTTGGAGGTATGCAAAAGAGAAGAAAGCATTATGGTGAAGAGTGGATCAAGAGAAGTTTAAGAATAAAGATGAGGTTTTGATACCAACTGATGATGCAAGGCCTTATGGGAGGAGAGTGTGGAAAAAGATTATTAATTCATCTTATTTTTTACAAGAGAAAATTGAATGGAAAATAAACAATGGGAAATCGATAAGGTTTTGGAAGGACAATTGGACTTCTGGAGGGAGTTTGAAGGTTAGATATCCTAATATTTACAAAGCTTGTAGTAACAAATGTGCTACGGTTGTGGAAATGATTGTCAATGGTAATCTAGCATGCCAGACTAGAAGAAACTTGAGTTTTTATGAACAGTTAGAATGAGATTTGTTATGTAATGAATTGGGTCCGGTACATGGACTTAATGAAGATGAAGACACTGTAATTTTAATGGTTTTTGTACAGTGAAAAAAGTGCTATGAGATGCAACTTCAGGAGGAGGGTAATTGGCAGTTTCAGAAATATTTATGGAAGAAAGTCCGGGAACCATGGTATGCATACCCGTATGCGTACTGATTGGTTTTGTGAAAGTCCGGGAACTTAAGTATGCATACCGGTATGCGTACTGTCGTAAGTTTCAAGTTATGGAATTTCAACTGAGGTTGGTGGTATGCATACTGGCGAACCTAAACTCAGTCCGTCTACTTAGGTATACGTACCGGTATGCGTACCTGAGTAGGTTAATTTCTAAAATCAGTTTATGCATGAACTAATACTTTTATATATTAAGGAATGCAATCTTTTGAAAACCATGGCTATAATGTTCATGAATTGATTCAAGTGAATCAAAATCGATTTTTCTTCAATTGTGTCTTGTATACTTCTACGAGAATATAAACAATTGAACTACTCCATAACTAGTTTCATTTGAGTCATTTGAACTAGTTGTGATTGAGATGAACAAGGTTGATAAGAAAGTATTCATATGTCTAACTTCGGTTAACTATTGTTGAACCAACCGTGTGCACATGTTTAGGTACGGTTACCCTTATCTAAATGAAAGCACATTTCATTTGTGTATAACAAGATAAGTTCGATCTAACGGTTGAAAGATATTATATTGAATCTAATCAGGTTTTCATCTAACGGTAAATATTGAATGCTTTGTTACCAAGATAACTTAGATTGAAAACCCTGATTTGAAAACTATATAAAGGAGAACTCTAGCAACTGGGAAACCTAATCTCCACACCTCCTGTGTGATACTAGTTGCGACTAGAGTCGATTCTCCTTTAACCTTAGGTTTTTTCCAAAACCCTGTAGGTTAACGTCTTAAAGACTTCATTGGGATTGTGAAGCCAGACCCAACTATTTCTCTGTAGTTGTGTGTTCTAATCTTGCTTTATTCTATCGTGATTGAGTACTATCGTCTCTAAGATTTGCTCGAGATTTATTCTCCGATAGGCAAGATAAAAAGTAGTCACAAACATCTTCGTCTCATCGTTTGTGATTCCACAATATCTTATTTCGCTACCATACGATTAAGATTATTGTGAGGTGATTGATATTTATTGGTTGTTCTTCAAGAATATAAGTCTGGTATATCAATTGGTTCCTGTTCACCTTGATTTATCAAAAGACGGAACAAATAATTCTAGGTATTTCTATGGGAGACAGATTTATCTATTCAATAAACTTTTCTGTGTGAGACAGATTGGTTTATCAAGTCTTCGACTTTGGGTCGTAGCAACTCTTAGTTGTGGGTTAGATCAGCTAAGGGAATCAAGTGCGCAGAGTCATGTTTGGATTCAGAGGCGTAAGGAGCGCTATTGTACCTTGATCAGTGTGACTTGGAGTTGGATAGTGTCTGTAGCGGCTTAATACAATGTGGTGTTCAAATCTGGACTAGGTCCTGGGGTTTTTCTGCATTTGCGGTTTCCTCGTTAACAAATTTCTGGTGTCTGTGTTATTTCTTTTTCCGCATTATATTTGTTTATATAATTAAAATATCACAGGTTCTGCGTAAGTTCAATCAATTAGATAATCCAACCTTTGGTTATTGATATAAATTGATTGACACTTGAACATTGGTCTTTGGTACCATTCAAGTTATTTCTCAATATTCAATCGGGATCGCAAATTCATATTTGTTTGATTGCGGATTGAATTGAGAAATTGAGATATAACTCTTGGATATACTTTTCTTAAGATTGAGTCTGACTGTCTAGTTGATTCTCTTGAATGTATATTGGAGTTTGTCCATACATATTGCTAAACGAATTATTGAGTGTGGTTGTTATACCCTCGGTTTTTCATTTCGTATCAGAGCGGGCAAACACGTTTAAGACCTTATAAGTCTGTGTTTGTAGCGACATGACTCTATGGATAGTAAATTCTCAATAAATGCTTCACCGGGATCTAACTCTGATCCTAGAGAAAGGTCTGAAAATCTATTTATTCTCCAGAAGAAGTTGGGTGAACAAATCCAAATCAATTCTTATCTTATTGAAGAAATTGCAAAGTATAAGGATTTTAATCCTGTCAAAGTTCCTTCAATGGTTTTGAATAACTCCTTTAATTCTTCTCTGAAGAATTGTCGCAAGTCAGGGGATAAACGAGGTTTAGGCTTTGTGAAACCTAATGGATCTCAGAACTACTCAGATGAGATTAAAGATGTTGGTCCATGTTGAAAAAGTGGGGGTACAACAACCTCACCTAATATTTCACTTAGCAATATGTATGGACTAACTCCAATATACTTTTAAGAGAATCAACTAGACAGTTAGACTCAATCTTAATTAAAAAAAAATATCAAAGAGTTATATCTCAATTTATCGATTCAATCCTTACTCAAGCAAATAGAAATCTGTGACCCTGATTGAATACAAGAGAAATACCTTGAACTGTACCAAAGACCAATGTTCAAGGATCAATCAATTTCAATCAACAACCAAAGGCTGGATTTACCAATTGATCGATACAACGCACAACCTGTGATATTTCAATTATATAACAAAATATAATGTGAAAAAGAAATAACACAGACACCAGAAGTTTTGTTAACGAGGAAACCGCAAATGCAGAAAAACCCCGGGTCCTAGTCCATATTGAACACACACTGTATTAAGCCGCTACAGACACTAGCCTACTGCAAACTAACTTCGGTCTGGACTGTAGTTGAACCCCAATCAATCTCACACTGATCCAAGGTACAGTTGCGCTCCTTACGTCTCTGATCCCAGTAGGATACTACGCACTTGATTCCCTTAGCTGATCTCACCCATAACTAAGAGTTGTTACGACCAAAATTCGAAGACTTTAATAAACAAATTTGTCTCACACAGAAAAGTCTATAGGAATAGATAAATCTGTCTCCCACAGAAATACCAACAAGTTTTTGTTCAGTTTTTTGATAAATCAAGGTGAACAGGAACCAATCGATAACCCGGACTTATATTCCCGAAGAACAGCCTAGAATTATCAATCACCTCACAATAATCTTAATCGACTAGCGAAACAGTATATTGCGGAATCACAAACGATAAGACGAAGATGTTTGTGACTTCTTTTCTATCTTGCCTATCGGAGAAATTAATCTCAAGCCAATCTTACGATTGTACTCAAATACGATAGAAACAGCAAGATCAGATCACGCAACTACAGAGAAAATAGTTGGGGTCTGGCTTCACAATCCCAACGAAGTCTTCAAGTCGTTAAACTACAGGGTCTCGATATAAACCTAAGGTTAAAGGAGAATCGACTCTATCTTATACAATTAGTATCACACAGAAGGTGTGGGGATTAGGTTTCCCAATTTCTAGAGTTCTCCTTTATATAGTCTCCAAATCAGGGTTTGCAATCTAAGTTACCTTGGTAACAAAGAATTCAATATTCACTGTTAGATGAAAACCTGATTAGATTAAAGCTAATATATTTCCACCGTTAGATCGAACTTAGCTTGTTATACACAAATAAAATGCACGTTCATTTAGGTTTAGGTAATCGTGCCTAAACGTGTACACCTAGTTGGTTCAACAACAGTTAACCAATGGTTTTCCATATGAGCACTTTCATATCAACCTTATTCATCTTCACCATAACTAGTTCAAGTGACTCAAATGAACTAGTTAGAGAGTTGTTCAATTGCTTAGATCTCATAGAAGTATACAAGACACAATCAAAGAAAAATGATTTTGATTCACTCGAATCAATTCATGAACATTATAGCCACGGTTTGCAAATATGCATTCCTTAATTTATAAATGTCTTAGTTCACGAATAAACCGTTTTTTTAGAAAATAACCCACTCAAGTACGCATACTTAAGTACCCGGATTGAACTTGTTTTTCAGTTCACAAACTCCAGCAGAAATTCACGGGATGTGAACTTCCGGCAGTACGCGTACGGGTACGCGGACTTAGCTCCGTACATCCTAAACCAGTAAAGTACGCATACTTTGGTTCAAGGATTTATGACTTACACAAGTATGAGTTCACATACAATGTTTATATCCATCCAAGGTTATATATTCTAAACTCTCATTTCAATTATTGAAACATTCTTAGAGGATGTTATATAGTTGTTATTCACAAACTATTTTTCATCAAAGCGATTTTCAAGAAATTGAAATGTTCAACATGACTTACGTCACGAGTAAAGATGAACTTGGCCAAAGAGAAATCTTACCAACACATATTTCGAGAAATACATAAGCGAGATAAACTTGGCTCGAAATAGCAAATGTGTATAATCGAAGTCTATATAGCAATACGACTTTTGTCTCAAGATATGAGATAGAGTATATAGACTTTTGAGTGATAGATAAGTTCAAGTCTCCACATACCTTTTTGTCGATGAAGTTCCACCAGTTCCTTGAGTAGTTCTTCATCTTTGTATGATGAACGCCGTGGAGTCTAGAGCTCAACTACACTTACTATCCTAGTCCGAGACTTAGCTATAGTAGACTAGAAATCAAGACTTATAGTTTTGGCAACTAAACTTGACAAACAAGCTTGAGATAACAACGCTTGCGAGTTCGACCGAGCAGTGCTCTAACACATGTATGTTCTGTGATTCTCACAATCATTTTCAACATACATGTACATCTTTCAGGAAAAGTTTAAAAGTTGCGAGTAATCTTCATAAGAAAGATGAACAACTGTTTACTTCTTTGAAAAGGTGTACAAGTCTAACAAGAAATCCCAAACGGGATAGTAGTGTTAGTATGGGAGCTTTTTCTCTAAAATCAACATCACCCTTTCAATGGTTTCTTGATAATGGATGTAGCCGACATATGACTGGAGATCTTTCATGGTTTGTGAATTTAAGCGACTTTGAAGCAGGACCTGTAACATTCGGAGATGGGAGTTGTTGCTATATAAGAAAGAAGGGGACGATCAAACTTCCTGGCGTTCCTGAAATCCATGATGTAGTATACGTTAAAGGTATGACTGCAAACCTTCTTTCTGTTAGTCAAATTTATGACAAAGGCCATAAAATTATCTTCAATGCGAATGGATGTGACATTGTAGACAAGACTGGAAAAGTAATTTTTCAAGGTACTCGTGGTAAAAATAACTGTTATCTTCTTTATTTTTTTCTTCTTCTAAAAGTGTAAGTTTTAGATATTAGTTGATTAACATAATCAATTAAAAAGCAGGTTCCTTCAAGAAATTGGTTGGAAGTCTTGCTACAAGCTGAGCACCAACCCCTTTTTAAATAACCACACCAATCCTATGAAAAAGAAAATTCCCAACATGAACGTTAGCATCATGACTAGCCATAAAATTACGTAGCCTCTTCAGAAAATCAATGGTTTCGTGGCCTAACTCACCTGGTGTAGTAAAGGTAAGTGTACTAAAATTATAACCTTGAACACTACACTTTTCAAGATACTTAGCTTGCTTACGGTCAACAACACCATTAATAGCTTGTCATGGACTTAAGGAACGAACCCCACCTCCGGCAAAGGGAGAGACACCTGTAACATCGATACACGTATCACGGCCGTTATCCCAGTTATAAACCATGATGTCCGCAGGTCTCAAATCCGTCCCATCATTCGCAAGGAGACCAAGAGACACCTCCTTTCCTGCAGCCACACCAGCACGATAACACATATCGACTAAGGTATCTCGAACAAGATCATGTCTTAACTTGAGCCCCACCTCACTAGCGCAATGAAGAGCGTGATCACCATAAGCATCCATCTCCCTGTCACAACAAGGACATGCACTAGCTTCAAGGTAATCCCAAAACGGTAACGCTATATAGCGCTGAACTGTCGAGGCCCAATCTTCTGGTTAAGGCCCTCAATGGGGATAGCAATCAAGAAATCCTGCATATGAGCAGTTCTATTACACTGCCATAAAACCATGTCCCTCTTAGTCATAACAAAACTAGTTGGCATAGATTTCTTCACTGCATCGAAGTATAGGGTTGCCAAGGAACTCATAGAGTGATGGAAGGCAACAACATAGACACATGGGGAAGGAATTTCCGCTCCACAAACTTTGTTAAAATCATGTAAAGCCTGAGCAAGTTGAGTACAAGGCCCAACCAAACCAGCCAGACGGAGTATATGACCTTGTAATGAGAAGGACTGCAGGCTAGAGGCCAGAAAACAATAATTTATGGTGTCATTCATGGTGTAAACACCAAGGCCACCATGCTTCATGGGGAGAGTCGTAAGTATCAGCTGCAATAAGCCATAACCTATCCCATCTCCGGTGATTATATGTCTCAGGAAATGAAACAAATGCGCATCAAAAATAGCAGCAACATCCGACAGAAAACATGGTTTGGTAGTCCGCATAATGAAATACAACCGTGAAACACCAGTGCAATTCCGGATGAGGAGAAGTTCGCACTGTGGATCTTCAAGCTTCATAACTGCATCCATAAGAACCATAGTTTTCTTAACTCGACCCAGCACCAATTCCATGCAATATTGAAAATACAAACTGATAGGTTCGCCGAAAAGCTTAACCCCTCTCTTGGGTCTGCTAATATTGGGAGGAAAAACCCCATCCTATAAACTTCTCACATCAACAGAAGGCCAATAAACCTCAGTCTTGGAAACATTAAGATATAATCCTAACGGTGCACCATCCTCCTGAATAATTTTCAAAGCTTTAGAAACCTGCAACGTGTCTCCAATGATGGTACCACCATCAAGGTACCAAGCCTGCAGATTTAGTGAGCATAGCTCTGATATTTTCCGGATTAATGGATGCAAAGTTAGAGAAAAAAGAAAAGGCCCTAACGGATCACCTTGCTTCACACCTAAAGCAGAAGAAAGAGTGTTTTCCATGTAATAAAGACGTGCAGGAGAAGCGTAAAAAAACTGAACCCAACGAGCAATCGAAGGACAATGCTCTCTTACCTCCTTTATCATTACACTGCGATCAATCAAGTTGAAGGCATTAGAAAAGTCTACTAAGAGCATGGACATATATGTTGAATCTCCTTTTTTCTTCTAGCAAATGGTTTACAACATGTAATATGGCCTCACTACCACACGGAATCCCTACGCCAAATTGGAAATCCCTAAGATAAGCTTTCATACCTTTCCCAACATGTGTATCAGCAACCTTGGAGACCAATCTCCTTCAAATAGTCCCTAAGGCAATGGGCTGCAGACCCCCACCAGGTTTGATGAGAGGAGTAAGAGGAGCACTGGCCACAAACTCTCCAAGGGCACTGGGGCATTTTCTAGATAACCACAGGTTCACTACATCTGTAATGGCAGTGAGAAGTTCATCGGAAATAGCAACAGCAGCCCCACTTACCACATCTACCAAATGTTGAGCACGTAGTCCGTCGCGTCCACAAAAAGTATCTTTGGGGAAACTTCTCAATCTGCCCAGGACCAATTCATTAGAAGCTATAAATGCATCTTGATTTAATGTGTCAGATGGAATAAAAGGTGGAGCTGCATAGGGGTGTTTAGCTTTAAGTTCAGCCAAAGTATCATCAATCTATAGTGCTACTCCGCTAGACGTAAGGGTACGTATAGCTGCCGTATAGAGTCCATCTCGGAGTTTCTTACGACAAAGTCGAAGATTAGTTGTTTCCTGAGTCTCTTGCTTGTCGTCTTTCCTATACCGTAGAGACACTTGAGACACTTTATGCTCCTCCAAAATCCTATTTACCAAAATAATACAACCATTAGGTTCACCCTACTGAGACAGTGCAAGATTAATGGATGCAATTTGCAACTTCTTCCTCGTGCAGGTCTTCTCTTCCGCATTACTTTTAGGAGTATATAAACGGAGAGTACAAATTGGAAAGAGAAACATTTTAATCCAGGAGGACAAGTCACCAGGATATGAAATAACATTCTGAAGCACTGACTTGAAGGTACGAGCATAGTGCATTCTACATTTCGCTGGAATACTGGAAATAGTTGGAATTTGTTTCTAGAAAACACTATCCAACAGTTCCAGGCTAAGACATGGGAGTGTGCATTCATTAGAAACAATGACAGTAGAAACGGAATCACCAACCTCAGGGCAGATACCATGCACAAGGAAATCGGGACCAACTCCATTTAAAGGGCCAAGCGTGACACTCCCCTGATGCAAGTCACAAGATCTCTTCCACTTATGCAGGTGCATACATGGAGGACACAACCACATCTTCAGCTGCAAAAGTACCGCCTCCCATGCCTGGAACACCTCAGAACTATTCCAGATCCTCTCACATCAAGCGTCTTTCCCAACTCTGTTAAGGTGGATGTCATTGAGATGCTTCAAGAAACCATTACAACCCAGTCCCCTCCCTCTTGTACCATTCTTACAACCATCAAAGATGCGGTAAGGGCATTGATAGAAGATGTCACTCTGTGAACCACTTTGTGAATCTGAGGTTGCTGATAGAGTGGTACAATTTGATCCAGGGGATGCAATACGTGTTGTAGACATCTGCAGTAACAAAACCCTAAGAAAGAAAAGGAGGCAGTCGATGAAAACTCGAGTTGGGATTGGAAAGGTTGTTCCAAAATCCAGAAAAGGAAGACGCAGGAAAGGGCGCTGAACAAAGTGAAAAGACTCGGAAGAACAGGATTGATCATGGAAAATTGTTACAATTTGACTAAGGTGGAATCTACACATCTTTGGCATGAGCGTTTTGGTCACATCAATTATCGCCTTCTAACTAAGATCATTAACAAAGAACTTGTTAGAGGCGTTCCCAAAATTAATGCAAAGATTGATGGTGTCTGTGGTGCCTGTCAAAAGGGTAAACAAACAAAAGTTCCACATAAATCATCTCGAGATATTCTCACTAAAGCTCCACTTCATTTAATTCATATGGTCTCTTCGGTTATATTCAACAACCTACGGTTGCTGGGAAGAAGTATGCTTTAGTTATGGTAGATGATTACACCAGATTCACTTGGGTGGCATTTTTGTCTAATAAGAATGAAACCCTTGATGAATTCAAAATTATTGTTAATAGAATCCAGAATGAATAAGGTTGCAAACTAAAGAAAATTAGAAGCGACCGTGGAACTGAATTCAAGGAAACTAAAGTGTTTGAATTCTGTGACAAACTGGGGATTCAACAATACTAACCACCCATTACTCCTCAAGCTAATGGAGTTGCAGAAAGGAAGAATTGGAGCATTCAGGAAATGGCCAGTGTAATGCTCCATAACAAAAACTTACCATTAAGGTTTTGGGGAGAAGCTATTTTCACAACATGTTATTTGATCAACCGTGTATACCTACGGTCGAAAACTTTAAACACTCCTTATGAGTTGTGGTACGGTAGGAAGCCCAACTTACATTATCTTAGAGTGTTTGGAAGTAAGTGCTACATTCTGAAAGACCGAGAACAGAAAGGGAAACTTGACTATAAAAGCAATGAAGGTATCTTTCTTGGCTATGCTTCTGATAGTCGTGGTTTTTGAGTATTTAATCTCAGAACCCAAGTTATGATGGAATCCGCAAATGTCATCATTAATGATCTGAGAAATTTTCGTAATGATAACCCTCCTGCTGAATTACCTCCAACCGAGACAATTGAGAAAGTCAAGGAAATCCCAGAATCAGTTGAAGTTGTTCCAACAGTCACTGATTCTGATATTTCCAATGATGAGGAGAAGAGCACTGATCAGGCTATTCCCGTTAAACAAGAACGTGTTCCTCCACGACACCTCTGGGTTCAAAGGAATCATGATACTAATAGTATTATAAGAGGAAAAGATTCTACAGCTAAGACAAGAGGACAACTTCAAAATATTTGCAATTTTGGTTGTTATCTTTCACAAGTAGAACCCAGAAATATTGATGAAGCTCTTAGCAATCCATTTTGGGTGAATGCAATGCATGAAGAGTTAAATCAATTTCAAAGACAAGATGTATGGGAGCTCATACCTTGTCCCTCCAATATCAATATTGTTGGTACCAAATGGATATTCAAGAACAAGTCTGATAAATTTGGCACCATTGTCAGAAACAAAGCCAGACTTGTCGTTCAAGGATATTCACAGATTGAAGGTATTGACTTTGACGAAACCTTTGCTCCTGTGGCACGCCTTGAGTCCATTCGGTTACTATTAGATCATGCTTGTTTTCTTAAGGTTAAGCTGTTTCAAATGGACATAAAATCCGCGTTCCTAAACGGAAATTTAAAGGAAGAGGTCTATGTTGCTCAACCAAAGGGATTAAAAATCCTGACTTCCCAGATCATGTCCTTAAGCTCAAAAAGGCATTATATGGGTTGAAACAAGCACCTTGTGCCTGGTTCGAAAAACTAACTACTTCTCTTCTAAGGAAAGGTTTTTCGAGAGGTGGAGCTGATAAAACTTTGTTTACCAAGTGGAGTGGGAAAGATGTTGTCATTGCTCAAGTTTATGTAGATGATATCATCTATGGATCGACTTCAGAGAAACTTGCAAAAGATTTTCAAGTCTCTCTTGGTAAGGAGTTTGAAATGAGCAATGTTGGTGAATTAAAATTCTTTTTATGATCATAGATTCAACAACATAAGGATGGAATTTACTTATCTCAAGAAAAATATGCTAAGGATCTTATGACAAGGTTCGGTCTTGATAAGTCAACTCCAAAACTGACACCTATGCCCACTATTGGTAAACTACATCGAGATGAGAAAGGAGTAAATGTGGATCAAAAACTTTATCGATCTATCATTGGAAGTCTCTTATATCTTACAGCTACTAGACCTGATATTGCTTTTAGTGTTGGTTGTTGTGCCATATTTCAGGCGAATCCAAAGGAATCTCATCTTGCAGCGGCAAAGAGGATCATGCGATATATCCAACACACTATAGGGTATGGTCTATCCTATACTTTTGATGCTAACACTGATCTTACTGCCTATTCAGATGCAGATTGGGCAGGATGTGTAGAAGACAGAAAGAGTACTTCGGGGGGATTTTACTATGTTGGGTTGAATCTTGTGGCATGTCATATCAAGAAACAAAACCCACAATCCATGTCTACATGCGAAGCGGAATACATTACTGCAGGTTCATGTTGTACTCAACTTCTATGGATGAATAAATGCTTGCTGATTATGGAATTGACACTGGTGTAATGAATATCTTTTGTGATAACTCAAGTGCGATTCGCATCACTGAGAATCCTGTTGAGCACTCAAGAACTAAGCACATTGACATAAAGTATCATTTTATTATAGATCTATATGAAAATGATATCATCAATATGGAATTTGTGCCTTCAGACCAACAATTGGCTGATATTCTCACCAAACCTTTAGATATTGCTATGTTTTAACACTTGCGGTAGTCTATTGGTGTTGTTTTGGTTCATTAATTCTGTAGACTTTTTCCCCTGGATTTATTCATATCTTTTGGGCAATAAAGGCTTAGAACGTTAGTGTAGTGTTGTTTCAATTTCTTATTTGTTTCTCCTTAGATAACAGTTCTGTTAGGAATCAAAGTATTCTTTTAAATCCTTTTATTCTCGTAAAAGTAAGGTCGCTCTTTTTTTTCTTTCGGGAATGACATTTTATGGGGGAGAGTTCTTAATTGAACTTGTGTTTAATTGCCAAATCTTTGTGGGGAGTGCGGCTGCGGAATATAATAGGGGTTATCTTGTATCTTTATAAACTCCTTGATAAAAGCATTTAGTTTCGGCTATATGATTGCATCTAAACAAAGTTGATATGTTCTCTTTTGGTCATGAAGTATCTCTATGAAAATTTCATTAGGATCCCGCTAGTTTTCGTACCTTTGCCAATTTTTATTGACAAAAAAGGAGAGAATTAATGTGTAGTTCACACTACAAATACATATGGTTTACGAATCATTATGTAAGGGGGAGTGGTTTTCATGTGAGATGAAGTATTGACTAAGGGGGAGTGATACATATAACCATAGTGTTATTGTCAAAGTTGTGATACAATTGAACTTTGATGTTGTGTAATAATACTATGACACTGTATAACAATACGAAAACATCTTATTTTTATATATTGTTATAGCTACGGATCTTCAACAACTATGATGTTGAGTTGAACACCTTTAAAATCATGGAGTACTTGCAAGTGACGAAGATTTTGAGTAATGTTGAAGAACCAAGGAGATCAAGCATTTGGATGAGAAGCTACAAAGTTTATTTATTTTGCAATCCATATGTATTGATAATTTTGTCACTAAAATTGACAAAGGGGGAGATTGTTAGAGCATTGATCGGTCGAACTCGCAAGCGTTGCTATCTCAAGCTTGTTTGTCAAGTTTAATTGCCAAAACTATAAGTCTTGACTTCTAGTCTATCTACGGTTAAGTCTCGGATTAGGATAGATTGTGTAGTTGAGCTTTAGACTTCACGACGTTCATCGATTGAAGAAGAAGAACTACTAAGGCGATCTTGTGGAACTTTATCAACAAAAGGTATGTGAAGACTTGAACTCATCTATCACTCATAAAGTCTATTTCTACTCTATCTCCTTCTTGAGACAAAAGTCGTATAACGAGATAGTTTTCAGTTTATACACTTTTGATATTTCGAGCTGAGTTTAACTCGCTTACATATTTCTAGAAATATGTATTGGTAAGCTTTTGATTTAACCAAGTTCATCTTATGTTCTTGATGCAAGTCAAAAGATGATCATGTGGAAATCGCCTTGTAACATCTTACATTATTTGTGTGAGACAGTCATTTGATGTAGACTCGGAATGTTTCATATTGATCATTCGATCACTTGAAAATTGCTTTGAAGCTAATAGTTTGTGTGAGACATCTATTCCCGTCTTCCGAGAATGTTTCAATGATTGAAAATAGAGTTTAGAACGGTTAACCATGATTGGATATAGCATAGTGTGCGTACTTGCATATATGTTATCCATATCCGAAAACCATGGTACGCATACCCGTATGCGTACTGCTTGGTTTGGTGAAAGTTCGGGAACCATGGTATGCATACCCGTATGCGTACTGATTGGTTTTGTGAAAGTCCGGGAACTTAAGTATGCATACCGGTATGTGTACTGTTGTAAGTTTCAAGTTCCGGAATTTCAACTGAGGTTGGTGGTATGCGTACTGGCAAACCCAAACTCAGTCCGGGTACTTAGGTATGCGTACCTGAGTAGGTTAAGTTCTAAAATCGTTTTATTCATGAACTAATACATTCATATATTAAGAAATGCAATCTTTTGCAAACCGTGGCTATAATGTTCATGAATTGATTCAAGTGAATCAAAATCGATTTTTCTTTAATTGTGTCTTGTATAATTCTACGAGTATATAAACAATTGAACAACTCCATAACTAGTTTCATTTGAGTCATTTGAACTAGTTGTGATTGAGATGAACAAGGTTGATAAAAAAGTATTCATATGGCTAACTTCTGTTAACTATTGTTGAACCAACCGTGTGCACATGTTTAGGTACGGTTACCCTTATCTAAATGAAAGCACATTTCATTTGTGTATAAAAAGCTAAGTTCGATTTAACGGTTGAAAGATATTAGCTTGAATCTAATCAGGTTTTCATCTAACGGTGAATATTGAATGCTTTGTTACCAAGGTAACATAGATTGCAAACCCTGATTTGAAAACTATATAAAAGAGAACTCTAGCAACTGGGAAACCTAATCCCCACACCTCTTGTGTGATACTAGTTGCGACTAGAGTCGATTCTCCTTTAACCTTAGGTTTTTTCCAAAACCATGTAGGTTAACGACTTAAAGACTTCATTGGGATTGTGAAGCCAGACCCAACTATTTCTATGTAGTTGCGTGTTCTGATGTTGCTTTATTCTATCGTGATTGAGTACTATCTTCTCTAAGATTTGCTCGAGATTTATTCTCCGATAGGCAAGATAGAAAGTAGTCACAAACATCTTCGTCTCATAGTTTGTGATTCCACAATATCTTGTTTTGCTACCATACGATTAAGATTATTGTGAGGTGATTGATATTTCTAGGATGTTCTTCGGGAATATAAGTCTGGTATATCAATTGGTTCCTGTTCACCTTGATTTATCAAAAGACAAAACAAAAACTTCTAGGTATTTCTGTGGGAGACAGATTGATCTATTAAATAGACTTTTCTGTATGAGACAGATTGGTTTATCAAGTCTTCGACTTTGGGTCGTAACAACTCTTAGTTGTGGGTGAGATCAGCTAAGGGAATCAAGTGCATAGAGTCCTGCTGGGATTCAGAGGCGTAAGGAGCGCAACTGTACCTTGATCAGTGTGAGATTGATTAGGGCTCAACTACATTCTAGTCCAAAGTTAACTTGGAGTAGGCTAGTGTCTGTAGTGGCTTAATACAGTGTGGTGTTCAAATCTTGACTAGGTCCCGGGGTTTTTCTGCATTTTCGGTTTCCTCGTTAAGAAAATTTCTGGTGTCTGTGTTATTTCTTTTCCGCATTATATTTGTTTATATAATTGAAATATCACAGGTTCTGCGTAAGTTCAATCAATTAGATAATCCAACCTTTGGTTGTTGATATAAATTGATTGACACTTGAGCATTGGTCTTTGGTACCGTTCAAGTTATTTCTCAATATTCAATCGGGCTCGCAAATTCATATTTGTTTGATTGCGGATTGAATTGAGAAATTGAGATATAACTCTTGGATATACTTTTCTTAAGATTGAGTCTGACTGTCTAGTTGATTCTCTTGAAAGTATACTGGAGTTTTCCCATAAAGATTGCTAAATGAATTATTGGGTATGGTTTTTATACCCCTGGTTTTTCACGCGCAACATTCATTACGATATTGTCCATCTGTTTCCCTTGCCCATCAACCAAAACTGCCATATCAAAAAAAACTTGGTGCAACTCCATTAAACTTCTCTGTATCCCTTTGACAGCTTTTTTCCTCTCTCGATTTTCCAAATTCAGTTCAGCTTTCCCTGCGAAAATCTCAACTTGTCCACCTTCTGAAATCATCTTATCTATCAGTTCATCACTCGGTTTTTCACCAGTTGCATTAAAATACCTCCTTTTCAAACCTTCCTTATGTTCCAATAAAAAAAAATCCCTCAATGTCTTAAAATCATTCATCAAATCTCTTAATTTAATTATCAACCCATTGGTCACTGACATTCTAGTCCTATCAACTGGACTACCTTCTCTATACATTAGAGAAATCTCACAGTTACTCACATTAGATTTTTCAAGCGATTCCAACCTTTCTTTAATGATCTTCGCCTTTCGAAGAACTGCAACCATTTCCGAATTCATTCGATCTCTTAACCCGCGTAAAACCTTAACACTTTGTGTTGATTTTGTCTCTTCATTCAAATATTGAAGATCAATAATCAAGTTTGTGACGTCTTCCATTTCTTTCTTGATTATACTCACTTCTTCAAAGAATTGAGAGAGATTTTCTTCGTCAGTAGGGCCGAGTCGCCCAATCTCAATGTCAGGACCAGTTTCAAGATTTTTCATTGCTTGTTTTTATTAGTTCTACGTAATTAACAAAGGATTTTGTCATTAGATCATTTATCTTTGCAGAAATTTCAGAGTAATTAACTGCATGTATATAAGATCATAGTAAAATATCCATTCATAGATACTTTTCATGTCTCACATTATTCCTTGATAAGGGTTTACCCACAGGAGAATCTTATTGAAGGTATGAAACTATTGTAAGCTTATTTGTCATTTATCTCTACTATAAACTTCATCTTTTGTTCTTATTACTTGTTGATTATGATTATTTTGTAGACTTTTTATAGTCCAATTTTTGGAGGATAAAACTGTTTATCACATGATGATTTTTCGCATTACTGTGTACATCTATCAATTGCATTATGCATCTCAATCTATGGATGTTTTCCGGAACATTCATTATTGAAATTAAGAGGCATTATAGAGAAAGTGAAAATCATAAAGTCTGATAAAGGTGGTAAATATTGTGAAAGGTATGACGAAACAAGTACAATAATATCCTGAATCCTCTGCGGAATATCTCCAAAAGTTTGGCATTCTTACTCAATACACAAGGTCAATTTATCCTTGGCATAATGGTGTATATAAAAAGGCTAAATCATACTTTTATGAAAATGGTTAGAAGCATGATGAGCCATACATAATGGCTATACATTTGTGAATGTGTGTTCTTTCTACAACTGTTTAATTTTAATAGATTTCCAATAAAGCAGTTTCAACGACACACTTTGAACAGTGAAAGGAAGGAAACCTAGTTTAAACCACCTTTAAGTTATGGTTGTTCAGTTGGAGTTGAGGGCTTACATTCCCAAGAATGAAAATTGGATTTGAAAACTATTACTAGTTCATTGGTTTTCCTAAATAATCCAAGGGTATATTTTAATGTTCTATCCATAGTATGATGAGATTTATTGAAACCGAAGATATAAATTCATTAATGATGGCATTAATATGTGGGAGGATATGGATATATCTATTTGAGAAGTCAGAATAATAATCCATTTATTTAAGACTTCTACAGATATTGTGAATCTTCTCATTGTCGATCTAACTGTTAGATAATGAAAGACCGTAAATTATTGATCCTATATTCCATAATAAAATTGTTGCCAATAAAGGAATTATTGATAACCACTTGAATCATCATTAAGAAGGTCTCAAAGAGATTGAAAGTAAGTTGTTCATATTGTTTCAGTAATTTACTTACAAGAATTTGATTTTGATATGGGATGGTAAAGATTCGGTTTCCAGTTCACAAGCTATTATGTGTAATAATTTTGATTAATGGATTGATGCTATGAGAGATAAAATCAATGGTTGAAGGTCAAGTCTGGAGCATTGTTTAATTGCTCAAAAGCCACAAATCAGTTCTATGTAAGTGGGTGTTTCAGACCTAGTACGACTATAACGGCAATATTAAACGATATAAAGCTAGACTTATATCCAAAGATTTTACGCAGAAATGAGGCATTAATTATAAATAAGTTTTTCTTTCGTGACAAAGAAAGATTTATTCAAAATTATCATAGTGTTATTTGTAGCTCAGTACCTATGAGTTGCATTAACTAAATGTGAAAATAGTCTTTATTAATGATGATTAATTATAAAGAAAATTATGTGTGTTAATATGAAGGCCTTGCCTTATAAAGACAGGAACACGTAGTCTGCAAATTTAAGAAATCAAAGTAAGAAATTAAGCAAGCTCTCGAATATTGCATATCTAAAATTCAACAAGACCATTAATGTTATTTGGTTTTGGATGAAATTATTGTAAATCCGTGCATATAACTCAAGATCAGTGGGAGAAGTTCATACTCTTGGTATTTTATGTTAAGACTTACTACCTACGAGTAGTGAACTTGACTTTATGCATATATCTATATTTTTCGAAATAAAGGATATCAATAAAGCTTACCATGTGATAGTCACATATCATACAAATTACTAATATTCGTAGAATTTTGAGATAATAACACAATTAGCAAATTTTGTTTCATATTGAATAGAAGATGTAAATTTAATGTTCATTACGTCTTAATTCTTCCATGGAACATATAACAAGTTGTCGGCGTATTAGCTAAATGCCTAATGAATCGAAAGAACAAATTATGGGAAAGTTATCAAGAATCTTGAGATACTAATTAATCTTTAATTATGTCTTACAATTAGTTTAATACCCCGATATTCGGCAGTGGTTGGCCGAATGGAATATAAGTAATGGTTTGTCCTTTCCTATCACCGAGGCCTTTTCAGCACAATTGGCTCCAGAGTTGGAAGAAAACTCCGCAGTTATGCGTGCTCGGGCGGGAGCAATCCAGGGATGGGTGACCTCCCGGGAAGTTGCTGCCCGATTACCACAGCGATGCCCGTTGAAAACCCCACACTGCCGGATATCCGCAGTGGCTAAGTGGGGACAGTATCGGTGGATGGACGGGTCATTATAAATGGTATCAGAGCCGACGACGGATCACCTGCCAAGGGTGGGAAGGCACGCTGGACGGGGTTAGTCCAGGTGCTTCTCATGAGGGGAAGGGAACGTCGGAGATCTGGGATTGCAAATATATTATGAAGCCGAGGACGGCTCCAATTTAAGGTGGTGGTATTGTAATACCCCGATATTCGGCAGTGGTTGGCCGAATGGAATATAAGTAATGGTTTGTCCTTTCCTATCACTGAGGCCTTTTCAGCACAATTGGTTCCAGAGTTGGCAGAAAACTCTGCAGTTAAGCGTGCTCGGACGGGAGCAATCCAGGGATGGGTGACCTCCCGGGAAGTTGTTGCACGATTACCGCAGCGATGCCCGTTGAAAACCTCACACTGCCGGATAACCGCAGTGGCTAAGTGGGGACAGTATCGGTGGATGGACGGGTCGTTATAATTAGTTAGCCAACCCAATTTGAGTTGATTGGGATTTCAGTCTTCAATTTTGGTGGTTGTGCGGATTCTATAAGGAAGAATCCATTAATACTAGTCATATAGTTGATTGGGATTTCAGACTTCAATTTTGGTGGTTGTGCGGATTCTATAAAGGAAGAATCCATTAATACTAGTCATATAATTGAGTTTGAATATTTATGACTGCGAAACTTAGAGAATTAAGATTTGTCTCTACATTGCTGAAATTTATCGTCTTAGCTTCGCAGCATTAAAGCACGATATGATACAAAAGGAACAAAACACATGAAGCTTGAGTATATATGTGTGAATCAAGCAATTCAGAAACAATAGTTGTTCATTTATCCTGTTTTTTTTTATGGAAACAGGGGTTTTGGAAAACCCCTAAAATTATTTATTAGATTACCTCATTCAAATTGAGGTTTGGATTGTTACATAACAGAAGTGGTAGATAAACATACCCTCCTGTTTCATCATTATACGTTGCACACTGATACAACCAATTTACAATGTGAATTTGTTGATCTACATGAAACCAAATAAAATGGAAAAATCTAATCTTACTGGTATTTTGATTATTCTTCAACCATTTAGAGGCTTCTTCTTTGATAAGATAAAATCCGCCATAGAAGTAGATTCCGCTAATCATTGTAATCACGATCCATTCCGATGGCCATTGATCTTCTTTGTATAATTCTTGATCATCGTCACGTCGGAATTGTTCGTCTTCAAAGATATGCTTGAATCTCTCATCGGATTTCAGTTAAGAGCCCAGAGGCTACAGTAAAACGCACTAATGGCGATTAGAATTGAAATTATTACAAGGCATGAAATAGCCATTGAAAACAGAAGAACAGTAACATAAAAATAAATTCTAAAAACTAAATCACAGAGTGATTTTTATTGAAACCTAGGAAGTTAACTATACAATTACAAACCCAAATTTACTTATCTGATATATCAGATTCAATCCTAGTAAATATAGGTTTGAAGAAGAATAAGTTTCTGAAAAAAACTAGGTTTAGATATTTTTTTTAGAAAAAACGGTTATGGAGAGAATTTTGGAGACGGTAGGAAGTCATTTGTTGTAGTTGTTCATTTATCGCTTAAGCACAATTGTTCCGCAGATGCACTCAATGAACAATTACCTTTTAAGACCTCTTATGAAAAGATTAAAATCTTAGGTCTGTGGGAGTGATTGATTATTGAATTCAGCTAATTTATGTGCTTATTTTTGAAAACTTATTGTGCTCTTATTAATGTCATTCTGAATTATTTTTGTATCCATATTTAGTATACACTTATGTGAATGGATGAATGTTAACAGAAATTGTCTTTCTTTTGAAGACATCACCGGACCATTATGATATCCCAATTTAAGGCCTAGTTAAATAAGTTATTTGTGTTATGGTACATGGAAGGGCATGTTGATAACAGGATAATGTGCAACCATCGTGACTCACATAAGTGATTTACTTGGTTAAGGTATTATGTTTAACCATTTAATTCTGTTTAGCAATTATGCGCGCTTATGTTTTTCTATGATTAACCGTTATATAGATTATCACATGGACTAGCAGGAGAATGTAAAAATATTTCTGTACATAGAAATATTCCCTTGGGACATGTAATAATTTTAGTTAATTAGAGAATATTGCTAAATTGTATCGATTACCATTTCTGGGATTATTTCCTAAGTATTTCTTCCTTGATGGACGGTCGAGATCTAAAGACTAATACTAAAATCCTAGGATCTTGGTCCTCTCTCTACCTATGAAAGGGAAACAATAACTATCACTATTGTATCTAAGGATTTACTCATTACGACTAAGGTCAAGAGAGAGAAACCATGATCTCCACAAGGTATTATCGCTGCTCCAAAGATGATCGACGTACGATGGATTAGCACTACCACGTATTCCGTATAAAATATTCTTTCATATAATTATTGTGTGATTATCATGAAGTTCAACAATCATAATTTAAGTATTTACAAAATTAAATCTTATATCCATATCCCAGGCGAGATTCAAGAAGGCCAATAAAAACATCACTGGTTGAGAAGATGTTCTCATCTCCAAAGACAGCAACACACATCTTGTAGCTTTCACCCATACCCTTCTGGGAGACCTCAATACTTCTTCTAATTTTATAATACTCGTCCATCACGATCCTCTGAGTCTTCTTAGATTTTGTGGATCCATATTTCCATCAAAAGAGTATGCTTTGATAGTTGTTGCTGCAAGATACTCCTGCTCATGTGTTGCCTCTCTGAAAACAAACTCTCCGGATATAACCTTGCTCAAAAGATCCGGTTCACTTTCCCCACTCAGTTCTCTCTCACTTTCACTGCTGAGAGCTCTACATATCAGCAGATCATAGAAACCATCAGAAGATAAAAAGATAAAAAAAACTAGCTGGTTTTGAAAACAAGTGACCAGGGAAGTATATATAGTTGAAAAATATATTACTTAGTAGAACGATGGCGAACAGCCTCATGGTGAGTAGTAACCTGCGGCTGTACATCATAAAACAAAACCGTGAGAAATTAAGAATGATTGAAGTACAAAAACCTTTTATTAAGTTTCATCAATATCATAAAGAAAAAAAAAAAAAAAAAAAAAAGGTCATGAGAAGAAAAGAGATCACTTACTTAGAACAATGACCAACCATTGGAGACCAGCTGTATCAACATAAGAAACTAAACTAGTTAGATATCAATACTTTATTACGGAATACAAATTTTATTGAGTAAAGATCTTTCATCAGTCTAGGAAAAAAAAGTCATGAGAACTTACTTAGAACTATAAGCATGAACAGTACCATGACCAACCACTGGAGACCTGCTGTATCAATATAAGATACTAAACTAGTTAGATATCAAAACTTTGTTAAGGAGTACAAATCTAAATCAAATCCTCACTAAATGAAGTGTTTTACATACTTGGTAAACATTTTAATATTCCTTGATGAAAACACATTTGTTCTAAAACTAAAATAAAATAAGGTCAAATGAGCTCATAAAATATGCTTAAACCCTAAAATCGTAATACTAAGTGCAACAAATGTGGGATAGCCAAAGGATTGGATGAATCGCTCGTTTTTTTTATTTCAATACTCTTTTCTCAATTCTTTATTATGTTTACAGATTTCTTTATCCTTTGATTAATAGTTATAACATACTATCTCCTCTTTCAACCATGCACTTTAATATTTTCTTGATTTCTAATTATATTATGATTACCTAACTTTTATTTTGCGGTGTTTCCATTATGCTTTGCAGCGCGAGATTACCAGACATGGTGGATTCATCTTTATCATTATTGAGTTGAGTAGTAGTCGTTCTTTACAAGAAACAATCGAGTTATTAGTATTTCATTGGGTTACGCTATTCCTCTGAGTCGAGCAGCAGTCGTGCTTTATAAAAAACAGTCGTTTTTTTTTAGTTGTTCACTAGGTCATCCTATCTCTTTTGACAGTTTTTTCAAAGCCGTTTGGAGGTGTTATTTGCTCAAGATTATAATCATATATTCCTTATCAAATCCTAGTATCTGTAGATTAATTCTTTGACTGAAGATTCATGGAGTTCATCCTTGTTAGTTTCCAAAAATTAGTGAAGTTGGCTAGCTATTGCATCCGTAACCAGTGCCGGTACTCTAGTAACTCTCCCATACAACTTGAATTTCAAAAAAGAGTGGACTTTCCCCTTAAAGATAACGAGAAGTATTCTCAAATATATACTTATTCTCGGAGAAAAAATAAATCTAATCACTTCTATTACCTTAATTATCACATTCAATATTTTCATCATCACATAAGACCTAGCTTAATTCGTGTTTATAATTCCATTCGTTATCTGATGTGAATTTTAAGTTGTAGTGAAAGTGATGAGTAAAGTTCGTTC
>JAJJMB010011222.1:634879-663301 GCA_023531105.1 Papaver atlanticum | reverse complement strand
CCTTACCTCGCCTGTTAGGTCCATAGGAACAAACCCAATCAAATTCATCCCTTTAATCTCCCTAAAAATCGATCAAAAATCCATCCAAAAAATCGTCTGTTTTCTGAAAAGTTTCCCGCCAAATATCTGTTTTTGAAAACGTGAAGAAATTTGTCCTCCCCCTATCCAGTCTCGGTCTGTGCTTAGCAGCTGCTTGGAAATGGGTTACCCCTTATCCAAAATGAGAGTCCGAATAGCAAATGTCCTCCCAGGAGCCTTTAACAACTTTTTTTGCCAATTTTCCCGCAAAAGCCTATTCCTCCAAAATACACCTACAAGGGATAAAATACCAAAATTAGTACAAAAATGGGTACTAACACTATACATAAAAGAGATGAAAATAGACACATAAATGCGTCTATCATTATCCTCAGCATGGTATGAAAAGCTAACAGTCTCTATTCTTAGAAAAGGTTTTGCTAGAGGAGGGGCTGATAAAACGCTTTTTATCAAATGAAGTGGAAAGGATGTCTTCATAGCTCAGATCTATATAGATGACATCATCCATGGATCAACATCCAAGAAACTTTCTGATGAATTCCAAACCTCCTTAGGAAAGGAATCCAAAATGAACAATATGTTGGTGAATTAAAATACTTTTTGGGTTTACAAATTCAACAACATAAAGATGGAATTTATATTTCTCAAGAGAAATATGCCAAGGAACTTGTCAAAAAGTTTGGCCTCGAAAGCGCCAGTCCTAAGCTCACGCCCATGGCTACCACTGGGAAACTACAGCGAGACGATAATGGTGTCAAAGTAGATCAAAAACTCTACGGATCCATGATTGGAAGTCTGTTATATCTAACGACAATTAGACTTGATATTTTATTATTGTCAATTGTTATGCAAGATTGCAAGCAGATCCAAAAGAGTCTCATCTTGCAGCAGTAAAAAGATTCATCCGATATGTGAAACACACTATTGGTTATGGTTTATCTTTTACCTTTGATACTAACACGGAAATTACCACTTATTCTGATGCAGACTGGGCAGGTTGTGTGGAAGACAAAAAGAGTATATTAGGAGGACTCCTTCATGTGGGCCTAAAACTTGTAGATTGGCATAGCAAGAAACAAAACTCACAGTCCTTATCTACATGTAAAGCCGAATACATTGCTGCAGATTCGTGTTATACTCAACTTTTATGGATGAAACAAATGATTACTGATTAGGAATAGATTCTGGAACAATGAAAATATTTTGTGATAACTCAAGTGCAATCGCATCACTGAGAATCCCGTTGATCACTTAAGAACAAAGCACATTGACATAAGGTATCATTTTATAAGAGAACTATTTGAGAATGGTATTTTCAAAATTGAATTTGTGCCTTCTAATTGACAAATGGCTGATATTTTCACCAAACCATTAGATACCCGAACGTTTCAAAAACTTCGGCAAGCTATTGGTGTCGTTTTATTTCATTAATCCATGCAAATTGTTGCCCCTATTTTTATTCACATATTATGGGCAATATATTTTGTGTTTCAGATCTTCCAAATCTGAATTTGTAATCCATACTAGAGTACATCTTCCTACACATGTTTTCTATAAAACATGACTTTCTGATGGTCTCCCAATGAGTGTTTAGTAAAAGATGAAAGTTACTTTGTGAGATTCGTTCTTTTCTATCATATTCTGGTGATTCAAACATATATCTCATATTTTCTCATAAGTTAAGCTCTTAACTCTTGCAAAAGTGGAATAAGTGGTGAACTTTAATCTCTATGTTCGTACATGGCTAGAGATGTAACACCCCCCGAGTGTTCTGGACCAGGATCGAACCCATATGGAGGTCCGAATTCGAAGCGTTATGGGTCAGAAAGACACAAAAAGTTTTATTTTCTATAATTATTTCACTAAGCTTGAGGAATTATTTTTATAAATTTAATTAATTATATAAATATACTAACAACATTCTCAGAAAAATCTTAAAACCAAATTACACTTCAAACAAATAAAAGAAATACAACACAATCAACAAGATAGCTAACTTCTTAATTTCCACTTCCACATCCCGTATCTGCAAAAAAAAATGTCAATTAGGGTGAGTTGACGGCTCAATAGGCATACTTTCTCATCATCAAAAAAATATACAAATATCACAATAAATTAAATAAAAATGCATTCAAAGATTCTGTTAATAATTTCACAATATCCGAAATAATTCTGAATTATTGTTTGATTCATTTTAGTTCATGAGTTCATGGTACGAATGTCCTTGGTTCGTACACCCACCCATCGTTTAACTCAGCACGGACAGCTGCCATCGATGGATCAGAGGATCATTACCCTATACATTCTTGGGGATCATTATTGATTCCTTTCGCGGGAGTCATTACCCTCCGTTAGCATGGAACCAAGTTCCATCAAAGGGAAAAACGTGAACTCTTTCTTTTGTAAAATTATTTTTATAATTAACTTAAGTAATCTTTACAGTCCAGTTTTAAGATCATTTATATTATCAAAACAAAGATTATATATGATTACTTTTATTTAATTCAACTTTTAATTTAGTTTGTCTTCAAATTAGTTTTAGAATAATTCCTTTCTCTTTATAATATTTGTTAATTTTTCGTTGAAAGATATTAACATAATGCTACACTGAGTTGCATCCCAACATGTGAAGCGTTTCAGCACCACATACTTTTATAAGATGAAAAGTTGTTTTCGTAGCGCAAACTTCTATATGGATATGAATGTTAAGGATTTTATGTTTTGCTACAAGGACCTTAGTAAATGCGATATTACCTCGTGAAAAGTATTTGTTGCGGAGGATCATGCTTTTGCCAAAACTTTCATAGACGAAGAAAAATGTACGTATAAAGGACAAAGGAGTTGGTTTATATCTTTAAGGATTTTTCATCTCATTTATTTAAAGTATGAGAACAATTATATACGCAAAAAAGACGTGTGGAAATTTGGAACGCATATGCCACTATAATTTCGTTAGTGTTTGCTAAACATGTAAATCTTGATACATTACTTGATATATTTAAAAATGTAGCGCCCCCAAAGCTAGCAGCTGACTAACCCAAGATATTAACTAAATAAAGAGACACTACGGATCTAAATCTTATACTTAAGCATTCAATTAAGAAATCTGATACAACACTTAACCCAAAAACTAGCCCCGCTCTGAAATATATATATACAAGAACTCCTCTCAAATGATACATATATACAATAGGCATTTAGTTTACAAATAGAATATACAACATAATAAATATAGCCGAAGTTAACCAACTAACGGACTCGACTCCTCGAAGCTTCCGCTGCGCAACTCTGACCTGTTTCTGAAACTGAAAGTGGGAATGGGTGAGCATATCATCCCTAAAAGGGGTGCCCAATAGAAATAACATTTAACTTTCAAGTAATCACTTAAATGATTTGAAAAACAATACATGCTTTTCCTTTACATTAAAAGACAACCATGTCACAGAAATAATCAATCATGTATATGGAACTAACTTCTTCGTCAAACAATGTATAATATGGTGTCAACTAGTTCCACACCTAGATAATAATACTGTGGTGTATCGCCCTAGCCATTGCATAAAAGCTGAAAGTAAGTATGTATAAATGAAGGAGCAGTATCCTATATACCACGGATGGGAAATCTTATTTTCCAAGCATTCAAATGGAAATTCTTATTTCCCAAACAATTCATAGAGACAAACCAAGCATTACAGCTCCTTTCCAAACCATGGAAAGATTAAAGGAATCAACAATACTTTCGGAATTTTGAATAAAACAATGCATGGAATACACAATCAGAAAATGCATGAATTTATTAAACATAAACTTTTGTAAAAGAAAACAACAATAATCACAAAAGAGTTAAATGTAAATTCCCACATCTTTTGATGACAAGCCACGCCTACCTCGAGATCCACGATCCACTGGTTCATCCTTTGAATCGATCGTTGTTAATATACTCTAACTGTTAATCACACGAGAACTCTAAGAATCTAGCCACAAAGGCTCACATAAGAATCATACAATTCTATCTAATGGTTTTAAGCCCAAGTCCACTAAACCAGGCCCATTAATCTAAGGCCCAGTCCATTCGGGGTCAACTAACGGTCACTAACAGTCAACTAGTCAATTGACGGTCAACGTATAAAGGTCGGGTCAAAGGTAAAGGTCAAAATCTAGTAAAAATAGTCAAGTCAAAGGTCAACGACTCGGGTCTAGTGACTCAAACTGATTCGACTCAGGTTAACAGGGTTAACTCAACTCAGTCAGATTAACTGAGTCAGAAAGGTACATCAGTCAGACATCTGACTGAACAATAAGACTCAAGGCTAAAGCCTTTGCACATGCCAGAACCATTACTCAGGCCAAAGAACACTAAAGCACAAACATGGTGCAACACACCAAAACTCTTAACTCTACAATACTAACTTCTTCTTCATTACTTCAATTTACCAGATTATACAACTTCATCTGAACCATTTCAATCATACATTCAATGCATATAAACTTCAAAACTTATTCACAACAATAAGCTCAGATTACCTGCAATTGTAGCTCTAAGCTCCTACAGGAGAGATTCAACTCCACACACTCATCTAGTCCTCAGTCCAAAACTTCAGTCACCACATCCCAGCTTATCCTCTACCAACATTCACAACACTGCGTTACAACGCATCTCAGATTCATCTTATTTTCATAAACACTATTTAACTCAGCTTACCTGCAATAGCAGTAGCTGCAAGCTCTCAAGAACTACCAACTTAAACACACATAACCTAATCTCAGCATTACCAGCTCTAAGCAACATCATCAACTTCTCAAATCCAGTTCATTCCATTCATCTAAACCTTAACTGCAATTATACCATCTATCCCCCAAACACCACCAGTTACCACTTCACCTATTCAAATACATCTCAGGCCTCCTCCATGTACTGTGATCACTAATTCAATCGCAAATATAACTTCACATACAACGCCACCATTTAGTTCATCAACTTCAACTCAACACAGCACCACCAGACTTCACATGTAATCAAATTCCTCTTAACTCAGACTAATACTACATCTTAAACCCAACAACACAGTCACCTCCTATTAGCATCCCCGGTTCCCTTCAAGTACAACTCAATAAACCACCAATCATACACATTCATCTAACTGTCCCCATCATCAGATTATTCTAGCACCAGCCCAACAAAAACCAGTTCGACATCATCACTATCAATTCCATTTACTTCAATAACAACTCCCACAGTACCACAGAGGCATTCATATATTCAATTTTATCACTACATCCAATAGCTCAATCATTCTGATTACAAACAACTCATAAACTCAAAGAATATATAGACTTCAACTCAGAAAAACAAGAGTTTACCTTACATTAAATTCCTGCCAAAACCCATCTTCAATCACTCCACTAGATCATCAATTTCGTCATCAACATCTTCCCTGAGTTACTCTTACAAACCCTAATTCTTCATTTCTTCACTGAAACTTGAGAATCAACCATCAATTCTTCTTCCTTGTTCTCAATAATCAAAACCCATCACCAACTGCCTGATTTCCTCTTCAAACTCATCTCCGAATCAAATTCAGAACCTTAATACCAAACTCAAACAACTATTCAACCTTATATTCTAATTCATGATAAACCCAACTTCATTCAATCCCCTAAACCGTCATCTTCATCTTCTAATTCTTCTTTGAGCCTCAAATGAAACCTTAACTCATTTATTCCTCAAACCCTACCTTTTCTGCTTCCTCCAAACCTCAATCGACAGCAGCATCATCAACCTTCATCAACCGCACAGAATAACCGATTGATTTACTCGATTAGCTCTCATAAACACTCAGCAGAAGAACGAACAGAGAAAGAGAAGGAGAAGAATAGAGAAGAAGAAAGAAGAAGAAATGAAAGATAAGAAGAAATAATCTTCTTCGATCCGTTTTGATGATAAGACCAATGAAAAATTGATAAAGGCACCCATCACTTGGATATGGGCAGCCAAGGCGGCTAAACTGCAAAAAGACCAATCTACCCTTTATACTCGTCCGATGATATCTTTTTGTCCGGTATCCGAACCACACGTTCGAGTAGTCCATTCCGCGTAACTTTTCGAGACCTAGCTATCTAGCGATACTAGTTTTGTTTCTAGATCGTTGTTAGATTAATTTCTATTAATTAACGTTCGTGTCAAACTAATCGAGTCATTATCGGCTTAGTCGTCTCTTGATCATTGCTAGATCACCTCTTGACCGGTCTAATAGGTTGACGAGCTTAAGGGTCTTTACAAAAAATATGCTTTAAAAGTTAAGTGTTTCAATGTTCATATTTAAATGGTAGTTTTAAAGGTAGTTTGCATTTACTCATTGTTTCAAGGTTTCTTCTGGGAGGGTATATTGGAGAAAAACTATCTTCAAAATCACTGGAAAATGTGCACAAGTGAATACATTGTTGGTTATTTTATCTTTTTGTGTGGTTTTAATTAAACGCATGAATCTGCTTGTATTTTGTGGAGAAATTTTCATTTGTTATAGTTCTCGCTTGGCTTGTGAACTTTCTATGCTCAACCTCTTCATTGTTATGTGTTATATGGTTTGATTTTACACTTGTGGTCCGTTTTGATGATGGCTAAACCATCCTTGGTTAATTAATGGTTGAATTAGTTGTTAGGATTAAATTAGTTATAGTTAAGTTGTGGCTATAGTTAAAAGTTTAAACTCCGGTAAGGGTATAATTGGCCGAAAAATCATATTATGTTATGTATGTCTTTCTCTCATTGGCTATAACAGAAAGAACGAACTAGTTAGAACTTCCAACATTTCAATACATTAGCAGAAAAAGAGCTAGAACCTCCACTCCAATACATCAGCAGAGAGAAGAGTTAGAACCTCCATTCCCCTGAAGAAGAAAAAATATTTGTTAGATTGTTTGACTCTCAGAGACCTCATTTTCTAAGAACAGCAACCCTTTGGAAATGTCTTTAGGAAGAATGATGTGTCATGTTATGGTTTCTCAATACGCTTCATAACTTAGCGAAGGTTCCAACTAAGAGTTTTCTTTCATCAAATTTTTGCTTTCTTAGTTTCTTACATGTTGTCATATGATACAACATGTTTCCTTGATTATATATTTGGTGTTGAAAATTAGATTACTTTTTAGAAAGAGAGAATATGTTAGAGGGAAAGAAAAAGTTGGGGAAACATTCTAACAAAATCAAGTCTTTGGTCTTGGGTATTTTCATTTATTAATTTGATATTTCGGCATAATTTTATGTTGATTTTACCATTGATAAAATTGACCTTGCACACAGTGTAGTATTTGATCAACCAATACCACTCTTGCATAAGAGAAATAAATAATGCTCTTAAAATCAAAAATAAAGATGAAATGTTCTTGATCTGCAATATCAAACGGATAAAGAAGAAAGATATAGGACCACTGTTATATACAACAGACAACAGCGAAGGACCGAGTCCGATCCGATTAACACTAAAGGAAAAACGAGGAAAGTTTAAGACACAAATACTAAAGGTTTATGTTATAATACCATTAAAAACCAAAGTAAAGCCGGCATATTCACCAGAAGAGCATCTACTTGGTCCAACAAAATAGAACTACCTAGTGACATTTCTTGCAGTGCCTCTTGAAAGCGTAAAAATTATCAAGCACATCACGAGTCCTGTCACCGCAAACGTGACACGTGTTGTTGCGTTTCCACTGCCGGTACGCGTAACCTTTAGTTCCGTCATCAACTTCATTTTCCTCCACGTCGCCCTCTTCCTCCACATTAGATTCGACACCTTCTTCCTCCACATCAAATTCGTCACCTAGATCAAACATATCTTCCTCCTCACTCACGTCATCCATAACATCGATACCTTCTTCCTCCACATCACCTTCTTCCTCAATGTCATCCATAGCAGCCTAATTATTAGAGTATTCAGAACTGGATTAAGTCTCGGGCTTTTTCTGCATTTGCGGTTTCCTCGTTAACAAAATCTTGTTATGTCTTTTACTTTTTCTTTCAACAATTATAATTATCATTGTAGTTATAATTAAAAGTAAATACACTGTACGTTAATCCAAACACTTGAGTTGATCCCTACAGTTTAAGGTTCGGTTTCGGGCTTATACTATATACCAAGTGTATACCTTGTTTTCGCCATCTTCTTGACAGTCCCTGTCTATATTAGATCACACGAGGTATTGGACTTATTGGTTGATATCGAAAAGATTGAGATGTATTTTTTTACCCTCGTCATTTCACCTTTTCTATCTTTTTTATTTTTTAAAGAAATGAATTACTATTATTTATGAATAGAAAAACGTCAAACAAAGCTTTTGGTTGGCAACCTAGCAACAAGCTGGGCACCAACACCTTTTTGAATAGCAATGCCTAGTCTATGAAAAATAAAGCTACCAAAACCACTAGCATCGTTACTAATTAAACAATTCTTCAAACGCTTGAAAAAACACAGAGTATCCTCACCAAGTTCCCTTAAGGTAGAGAAAGCTAAGACTCCCAAACCATGGCCATGTGAAATACATTTGTCCAAGTATTTAGTGTGTTTACGTGAAACCGCACTAGATATAGCTTTTCCCGGGACGAATGAGCGAATTCCTTCACCAGTGAAGGGAGAGACACCTGTGACATCCATACAAACATCTTTTCCATTTTATTAAAAGTATTAAAATTCAAACAAATAGAATTGGTCATGGAAATCCCGATCAAAATTAAATAAACAAGGTTACACCCAGGATTGCACGGAAAAGACACAAGTCGAATGGTATGAATGATCGATAGTTTAGCTTAAGTTGTTCAAAATATGACTCTAATTCTGTATAAAAAATGATTTCAATCTCACCTCTTTCAACTCAGAAAAAAAAAAAGTATAACTTTTAATTTAGTTTGACTTCAAATTAATTTTAGAATAATGCATTTCTATTTATAATATTTATAACGCTGAAAGATATTAAGATAATGCTACATTGAGTTGCATCCCAACAAGTGAAGCGTTTCAACACCCTTTATTCTTACCGCACCATGAGAAGATACCATACTTGTATAAGGTGAAAAGTTGTTTTTGCAACCCCAACTTCTACATGGATATGAATGTTAAGGATTTTATTTTTTGCTACAAGGGCCTTAGTAAATGCGATCTTACCTCGGGGAAAGTAATCGTTGCGGAGGATCAGACTTTTTCCCAAATTTTCATAGACGGAGAAAAATGTACGTATAAGGGACAAAAGAACGTATATGCCACTCATTTATTTAAAGTATGAGAACAACTATATATCAAAAAAAAAAGACGTGTGAAAATTTTGTAACGTATATGCCACTATATTTACGTTCGTGTTTGCTAAACATGTAAGTCTTGATACGTTAGTTGATATATCTAAAATGTGTTTTAAAGGTAGCGTGTTCCAATAATGTTCATATTTAAATAGTAGCTATAAAGGTAGTTTGTATTTACTCATTGTTTCAAGGTTTCTTCTGGCAGGGTACATTGAATAAAAACTATCTCTAAAATTACTGGAAAATGTGCACAAATGAATACATCGTTGGTTATTTTATCTTTTTGTGCAGTTTTAGTTAAACGCATAAATCTTCTTGTATCTTATGGGGAAATTCTCTGTTGTTATATTTCTCACTTGGCTTGTGAACTTGCTATGCTCAACCTCTTCATTGTTATGTATTGTATGGTTTGATTTTACGCTTATGGTTCGTTTTGTAAGCTATAAGCAAACAAATTTCCATTATGTTGATTATATATCTTTCTGAAGGAAATCAGTAGGTTATTTGTTAGAGGAAGAATAGTCAAAAAATATTCACTTAGGCCGAAGCAAATCTTAGGCATCTAAAGGACGTCAGCTAGGGGAATCAAGTGCATAGGGTCTTATGAGATCCAAGAGACGTAAGGAGCATGACTAAAGACTAATCACTCATAGATACGATTCGGTCTCAACTACATTCTATCCTGAATTCTGATAGTAGGCTAGTGTCTGTAATGACAGAATACAGTGTGGTGTTCAAATTTCGTACTAGATCCCAGGGTTTTTCTACACACTATAGTTTTCCTTGTTAAATTTTATTCCAGTGTCTTGTGTTTTTTATTTTCCGCATTATATTATTTATATTTATAATAGATATATCATAAGTAATAGGTTAAACAACCTAGACAGTTTTGAAGCTCAAGCTGTACAATACCTACAAAACTTGTTCTTGTGAATTCGTATCTCGGCAAATAGATTACAAGATTTGTTCTTGTTGAAATTCAGTTCTGATACATTTCGTGTACATACTAGGTTGATTCTTGAATATTGATTTTTGAGATCGTCCTAGTAAACTTGTTTACAACTCAGGTACAAGATCTTTACTGTTGATCTATACTTACTGATTGTAATAAGTTTGTCCATACAAGTTTCAGAACGAAAAAATTGGTGGTGTACTTGGTACCCTTTCCTTTTCAATTTGTATTAGAGCAGGCAAACACCGGAAAAACCTAATAAATTTGTGTTTGTAGCGATCTTAAATCTACAGACAAGAGTTCTGTCTCTATTAAAAGATATACCACCAGCCTCCGACGACATAAATTACTTATGATGGAAAACAGCTATGCATTCCTTTTTATAAGCTCGTGATTTCAATACATGAGTGAAGGTTCTCAAAGGATATACTCGTCCAACGGCTACTGTAGACGGTATAACCTCTGTCAAGGATATTGGTGATTATGACGCCACTGAAATCTTGCAAAGCATAATTCTGATGGGTTGGACGCTATTATACATGCCGTAAGCCAAGATCTTCAATACGTTGTGTCTACATGTAAAACGTCGAAGGGTGCCTGAGATATCTTAGAAACCGTATTCGAAGGAAATACCTCAGAAAAAGAAGCACGACTTCAAAACTTAGCTTTTGACTTCGGAAACTTTCTTATAGATGGAGAAGATTCGTTTGAGGAATTTAATCACAAATTTTTTGAAATAGTGAATGCGCTCATGTGTTAAGAAAAACTATTTCAGAAAAGGATATTATGTTAAAAATATCGAGATCTTTGCCGGCTCGATTCGAGTCTAGGAAACATGGCATTACAGAAGGAAACAATCTTTAACTCTATGAAGAAGTGATCTTGTTGGAAAATTAAAGATCTTTGATCATGAATATCACACTCCGACCGAAAAAGGCATTACCTTTAAAGTCGCCAAGAATACTAGTAATCCTGAAAAGGATAAAAGTATTTGTGTGCGCCAGAGAAATGTCATGAAAGTAAAAACGAAAATTCTAAAGAAGATCTTGACGCATCATTGTCTCTTATCACACGACAGTTTAGAGATCTTAAAACAAACTCTAAACCTCTTGCTTCTAGTTATGTTCCTCCTTTACCGTTTCCTCATAGGTCCGCTAATGCTAAAAAGGTGGAACAAGACAAGGAAATTTTAGATGTTTTCAAAAAGATTCATGTGAATATCCCGCTAATACATGCAATTAGGAAGGTTCCTAAGTACGCAAAGGTTTTGAAGGATTTATGCACCAAGAAACAATGATTAACCGTTGATGAGGTGATGAGTGTGGGGGAAAATGTTTCGGCTATCCTCCAAAGAAACTTCCATCCATGTGTAAGGACCCGGTAGTTTCGATATACCCGTTGTAATATGTAGTAAAAGATTTAGAAAATCTCTGCTTGATTATTGAGGATCTGTTAATGTTATGTCTGCATTTATTTATAAATCTTTGAATTTGAGTTCTTTGAAAGAAACTCGTATTTTATCAAGAATATAAAATAAAGCATGGACAACTTAGCTTAGATAAGGGACGCTCTGGATTCATTCTTAAGAAAGCTAAATCGATGGTTGTGGTTGTTTACATCATTATTGTATCATTAACTTTTTATAATGAATATTTTATTAATCTCACATTATAAATGTCTTATAATTATCTTAATAAATATACTTTCATTAAATTTTATATTGATTTTTCATTTTAAATATCTTCTTACATCATAAATATCTTATAATTATCTTCATGAATGAACTTTCATTAAATATTTTATTAGTCGTTCATTATAAATGTCTCACAATTTTCTTAATGAACATACTTTTATCATTAAATATTTTTATTAATGTTTCCTTATAAATGTCTTATGATTATCCTAATAAATACTTTCATTAAATAAATAATAAATTTGTTAATAATCATATCAATTTGGTAGTATTTGTGGGTGGTGGTCCATGAAGCCGGTGATGATGGTGATGAGGTAGTGGTGATGGGAGGTTCTGGTGGTGGTAGTGTAGGTGGTCAGTGTGGTAGTCAGGTAGTGGGGAATTCTTACTCTATGTGAAAATAAGCTGGTTATAATGCCAAAAAAAAAATTGTACAGGCTGACCGCAATTTTCCTAAAACCAAACCGAGAAAAATTTAACGATGATAGGGTAATGTATCTGCTATTGGGATAGTAAAGGTTGTCAGTTTGTCCCACGACATGTTTCACTCTGTGGTTTTTTCGAGACATCTATTACGGTCAACCTAACAATTCAAAAAAAAGCAACCATGAAAACAAATTGTCACTATATATAGAGCCAACAAAAAAAATGACAAGGGTCAAAATTGACATAATTCTTCTTTTACTTATTGTGGAGGTCGTGCCGTTATGACACATGTGAAATTATAAACCAGCTTATAAAACAAAGTTTAGAAAACTTAGGCAAGATAAAGGACGCTCTAGATTCATTCTTGGGAAACTTAAATATACGACTGTAAAATTATCGTTTAATTAACTTTCAATAATAAATATTCTATTGAAATTTCATTATAAATGTTTATCTAAATAATCAAATAAATATATTTTCATTAATACAGTACATAATAAATTTATTTTATATTAAATCAGTAGGCATTAATGGTGGTTGTGATGGTGGGCGGGGTTGGTGGATCGGCGGTGGGGATATGGTGGTGGGTGTTGGTGAGAATGGTGGAGGTGGTGTATAAGTAGTTGTAGTGGGATGAGATAGGTGTCCTAAGGTAGAGAAATTATTTTGTTACCCTTGGTTAAATTTTTTTATTTGATATTAATTTTTAAATTTGTTTTTCTTTTCTTTTTTAAAAATTTTCATGTCAAAATAAATATAAAGGCCAGATTTTTCTAAGGAGGAGATAAATCAATCGCAGTGGTTTTAACATTTATCGGGTCGGGTCAATGCAACAAGCGAATCAATTGTAATAGATGATTTAGTTTCTCATATCTCTTTTTATTCCCATTTTTCGCCATGATTTCTGTTTCTGCCATTTCTTCTCGACTTCTTGTGATTATACATGCTTGAGAATTAGTTCATGGTAATAGGTAAAGAGGGAAGATAAGCAGATAAGAAATGAAATTGATCAAGAATTACAGATTATTAGACTTTAGGAAAATAAACACAAATCTATGTAAATTTGGAATAATTTATATCAACAAAAGGAGAAAAGTAATTTTTGAAGCTAACATATTTTGTAAGATTAATTTGATTGATAGACAACTTACGCAAGATAAAGGAAACTCTGGATTCATTCTTGGGAAAACTAAATCTACGGCTATAAAATGATTAGCTTAATTAACTTTCAAGAGTCCAACTGTGTGCACCCGCGGGTACACATTCCTCCCCTCCTCATTAGCCGGACTTAACGGAGGTTTTCATTGATTTTTTTTTCCATATTAAATCTATCAAAAAATTATAAAAAATGAAAAATCAAAGATCATAGAATTTGGTTACAAAAAAATTGAAAGAAAAAAAAATGGCTATGATATACTGATTAGTATTGGGTTGATTTTTGCACTTTTTTTCATTAATTTTTGGGATATAAGGATTTGGTTTAGAGCCAAATTGAAAAACCCATTATAACTAAAATCATAACCTAACACTTAAGATCTATAGTCAAGGTCTGAAAACAGTTGTAGTGATGAATCTGATGATTCTGTTGGTCAAAATTTTATGGCTTTAGATCTGAAAACTCCCATATCTAACCATCTACCATGGCAGTTTTGGGCCTCTCCTGCAACTTCTTTTTAATCAGAAAAAATATATAATTCATGGCAGTCTATGAAATCACATCTCTCTACAAAATCATATCTCTATACGTATTATTGGCCGACTGTTAAGGAGGCCTTCTATATGGTCACTTAAAACTGCATTTGTCTGTCACGATTTTTGTACAAAAAAAAAAGGTTTTGATTTCATGAAATTCAAATTCAAATCCACATAATTAAACAAATCGATCATGGAATTCATTCATATATAATCAAATCAACAGATTTACAGTTCAAACTTTTCCCAAACATTCATTACATTTATTGGATGATTCGGATCCTAAACGAATTCTGTTTTCTGAAGGGGAAAAAAAAAACAGAACACTACCAGTAATTCGGATCTTACCAGGTTTGGAAGACGACGGGTATTCGGGCACGGACTTTGCACCCGACTAAGAAGAATTCGACCCGTATTTGCAAACTTTGGTTGATACTCGACTCCTCCCATTTGCTTCACTTGAGTTACAGAATCGGTGAGATCACGAACTCACTCAACAAACTGAATCCACACTCACAAAGTCACAATCCATCAAACTAAGAATAATAATCAGAAAAACCGGTTTCAATTTTGCTTCACTAATCATGGAATCAACCATCAAAGAATTATTCTAAAAAGAACATGAAAAAATCAACTGATTCGATTAGAAAGTGAGTCACTCTATTATTCTAAACCTTAATTCTTCTGATTTCCTTCCCTATCCAACTCCATTATTTTCTGTTGAAACAAAATAAGTCGGGAGAAAAAATTGACATAGAGAAAAAGAGGCGTAGTTGGGAGAGACGATATTTTGAGTAGGTTTCTTTAAGTTTTGTTAACTGTAACGTAAATTACCATACCGTCCTTGATTTTGTCAGATTTTGTTTACACATGTCCTTCATGTAAATGTTGTTTGCAATACGTGGAATGCAAAAACTACTAGTTCATCGAGTTTCAATGTTTCATGGTGCACCACATTTTAAAGGATCAAAAGTATTAGGGTGTTGCCGATTAACAAATAATATACGAAAAAAAAGAAACACATAGAAAGAACATCAGAACGACACTTGCGTTGTGAAAATGCTAGCATTTCGTCGGCCTCCACTGTGTAAGCAGTCATCTAGTTATTAAACAGCTGCTTACCCACATAATCAAAGAATCACAGCTCACATACATATGACCAACCCATTTTATACAAAATCATAAAATTCCCATCTAATCCAAGTATAAAATCAAAGAATCACGGCTCACCATATTAGAACTTGGGTGAAAGCCAGAATGTAATTGGGTGAAAGATCAACCATTTGTTTATATACAGACGTCACTTTAATGGGTGTTCTCGATGAAGTAGGAAGATTATAGATATTTGAATCAAGACCACCATTTTGTTATTTTACCAAGCAGAGAGAGAGAGAAAGGAAAAGACAGAGACCAAACGTAACGAACCGAATTAATGGAAAGATATACATATATATTTATCACGATATTTCTTATAAAATAATTTAAAATAAAATGGATTTTCAAAAACCAAATAACAAGGGAAGAATTTTAGCGAATAAGGGGAGGAGGAACGTGCATCCCGGTTAAAGCCAGGGTGCACATAGTCGGACTCAACTTTCAATAATAAATGTTCTATTGATATATTTCATAATTAAATATTTCTTTAATTAATCAAATAAATATATTTTTTATTAATACAGTACATAATAAATTTATTTTATATTAAATCAGTAAGCACTAATGGAGGTTGTGATGGTGGGCGGGGGTGGTGGATTGGCGGTGGTGATAATGGTGGTGGGTGTTGGTGAGACTGGTTGAATGATGACGATAATGGTGGTGGTGATGAAAGAAGTAGTGGTAGTGGGATGAGAAGGTGTCCTAAGGTATATAAATTATTTAGTTACCCTTCGTTAATTTTTTTTTATTTGATATTAAATTTTTTTTTATTTCCTTAATTTTTTAAAAAATAAATAAATATTAAATGCCAGATTATTCTAGGGAGAAGATAAATCAACAACTGTGGTAGATTTGTCGAGTCGGGGCATGAAAGAAGATGAAACCTATAAAAAAAATTTGACCCTATACAAGGCTACACGCGAATCAATTGTAATTGATTTAGTTTCTCATATGTCTCTTTATTCCCATTTTATCATGATTTCTGTTTCTTCCATTTCTCCTCGACCTCATGTGATTATGCATGCTTGAGAAATAGTTCATGGTAGTAGGTATGGAGAGAAGATAAGTAGATAAGAAACAAAATGGATCAAGAATTACAGATTATTATACTTTAGGAAAATGAATAAACACAAATTTATGTAACTTTGGAATAATTTATATCATCAAAGGGAGAAAACTAATTCCTAAAGCTAACAGATTTTGTAATCTGATTGATTTTGAAGTAATTTTGCATTTTCAGTTTAGTTACAAATTAGGTGAACAACCTTTGATGATTTATTTGTTTTCGAAGTAAGGACACTACTTTGTTTTGAAGAAGTGAATGAAGTAGTGTTCTATTACCCATAGGCCCATAGGAATTTGAGGAGTTTGTTAACGATTAACTATGTTTTTCCTAAAGGATTGTATGACTTACAGACATAATATTAAAAGATTTGAGGCCAAGGACATGTTTATTAACCAACACCTCAAAAACATTTAGATTTGGATCGACTGGATCGATTTTTCGCCAACAATTATGATATGTATGAACCGATGGATATATTTGAAATATATATCATTTCCCGTGCCGTTACGGCACGGGTTAAGCCCTAGTTGAACTATATAGATGATCGTACTAATGTTTACCCTAGAGGTATTATTGAAGATGTGCTTGTGGAACAGAATCAACTTGTATTTCCAGCCGCTTTCTATGTATTGGAGATGGATAACGGATCTGACACATCTACACCATTGCTACTCGGGAGGCCTTTTATGGAAACGGCTAAAACCGTTACTCATGTTGACAAAGGAACACTAGCGATAGAGTTCGATAACGAAAAAAATTCCCTTCAATATTTTTGAAGCAATGCGGTATCCTAATGACGTTCATTTGGACTTTCATGCTAAAGTATTAGACGCATGCTAAGGAGTAACGAGAAAGTCTACGGTCAGGCTGGCGACGTTAAACCAGGCATTGAATGAGAGGCAACCCGTTGGTTTTGTATTTCTATCTTTGTATTTTAATTAATTTATTTACTTGTCTTGCTTTATATATCATATTAGGATTTCCCACCTTGAATTTTATGTTCGATGAATAAATACATTAAGGATAATATTAAGTTCAAGTGTTGGGGAGTATTAATATATTTTGATAGAGAATTTGTTGTTCTTTAAATTATTTCTATTTTTTAGGTAGATTTTTTTTTAAGATTCGTAGATATTGTGCACAGAACCTCCCACTTTTGGAGATTTTAGAATCACTGGACTTTTTCTCACCCCCTCATTTAAAGTTTCATTTTGCTGTTTGTATCTTTTAAAATCTTCACTCAACAAATGTGACAAAGATATAGAAAAATCAATATATAGCAAGCCAAAAAGCTAATGGTACCAGAGACAACATAAATGCGAAAATAGTTTAAAAGATCAAGGAATATAACCTAAAAATGGTTCATATTGATAATGAATTACTAATGCTACTTCTACTAGTACTTTAATTCTTCTTTGATTTTGATACCAACCCTATCAAAATTAACAAAATGACTAAAAACCAAACTCCATACAAGATGAAACTCTTCCTGTCCCTTTTTTTCATGGAATCAGCCACTGAAAGCTGATCAGTACCACCATTTATCATTTCCCGGCCACGCGCAACATTCATTTCAATATTGTCCATCTGTTCCCCTTGGCCATCAACCAAAACAGCCATATCAAGAAAAACTTGGTGCAATTCCATCAAACTTCTCTGTATCCCCTTGACAGCTTTTTGCCTCTCTAAATTTTCCAAATTCAATTCAGCTTTCCCTGCAAAAATCTCAACCTGTCCACCTTCTTTAATCATCTTATCTATCACTTCATCACTTGGTTGTTCACCTGTGGCGTTAAAATACCTCCTTTTCAAACCTTCTTTATGTTCCAATACAATCTTTTCCCTCAATGTCTTAAAATCATTCATCAAATCTCTCAATTTAATTCTCAACCCATTCGTCACCGACATTCTAGTCCTATCAACTGGACTCCCTTCTCTATACATCAAAGAAATCTCACGATTAGTCACATTAGATTTGTCAGACGATTCTAACCTTGCTTTGATGATTTTCGCCTTTCGAAGAACCGCAACCATGTCTGAATCCATTCGATCTCTTAACCCGCGTAAAACCTTAACACTATGTGTTGATTTTGTCTCTTCGTTCAAATCTTGAAGATCAATAAGCAAGTTTGTGACGTCTTCCATTTCCTTCTTGATTATACTCACTTCTTCAAAGAATTGAGCGAGATTTTCTTCATCAGTAGGGCCGAGTCGCCCAATCTCAATGTCAGGACCAGTTTCAAGATCTTTCATTGCTTGTTTTTTCAGTTCTACGTAATTAACAAAGGATTTTGTCATTAGATCATTCATCTTCGCAGAATTTCAGAGTAATTAGTCGCCTGCATTAGATCATATTTTGTCATTAAATCATTCATCAAGAAAAAAAGTCTTAATCACTAAGAAACTCATAATTCAATCGAAAAAAAAAAAAAAAAAAACAAGATAGAATTCACTGTTAATTTACCTTTGAATGAATCGATCTATGGAAACGCAATAATAGTTCTGAAAGCGAGGATTTATCTCGTCTTTGATGAAAAGAGGGAATGAAGAGTTTGACGAGAGGAATTCAATTTTCTGTGTGTGTAACTACTTAACAGGAGAGCGATGAAACGGTGCCGTTATATTTTTTTCAAATTTCAAATTTTGAAATTAGCATCGAAATAGCCGGTAAATAATGGAGAGGAGTAACCAACTTTTTTAAACCTGGTCCCACTTCTAACTGCTTTGACATCTTGTATCTAGACCGTCCGATTGTCACATCTGGAAATTCAATTGGTAATTTGGTTTTTTGTTTTAAATTTAAGCGCCAAGCTTTACGCTTCTTTTTTTTAATTGTTCTTTTTCCACTTTCTTTCGGGAGTCGATGATGAAACTAAAAACCTCACACCTGAGAATACTTCAGAATTTTATACCAATTTATAATCAATATTTAACTAGATTCGATTGCCAGAAATCGAAATCTTCCTTAATCCAAAATTTGGATGACAAAAGAATAATTTTCAAATTTAATAGTAGTAGTGATGATTTGATTGAGAGTCTGTATAGAGAAAAGAGATTCAAAGAAGCTGTGGATGTTTTATGTCAAGAGAAACGATTGAAAGAAGCGATTCAAGTTCTAGACATTCTAGATCGTTCGCGAATTCGTCCATCTATCTACTCGTCTCTTCTTCAGTTGTGTTTACAGTTAGGAGCACTTGAAGAAGGTAAACGGGTTCATGCACATGGTAGAATCTCTGGTTTTGAATTTGGGGTTTTCTTATGTAATCGGCTTCTTGATATGTATTCAAAATGCGGTAGTTTAGTTGATGCTCGGAAAGTGTTTGATGAAATGGGTAATAGAGATTTGTGTTCTTGGAACACTATGATGTCTGGGTATGCTAAGGCGGGTGAACTTGAAGAAGCTTATAGAATGTTTACTGATATGCCTGTCAAGGATAAGTTTTCATGGAATACGATGATTTCTGGGTATGTTCGTCGTGACAGGCCTAAAGACGCTTTGAAGTTGTATAGGAGAATGCAAATAGATGATGAGGTGAAGAGTGACAAGTTTACTGATTCTAGTGCTCTTGCTGCTTCTGCTGCTATTCCTTGTTTACGGTGTGGCAGAGAAATTCATGCTCATGTAATGAGGACTGTATTGGATTCAGATGCTGTTGTTTGGAGTGCTTTATCTGATATGTATGCAAAATGTGGAAGTATAGAAGATGCGCGGTATATTTTTGATAGAACGTTGGATCGAGATGTTGTTTCATGGACAACCATGATTGGAAGATACTTTGAAAAGGGGAGAAGAGAAGATGGTTTTGCCTTGTTTTCTGATATGTTGAGATCTGGGATTAGACCCAATGACTTCACCTATGCTGCGATTTTGAATGCTTGCTCAGCTAAGAGTTCGACTGAAGAAGATATAGGGAAACAGGTTCATGGGCACATGATAAGAATCGGGTTCGACCCTATTTCATTTGTTGCAAGTGCGCTAGTCCATATGTATTCCAAGTGTGGTAACATTCAGAGTGCAAGGAAAGTTTTTGATGGAATGCGACATCCGGATCTTGTTTCCTGGACTTCCTTGATCGGTGGGTTTGCTCAGAATGGTCGGCCTGATGAGGCTCTTCAGTATTTCGAATTGCTACTAAAATCAGGAACCAAACCTGATCACATTACATTTGTTGGGGTCCTCTCTGCTTGTACGCATGCGGGTTTAGTCGATAAAGGGCTCGAGTACTTCAATTCCATAAGTGAAAAGCATGGATTATCACATATTGTTGATCACTATGCTTGTCTGGTGGACTTGCTGGGACGATCTGGTCGCCTTGATGAAGCTGAGGAGATCGTCGATAAAATGCCAATGAAGCCTAGTAAATATATTTGGGCTTCCTTGCTTGGTAATTGTCGTAATTATGGAAATCTTAGACTGGCAAAACGATCTGCAGAAGCGTTATCGAAATTAGAGCCTGAGAATCCTGCAACCTACGTTACTTTGGCCAATATCTATGCTGATGCTGGGATGTGGAATGAAGTGGCAATGATCAGAAAAACTATGAGGGATGAAAGTGTGGTTAAGGAACCAGGTTCAAGTTGGATTACGGTGAACAGAAAGCTCCATTTGTTCGTAGTGGGAGATAATACACACCCCAAAATCAAGGAAATCCATGACTTTCTGGAGAAGCTGTCGATAAAGATGAAAGAAGCAGGGTATGTACCTAAAACAGATTGTGTGCTTCATGATGTTGAAGACGAGCAAAGGGAGCATAATCTGACTTACCACAGTGAGAAACTTGCAATTGCTTTTGGTATTATGTCTACCCCACCTGGAACATTGATCAAGGTTTGTAAGAACCTTAGGACATGTGGAGATTGTCATAATGCAATCAAGTTTATTTCAAATATTGAGAAGAGAGAGATAATTGTCAGGGACTCAAAGAGGTTCCATCATTTCAAGGATGGGATCTGCTCATGTGGAGATTTTTGGTGATCTTATGGTTTAAAAAAGCTTGCAAACAACATGACCTCAGTTGGGTTTCAGAAAGAGTCAGCTGGAATAAAGCTACAAATGTACAGGTATGCGGGCAATGGAAGTATTATTATAATGTGGAGACCGCAATTGTTTATTTTGCACTTCAGTTTTAGTTTTGATATATGAGAAGGCTTCAATTAGCGAGATTTGGGCAACTTTCGAACACATTGTCATATCGGCTTCTAAAAAATTAGGTAAGTGATAGTTAAGCGGCCACTCATCGAGTTACTGGAAGCCAGTGCTGGCCATCAACCTTCAACGTTTCGATGAAATTTTAGAGCCTGGTATAATCCAATTTAAGACTTGAAATTTCAGTATTAATTTCTAGCTGGTACAGTTTTTTGTTTGCTAGTTACTTTTTACTTTAAAGTTGTAAGTTGTTCACACTCTGTTGGCTAAACCATCTGTGAAAACAGGTTCATGCCCACCATTTTTCTTCACCAATAAGATCCAGAAAGTAAATGACAAATTAATGGATAAGTATGTAATACTTCGTGATTTTTTTTCTACTAGTTCTAGAGACATCATTTCTGTTTTATCCTTCCATGTAAACAAACACAGTCAAAGCATTAAACTAGATGATGTATTCCTGAGCCTAGTACAGACATATATATCTTAAATTTTCTTGTGTTTTATTCTAAGTTTTGCGAAGATAAGAACAAGGCACAGTTATAGAGCCACTAAATTACAAATTCTCTTCTGCTTCATAAACATAGAAAACTCAGAAGGGAGTGTTGCAAATGTAAACTAAAAGAAAGAGAGATACCACTAGTATTTCTGAATTCTGCTCTGTTCATCTCAATCATCAAAATGGGTTCTCTAATGGGAGGCTGGGACTCTCCTGTCCGCGACTTGAAATCTGGTAATTTCATTAGTAAGCTCGATCGTTCATTCCCTAGTTGGTTTTTATTAATCATTTTTTTTGTTGCAGTGACATACCAGAGAAACAACTCATGTACCAAAGAAGAAATTGAAGCTTATTGGAAATCAAAGGAGCCAGTCTTCGAGAAAGAAAATTATACTCAGAGAGTTATTGACCAGGTGATCCATTCTGAATATATGTATGGCATTCTACTAAGAAGTAAGAACTAGTTGTGCTAATTGTTGCTGTTAGCCCTATAACAAAGTTCATTGAACTTTTACACAAGTGATCAAAAATCTACAAAAATGAGTTTCTTGCAATAGACAATAGTTATAAAATTCAAAATAAAGAACCCCTTTATCTCTTTAAAGCACTGGTGAGTATTTTCCTTTCATCTTAATTGCTTGTTCTAACTAATGACAGGAGAATACATCTAAAAAGCAATCAGGAAATGTGAAGAAGTTTCAGAGATTCAGTTCACTGCCTTTAATGGATAGAAAGGGTAATATCCTCGATGTTGACGAAACTGCTATTGATAAACTAATCAAGACAAACAACTGGTGAGTGTATCTAATGAGCCTGTCATATTCTCCTCTCACAGTGACAGACCATTGAAACTAAATTTTGCGGTAGTTCTGGGTTATTCATATAAATCCTTTATCTTAATTGCAGTCAGGTTTATTGATGCTTGTGTACTTTGTCATGCTTATTTCCAGGTGGACAAGGAGCAACTGGGCATTTCTTAATGAACCTCCTGTAATAGCTACTACTGATAATGAAGGCCGGGCTATGTACACATACTCGCCGCGGTATCATGTTGCTAGCGGCTTTGGATCCTCGAAACCAGAAGATACTTGTCCCTGATTAAGTACATGGGGTTCTCTGTCTCTTTCTGGGTAGTAATAGAAGTATAGTATTACAGTTTCACTTGCTATGTTTGTCTGGGCTAGAAAACAACTTCCAGTTTTGTACGGAAAATGATGTATTCTGTTTGAGTCTTTGAGATGCTGACGTAGTAATGTATATTTGTAGATATGTATGGACTAGGTAATAATCCGTGCCTTTGACATGGCTGGTTTAGCCAATAGATCCTTACTACTGGCACGGCTAGTTTAACTAATATTTTAAGGCGGTGTTATTTTTTTTTTCTTTTTCTTTGATGAATGAAATTACGGCGGTGTTATCAGCATGATGCTCTCGAAAAAAAAAAAAAAAAAAAAAAAAAAATTCAGCATGATGCTAGATTGGTAGGGGATGAAGAAAGAACCCCAGAAAAGAATATATATATATATATATATATATTTTTTAAACATGATTTTCTGTGTTGTTTTTGGTTGGGCTTTTGGCATTCTTTTCTCAAAATGGCAAAGCAACCATTCATTTATGCCCAAATCTACACGAATGATATTATACAGAGTACGGTCAATTATTTATCAATGAAGGTTGACCAATGACCATCTTAGAAGGTTGACTTCATACTATTGAGAAGCCTGCACTTCAGCAATGGTGTGCCATGCTTTCTTACTTTTTTGATATTAATTTTATGTACAGATTACAGACCCTTTTCTGTTTCAAGATACTTGGTGGCTGCCTATCTCATCCTCACGTAACCAAAATAAGACAAAATCAAATTGTAGAATTCTTCCATCATGCAATTCTAGTCCAGTGGTCCTGGTCTTAGACGCATTATAATACATTATATGAGTAAGAATATCTACGTACATGACATATTAGTAGCCATGGAGATTGAGTGTTCCGCGCAGACACGTTAAAGATGTGTCCACAGTCCACAAAATACCACTGTTAAACAGTAAACTCGCCCTGTATATAAACCGATGATACTCTTGATCATATTCAATCACTCATTCTAAGCCTAAGACATAATCCAACTATTATCTTTCTCAGATGGCATTCACAAGTAAAATGAAATTCAGCTCTCTTCTTGTTTTAATTTGTTTTGCAACCATTTTCTTGTCCATAGAAGCATGTCATGAAACTGACAAAGCAGCTTTACTTGATTTCAAGAGTAAGATAAACCAAGATCCGACCAAACTGTTACAAACTTGGAACCAATCCACTGACTGTTGTACACAATGGGAAGGTGTCGCTTGTGATTCCAACGGTCGTGTCGTGAATCTAACTCGTCCTGGTTTGTTTTCCACTGATGATTCGATCTTCGATACGTTCATGAACGGAACGATTTCTCCATCTTTGGGTAATCTCGAGTTTCTTGAGTTCCTAGACCTTAGTAACCTCAAGCAGTTAACGGGATCCATTCCTTCGGAACTTGGAAAATTGTCACACCTTACTGCTCTTTTCATAGACACCAACCAGCTCTCTGGTCCAATCCCTGCATCATTTCAAAATCTCACTAAGCTCATTAGGCTGTACGTCAGCGATAATCTTTTATCCGGTTCAGTTCCCTCCATTTTCCAGCATATGTCTTCTCTTTCGGAACTCGGTTTGTTCAACAATCAGCTATCTGGTGGAATTCCATCTTCAGTTAGTCAATTAGTTTCCCTGACGAAGCTCGATATCCACGGAAACAGATTCTCAGGTGGTATCCCAAGTACAATTGGCTCTCTCAAGAAGTTGATAACACTAGACTTATCCGAGAACCAACTTACCGGAAGCATTCCTCAATCCATTGGAGAACTTTCCAAATTAAACTTACTCTATCTCTATCAAAACAGGCTTAGTGGAAGCATTCCTAGCTCAATTTCAGGGTTAACCTCTCTTCAGTTTATGCGATTGTCAGATAACAAACTTACAGGTAGTCTGCCATCATCCATCGGTAAGATTCCACTCCGAAGGTTAATACTCGAGAACAACTTGTTAGCAGGTGAATTACCAGCTAGTCTTGGTAATCTTACAGACCTTAATAGCATGTACTTGAAAAACAACCGTTTTACCGGTAAGATCCCTTCAAGTCTTAGCAATCTTGTGAACCTTCTAGACCTTGATCTCTCCAGAAATGGGTTGTCTGGCCCAATTCCTTCTCAACTAGCAACGTTGAACTTGCAAATCCTAGATTTGTCATTCAACCCACTGAATCTAGTAAGTATACCAACTTGGATTTCAAATGTGAATACCCTCCAACGACTATATCTAGCTCGCACCGGGATAACTGGAGAACTCCCACAATGGTTATCTGGAATGAGTCTGACATATCTTGATGTATCGAGTAACATGTTAGCTGGAGATTTGCCTACATGGTTAGGAAACATGACAAGCTTATATTCACTTAATGTATCTACCAATGGATTCCATTCATCTATACCAGCTGGGCTAGAGAACCTTTCAGGTTTAGGAGAACTTGATCTTCACATGAACAATTTCACTGGTAGTATACCTTCTGGAGTAATAAACTTGGCGAACCTTGAGATATTTGATGTGTCAAAGAATAAGCTGACAGGTGAAATTCCAGTTCATGGCAAAGCATTTCCTGCCTCTTCTTTTGAAGGCAATTCTGGCTTATGTGGCTCTCCGCTATCTCCATGTAAAACTGCTTAATTAATAATCTCTTTGTATCTCTTATTGAAACTGCTTAATTAATAATCTCTTTGTTCTACTTTGCAAAAAAGATTTTATTAAAAATTAAGAGATAACACTTTGATCATGATCAACCCATTCCCGGAAATCTAGAACATCAGATTGAAATCCAAAATTGGACTTCAAAGTTCTAGCTTTTTTAGCTAATTTATCGGCTACTCCATTAGCATCCCTCTTAACTGATACACACTGCCATTGATCAAGTTTACTTAAAAGAAACTTAATGTCTAGAATTAATGACTGTTTCATCCAATGAACATAGTAAGATTGTTCATTAATTGATTTTATTAGGACTTCATTATCCGACTAAAAAACAACTTTTCTAGATTTCCTTGTGACTGCAAAGTTAACAGCTGCAATCATAGCCTTGCACTATCCTCTACTTCAATTCCTGCTTTCTTTCCTCCGTCAAAGTATTCTCCTTGAACACCAATGCAGGTACCTGCAAAATCCCTCACAATTAGTCTCATACCCCCTTGTAAATTATCCTTCATAAAAGATGCATCATGATTTTCAAATAATCATTATCTGGAGGTTTCCATCCTTGTAGCTGCAAAGAGCCATTATCATGAGTAAGATGATTTATACCAGAACAAGATAGTTTATTAATGTCATCCAAAGACAATGCTCTATTAGGATTAATATTCTGAGAAACCTTTGAACACCAATCCTTCCAAATGGTCCAAGTTGTTACCATAAGTAGCTTATCAATGCCCTGCCTAGTGATACATTAACCAAAAGTCAAGTTGGTTCCTGCGTAAAACCAAGACATAACCCAGTTTATGAAAGATCCATGCATGCTGAGTTAAAATGTTACCTACATTGATGTTAACAGCCAACCAAACAAATCTAGCATAAGAGCAGTTCAGAAATAAATGATCATTAGACTCATTTGGGTGATTGCATAAGCTACAACGCATTTCAATATCAGATTTGTATCTTGAAATCTTATCTCTAGCTGGAATTATATCTTTAATACATTCCCAGATAAATAATTTAACTTTATGAGGTAATTTAACTTTCCATAGAGATTTCCAAACCTGAGTAGTGACTGATTGAGTACCTGCAGAAGATTTAGGCATTCTTGTCAACACATTATAAACATTTTTAACAGAGAACTGACCTTTCCTATCCGATAACCAAATGAGAGATCATTTCCAATAACATTCACATTCATAGCTAGAATTTACTAACAGATTCAGAAGAAAACAAATAGTGAATCAAATGGACATTCCAGTTTCTAGCTTCATCAATGGAAAGATCAGAAACAGAAACATAAGACACAGTATTCACTAAACCTTCGGCAGGAATAGGAGGATGATCTAAACCAATAACCCAACAATCACGCCAGATTTTAGTTTTAGTACCACACATAACATCCCAAAAACTGTTCTCTTTAATGATATCTATACATCTATATATTCCCCTACAAATCCAAGAATAACTCTCATTAAGTTTCTGCAAATATAGTATACTACAATTCTTAAAGTACTTAGCACTTAAAATCTGCACCCATAATTCATCATGTTCAATAATAATTTTCCATACCAATTTACATATAAGTGCAGTGTTAAAAGTTTCTAAATCTCTAAAACTTAGCCCTCCCAAGTCCTTAGATTTATTAATGTTATCCCAAGAAATGAATTTAATACCTTTACCGGCCTTGTGCCCCCACAAAAAATTCCTCTGTAAGATTCAAGCTGATTAATCAAAATAGATGGAATATTTAAACAACCCATTTGATAAGTAGGTAAATAATTCCATGGACCCAGGATCTCCCAACAATAGGAGTGTAGGGTGAGAGTACGTCCACCACACAAAATGTAGTCGAGGTTAGGATTTTTCCTACACGAATTTCCAAGGTTATCTCACCTCTCGGGAGAGTAGATGAGCCATTGAAGCCCAATATGTTATATGTAGACGGTATCAGATACTCGTCTCTTAAAACCATTTGCTTGAATGTTTCATAAAATAAAATTTCGACGAAACTTCCTCCATCAATTAGTATCTTGGGCGGGTAATATTCCCCCAACAATTTATTTGGTACTGTGCGAAGTATTTGAAATACGGGAAAGAAGTACCATTCGGGTAATATTTCCAAAGGAGTAGCAAACGGATCTGCAGGTTCGCCAATCATTGACGGTTCTAGAACCGCTAAACCTACGTTACATGCAATAGTACCTAGAATTACTACTGGAAAAATATATAAAAGATCATTAGGCCATGCGGGTTCTCCATAATAATTATGACCCATCCCTTTTGCCAATTTGGCTCTTAATACAGGATCATTCAAGTCAGGTTTTTTTGTTATTGGGATAGGTGAATTCGTATGGATCCATCCCCCGAAGGAACCGGACATGATAATTTTTCATCATCCGGCTCGAGCAAGAATCAAAGGAGTAAAATAGATCTATATAAAATCTATATGTCATCCATATCCACACATATATGACTCTATGTAAGAAAAGATTTACCGGATGCAATTTTCCGGAGTTGCAACTACCCATTGCAAAGAATTAAGTTCTTGCTTGTAAATGCCCAATACCCAAGTAGGCTTAAAAATTTGATCATGATCAAGTGCGTTTTGGGTCGTCTCATACCTTGCAATTTTTTCTCCCAAAAATATCTCGAGTCTTCTTACATACAAAGGATTTACTTGTTACTAATATAGTCTAGCCTCTG
>JAJJMB010011222.1:564992-629879 GCA_023531105.1 Papaver atlanticum | reverse complement strand
ACCGCTTTTGGGCAGCCCTCTCAACAACTAAGAGATCCATTCGAGGAACACGAGGACTAGTTGAATGGTAAATACGCACGTGCGATGCACCTGCCGAATTGTTGTTAAGTTACAAAATATAAGGAGTAACAAATTAAAACACCAAGGAGGAAAAATCCGCCTTCAAAATAAAAATTAATGTTTTACAATTCTATTTCTTGTAGTCAATTAGAATAGATGTGACTTACATTTCAGAGAAATAAAAATTCGACATAGATATTGCAATATTTATTTTTGTTTACCTAAGCTAGGATGATGTAAGAACTTCCTTGTACACAACATTCTTGGTGAACGTTCCAACTTTATCAGAAATTCTTCATTTCTTGATTAACACCTTAGTGTTGTTGCTGGAAACACCCCTTGAAATCCCAACATATAATTGTCCATGACTGAAGACATGCTCGGGAAGATAAATACTGGTATTTTCAATTGTTTGTCCTTGTGCTTTGTTGATGGTGAATGCAAAGCACATAAGTACTGGGAATTGCTTGCGGATCATCTTAAAGGCAACTCAATATTCTCTGGCGGGCTCATTGGCATCCTATGGAGGAATACACGTTTACCCACTGAATTCCCACTGAGGATCAATGCATCGATACAATTTGGAAATAGCTTCTTTATGATAAGCCTAGTACCATTGCATAAGACGTTCTTGGCACTAACATTCCTTGGTAGCATAATGGGTGCTCCTAGCTTCAGTTTCAATTCATGAGGAGGTAAACCACCCGGGGCTATTCCATTCAAGTGTTCTAGAAGATAGAGGTTTTGGAAATCATCTTCCACAGAATCAAATGAATAATACGTATGCTCTTCTCCGGGAAACATGCTAACCACTTGATCATTTAACTTATCGACATGCTCATTCAGTGGTGTAATCAGTGCCTGGTTAAGCAAGTAATCTTGATCCTTGGAATTATCTGCCAAGTCGGGAAAGGTAGCATCTATCAGTTGGGACACTGAATCTTCACCATTCCAGGGTATCACCATATCATCTGGCATCTTGACCATGTCATTTGCCGAAGAAGGTTCATTTCCATCACCAACTCGCATCAAGAAATCAGAATAAGATGTATCGCCCACTGCACGTATATTCTTCTTCAGACGAAGAACCTCTACATGTCTCCACAGAGATGACCTGGTAAGACACAAATCAACCATTTGCCCCCTTGAAGCTTTTGGTACAACTGGCAGAACCTGACGGAAATCACCTCCCATAATAACAATCTTACCACCAAACGGCTTCTCGTTACCCGTTATATCTCTCATAGTCGTATCGAATGCCTCAACAGAATACCGATGTTCCATGGTAGCTTCATCCCATATGATCATAGTAGCTTGACGAAGAAGATCAGCCAACTTGTCATTTTTAGCGATGTCACATGTAGATGTTGCTGCTGGGGTAAATGGAAGCTTGAATCTTGAGTGTGCAGTTCTTCCGCCATGTAACATAGTAGCTGTTACTCCATACGTAGCTGTTGCTATGGCAATGCCACCATTTCTTCTAACAGTCGACAAAATAGCACGGTAGAGAAAAGTCTTCCCTATACCTCCTGGACCATCAACAAAGAAGACCCTGCTTTCTTTTCTTCGGACGACACCCATAATTGCATCATAAGCCTTGGACTGATCTTCATTCAACTTGTCCACATTCATCATATCTTCTTCGGAAACTAGAATGGATACCTCCTCTTAGATCAAATCAGACACCTGTAAATTATCATCCAATATGCTCACCATTGCTGGAAGATCATAATCTTTTAGACGCTTGCCATGTTGATAAAGCATTTGACCCAACAATCTAAGAAGACGATCTTATAAGTATGCAGAGCTTGTGTCACTTGAACTTGTATAATCTTCAACCATGTCATTGAAGAACTCCCCCCACAGCTTTCTAGTGTTCACCGAGTTGTAAAAAACCAGTATGCTACCAAAAAGAGTTCTCAAAGCAGATGGCATCTTGTTTGTTGCTGCTTCGGCCATACATGCCCTCAAAATGTTATCATTCTCCAACAGACCTCGTGCCTCGGCTGCACTTTTAAATGTTTGACATTGTTTGCCGTTAACTATCAACAAATCTTCATATGAAGTGACACCCCTGACATGCATAAGTATGAGCCTCAGAAAAAACCTTTCAGCTGCAATAGGGGGTACAGAATATACCCTACCAATGACCCTGTGTTTAGTTCTTCTTCTCTTCCATTTCGTAATTGCTTTATCCCATTTATAATGTTCGGGAAACTCCCGATACAACCACTCCCTATCCATAGGATCACATGCATTTGTAACAAAGTACTCAATCAACATCGTTTTGGAATTATTTTCATTTGCCAAGACCTCATTGACTGTTTGATGCTCGTATAACATGACACTGTTTTGTTTGGGGAGATGCAACTGCAATCGTTAAACTGATGGACACATCTTGTTCATCGCAAACCTGTATATTCTCCACATTGCCTCTTGAGCACACACCCATCTTGCATTGATATAACGAGTTACCTCGTCATTCTCGGATTCTGGTTGCACTCGCTGCACTCGAAATGAAATACAATCTGGGCCCTTGTAGACGTACTTGTAAAGATACTTCACACTTTGTACACTGGAACAAACTTCTACATTGATGTGGCAATCGTATTTATGAAGAAGCCAAGGATTGTAAGGAACCACAAATCTGTTATCCGCTATGAATTTCTTACTCATTCTTATAGTATATTTATCATCTCTCCTCTGATAAACTGGGTATGCATCTTTTCCTTGCACGGTACATTCCGAAAACTGTTTCGGAAACCCTCTCCTGCACTTTCCTTCCCACATGCACTTGCTGCCACACGGACCATATATCATCCATTTCTTCACACACTTGTACAACTCGGGCTCTTTATTCTTATCAAGGATTTCTGCTCTAACTATGCGATCATAATCATCAGGACCTTGTAACTTGTCTTCTTTTTCCAAAATAATCAACATATGGACATGAGGTATACCTCTTTTCTGAAACTCAATCACATGAACATGAGCAGCTACTCTTCCTAGCACATTCTTGTTGAAGATATCTTCCTTCAACTCTTCAAATTTAGCACAGAATACCCTAGTTGTTAAATCAGGCCTATTTGATGCGGATTGACCGAAAAGTAAGTTAGCTTCAATCTCGGGCCAGAGTGGATTGCAAGTCATTGTAAGAAATATATCAGGCTTCCCATATTTCTGTACCAATGCAATCGCATCTTGGTATCGCTGGTACATATCACGCGGCCCACCAATGTATGAAGAAGGTAGTACTATCTTCTTGCCTAGTTCGTATATTGAGACAAAAAAATGTATCAAGAATTCATGCATATTTGATGTACTTAGGATATAAAATTAGAAACACACCAAGTGTTTTGCTTTCATTTAAAACTAAAGTGGATTCAGAAGCTTTGAGTTTGAATTTGATTTTAGGAAAATAAAATAAAATGCACATATTTATTCAACTTATAACTTAGCTACGCTGGTCTCGCCCGCTCTTTGTGCATCTTGTAATCCTTCGTGGATTTCTGCCCTTATTTATTTTCATGACCTGAAATCCATCTGAGCCTAGCAGAGTCAATTTTAACCCAATTATCCACAACGTACTGTTACAACAATCGCCCGCCTCGAAGAAAAAGTGAATCATGATTGTTGCGCATCTGTCCAACAATTAAATAACACCCCAAAAATTGATTAAAAGATACTTAAAACATGTGAGTTCAAGTATTTGGATTTATAGACAGTATTACTTAATACATACCGAAGATATAGTCGGAAACATATTATGATGCAAGATAGTAAACGATGTGTCGTAATTCAGGAAAAACATGAACTCGAGAACAATTCAGAATTAAATATTATATTAATACCTGCAGAATGTACGAATAGTATCCACGGTATGACATCTTTCTTCCATTATTGTCTTTGCTTTCTATGTGCCACCCGTAGCTTCCATAAGGGAGTAAAAGAGGATATTGCATAGGATCGTAATTACCACCTGTCTCAAAGACCTGTAAGAGATTCCCAGATATTATCTGCACTATTATTTCACATTCTGTATGTTCGTAACTTGCATCACCTATTGGTACAATGTCCGCAACCTAGGAAGCACTTGGAACAGTATATTGCAATTGATCTTTAGGTTGTTTTTTGATAATCAACTGTCAATCCAAAAGATCTTCTCATTCTGCACCTTGACGAAAAACATGGACAAAACTATTGTGTCTGTTCAAGATCCCCCTTAACAGCTTCAAGACATCTCTATCCAAAACATCGTTACCTTCCTTCATCCTCCTCTCAATCTCCTGATCTGTGTCATAGAAATATATCTGCAGGTATCGTGGTCGAGAAGCATTCTCTGTAGGAAAAAGACTACCAATTTTATGGTAAAGATGACCTTGAATACGGAAAGTATAAACTCCTTCGGTGCCATCAGCGAGATCCTTATTAAAGTAAACCCCCATCGAAGTAAAAGCAAAGCACCGATTATAAGATCGGTTGTTGATCATAAACTGTTTCCCTCTTGGTCCCTGATCATCAAATAACTCCAAAAGTGATAAAGGTGGATCAACCAATTGCAAAGATATCTTTCCATTACCACAACAAAAATTCTATGATTCACGATGGAAAAGCTTCGCTTGACATTTTGGACATGTTTCTAATGGTGACAAGTGGTATTTTATAAATCTAATTTGGTAAGTAAGTCCTCTTGCACAATTACGGAATGAAGATATTCCCACAACACTCCGACATGGACGACATATCCGTCTTCCATGTGAATTTGATGTACATAAACCAAAAGCACTCAACATGTAATTATATTTAGCATACAAAGCAACCTAAAAACCTTATAAATGTGCGGATCACTAAGGAGGTTTGGTTATGAATATTGATTTACCCGTAACATTTTAGCCATTCTAAATATATATTCCCATAACCATTTGAGAAAATTACATATACCCACTTCAAAAAAGTAAAAACAAACAAACTTACATATTGCTTTTTTTTGCTTTTATTAAGTCAAGCGATGTCATACATAATAGAGTTTGACAGGAAAGATGGAGAATCCCCTACCCAACTATTACAAATACCCTCTTTATGGGCATATTTAGCTAGTTTATTCGCACATTTATTGGCCAATCTATTTATGTGCTCACAAGAAAAGTTATCAAAATGTTTTAACAGATCCCTAGTATCTTCAATAATGCCACGCAGTTCCCATGGGATATCAGACTCCTCCCCTCTAATAGCTTGTATGAGGCTCTTATAGTCAGACTCAGTTATGATATTCTTTAAGCCTAACTGCATTCCCCATTGCACACCTTCTAGAACGGCTAAGCTCTCCGGATAATGAGCGTCTAATTCCCCTCTGAAACTACTGCATTTCGAAGCTACATGTGTACCTGCACAGTTACGAAATATTAGACCGTATCCACCTGTATTAGTGCAATCACAATAAGATGCATCAGTGTTTAATTTAATGAAATCATATTATGGTGGCTGCCATTTAGGAATCTCAGAACTCTTAGCAGGAGCATTATTCTTTTTTGAAACTGAACCTGCACTATAAAGGAACCTGTCTATAGAATGAACTAACTGTTGCAGAGTTTGAGTTTTATTTTCAAACACCAGACTGCATCTCTCCTTCTATAAGAACCAACATATAGTGGCCATCTTACTGATTATTGAAGAATCATAACCAGAAAACCATGAAGCTATCCAGTCTTTTGCATTATTCCACTGACTACCATCTTTCCTGTACCCAGCACTAAACCAAACAACTCGTGCATAATCACACTCAGATAAGATATGCATTGTAGATTCTGTTGATGATCCACATCTACTGTATAACACACTCTCTTGCCATATCCTTCTGCTCAATCGCTCTTTAGATGGAACAATGTCTTTGATACATTTCCAGATAAAGAGTTTCACTCTCGGAATAACATCGATATTCCAAACTTTCCTCCAGATATTAGATGAAGATGGTTTATAAGTAGCCAGACCATTATGGTTCTTCAAATTATAGAGAGCAGAATATGCTGACTTAACTGTAAAATTCTCATTTTTGGTAAGGGACCAACAAAGCTTGTCTTCAGAGAATTGTGGAATTCTCATTCTCAGTATCTGTTGAGCAATGCCTGGCTCAAAAAGATTATTAATTAAATGAACTCTCAAACTTTTAGTGTCCTAATCCATTAATTATGAGACATATGTATAAGAAAAATGATTGCTTGCAGTAGTGGCTGGAGTAGGTGGTGTGTTTTGATGTAAAATCCATTTATCCTGCCAGATGAGTATTCTCTTACCATTTCCAATTGACCAGCAGCCGAATCTCTTGATAAATTCAAATTCGAAGCTTACACCCTTCCAAGACCAGGTTGAGTCCGCCTTTTTAGGGCATGGAGATGATAAAAGTTTTTGAAGTATTTGGCTTTTAGAGAACGTACCAGAAGTGTGTCATCTATAGTACAAATTCTCCAAGCTGCTTTTTCCAAGAGTGCATGATTGAAACAACGCAAATCCCTGAAGTTCGGTCCACCATCGTCAATTGTCTTACACATGCTTGAGAAAGAAGTTAGAAATAAACTCTTTTTATCTGCTTCATTCCACCAGAATCTTAGCTTAACCGAGTCCATCTTTTTAATAGTTTCCTCAGGTAACTTAAATGAACTCATTTGATGTAAAGGGATGGTAATTAACACATTACGTACCATTATACTTCTACCAGCTTGTGACTGAGTTGTACCTCTCCATTTTGACAATATTCTTTCCATGTTTACTACCAGATTATTAAAAGAGACTCTCTTATTTTTGTTGAAGAATAATGGGATACCTAAGTACTTCTCTTCAGGGTCCATCTTCTTAACATTTAGAATTCTTGTAATAGTGGTAGCTGCCTCTGCACTAATATTCTTACTGAAACAAATGCTTGACTTTTGATAATTTAGCACTTGACCTGAGCATGAGCTAAAAGAATGCAGAATGTCTTGTAGACAATTGATATTATCTAGATTGGCCTTAACAAAAATAAGACAATCGTCAGCGAATAATAAATGACTTATTGGAGGTGCCCTTCTAGCAATTTTATTTCCACTTATGCTTTTTGAGAATTCAGCTGCCACCATTGCTCTCGAGAAAGCCTCCATAGCTACTATAAACAAGTAAGGAGAAATATGATCTCCTTGGCGAATACCTCAAGTAGGTTTAAAAGGACTGCATGGAGATCCATTTAAAAGCACTGAAATTTCAGTGGTAGAGATACACTGATAAATAAGAGAACACCATTCCTCACAAAACCCCATGCGCTTCATAACTTCAATGATAAAGTCCCACTTTAATCTGTCGAAAGCCTTCGACATATCCAACTTAAGAGCTAGATAGCTGTCACCCTTATTCTTTCTTTTAAGTGTATGAATAATCTCATGTGCTAGAGATATATTATCTGAGATGAGCCTTCCAGGGACATATGCCGATTGTAGAGGAGAAATGACTTTTGTAAGGACTTCCTTCCTTCTTCTCGCCATCAGCTTGGATATAAGTTTATATGAAGTATTAAAAAAAGCTATAGGACGATAATCAGTCGAAGAGCTGGGTATCTTAACTTTTGGGACAAGCATGAGTCTTGTTTGGTTCAATCTTTTGCAGATAAATCCACTTCTGAAGAAATTTTGAATCATTTTAACCATATCATCTTTAACTATTTCCCACTGAGATAAGTAAAAGCCTGGAGGAAAGCCGTATTGGCCCGGCGCTTTCCATGGATCCATGCTTTTTAGGGTATCAAGGATTTCAGCCTCTGAAGGAATAGCAATGAGCTTAGCATTATCTTCTGCAGTAATAACTATATGAACATGCCGTATAATTTTTATATATCCTGAACTGGTGATGAGGTCGAACTGATATCTTGGAAGTGCTGTGTGAGAAGTATAGATAAAGACTCTTTGTCATTACACCAATTTCCAGAACTATCTCGAAGAGCATCAATCCTGTTTCTTGATCTACGTCTGTTTGCATTAGCATGATGGAAACTTGAGTTATAATCCACTTCTTTGAAGAAAGTATCTTTGTTTTTCTGCATCCAGAATTCTTTTTTGATCTCCTCCTATTTATCTATCTCTTTTTCTAATCTGATGATTTCATCTGGCATATTAGGGTGAGAACTAGAAAGACGAATGTTATCCAGTTCTGAATAAAGCTCTTTAATATTAGTATCGATGTTACCAAAAGTAGTTCGATTCCAAAGACTCAGTAGACTTCTTATGAGCTTCAACTTATGGTTGATGTTATGAGCAGCACTACCCGCTATACTTGAGATCTAAGCTTGTTTAATTTGATCCATACACGAACTGTCTTTCAATCAAACACAAAATTTCTCCAATTTCTGCTAGTATGACTATAAGATTTATATAAATTTAGACAAATAGGTGTATGATCAGAAGCAAGTTGTGTTAGATGAATTAAATTCGAGTCAGGAAAGGAAATAAGCCAATCATCATTGGTTAGAGCTCTATCTAACCTACTTTTAATTCGACCAGTGCCATGCTTATTATTCGACCAAGTGTAGGGAGTGCCATTATAACTTAAGTCTGTAAGACCAGCTTCATCAATACATTGAAGAATTGATGGGGAGGTTGAGCTAGACTGGTTTTTGCTACTTACTCTGTCACTAGGATCAAGAATAACATTTAAATCCCCAATCAGCACCCACGGCTGATTAATTTCTAATCCTATTTCCTTAATGAAATTCCATTGGTCTTTTTTTTCATTAGGTTTACAAGATCCATAAACACATGAAAGTAACCACTCTGGTTTGGATGGGTCATGAGTAACTAAGCAATGAATCATAATTTTTGAAGAATACACAATATTAAGAGTGAAACCGTCCTTCCAGAGAAGTAGAAGTCCACCAGAAAGACCAATTGAAGGTTCAAAAACCTTATTAGGGAAATCTAGACATTTAACAAGCTTAAGAACTTTGTCTGTGCTTATTTTTGTTTCCTGTAGGAAAACAATGTCTGGGCTGTGGGTTTTTGAGAGATTTTTAATATGATTCCTAGTTTTGACATCATTAAAACCTTGGCAATTCCATGCAATGATTTTCATGCTGACTAATATATAATGAGAAGAAAATGAATTTAATGCTACTTTGAAGAAAAAAAAAATGGACAAAATAAGTGCAAGAACTGAGTTTTGTGTAAACCTGAGGTGGATCTCCGACACCATCATTCATGGAAGCGGAAACAGTTGCAGGTTAGTTTTCCGTAACCATCATTGATGATGTTTGCTGGTCCATATTAATCGCATCATTATTAAGATTGTTTGGTGGCTGGATATGAATGTTATGAGGGTTCATCGAGGGCTCTTGGTTAAGAGAAGAGTTTCTCATTCTTTTGACATTCCTGGGTTCATCCGTAGCAGTTACAACCACCATTTCTTCTTCCATAGCAATATTATCTTCATTTTGGGGCTGCACAACCTGATCTTCCGCAGAAGATTCACTGAGCCAAGTTTCATATTCAGAAGAAGATAGACTATCTAAATAAAGGAGACCAACAGTGTGTTCACAGCTATCATCCACATGATCAATAACAAAACATTTGGGACACATATTCTTTGGCTGAAGTTCCCAGTGATAACGAATCCAAACATCTTCACCCAAATGGTCTTCCACCATGCTCCTCTATGAAGAGGCTTTTGAAGATCAATCTTTACTCTTGCCTTAAATGTATTTCCTGCTCTAGGTCTACAGTTCCTTGGAGTAGTTGAGATCTTTGTTCCTATAAAACCTATGGCTTCATCAATAACAGCTACATTCATATGCTCTAGATTGAGATATTTAAAATGCAGTGTAAAGGTTTGGTTCTTGAAAGTGTAATCCTTAAGGGGAATGTTTGAAAAATATTTTTGAACATGGAATAGCACTCCATCGATTAACCAAGGACCATCAGCAATCACTTCATCACGTTCTTCTTCACTATTTAGTCTGACCAGCATGAGGTTATGTCCCATAACTCTTATTTCTTTGTTACGATATCTACCCCATAGAGTATTAATCTCAGATCTGATGACTCTCATCTTCATTTTTTCTTTCTTCACAAGTTTCCCTATAATACCATACATCCACTCATCCGCAGCTTGATTTATATTTTGTGAGGAACCAACAGTTCTTTTTGGGGTTACAAATAGATCAATATTAGCATGTCTAAGTTGACGAGACAGCATATTGATAAGATCACCCTGAGGAGCAGACATGTTTGTATTAAACTTTGTAGAGATAGCAGCTTGATGAGAAAACACAAGATTGAATGAGGTCTCACTATTCTTCTCGAAGTATATATACTGCTCAATATTTTTGATAACAAACCTAGGTTTAAAATCTTTTTTATTCCATGTGATAAATGAGGATATTTTACTAGGAGTAAGCCGATAATCTTTTAAAAGATATTTTCCAACTGAGTATTTTTTATAACTATATATTTAGTTCTAGAATATCGGGTACTAGAATAAAAATGGTTCAAGGAAAAAGGAGATAATTGTGACAGGCTGTGATGACTGTAACATAACCTAAGATTACGAAGATTGATTGACTGGAATTTGAGAGCAATTTTTTTTTGAATTTTTGAACTTTCCAAAAATAGCGTTCTTTGTTGAAGAACACAAAAGATTTGATTTGATTCTATTGATTCAATATGATACCATTGATGATAATGGGGTATGGATAAAACAAGTGAATGATTTAGGATAGAAGGGTTGTTGTTTGAACGAAGAAAATCTTCTGAGCTACTAATATGGACCATCATCAATATGAAGATGGTTAGCACCATTGCCGTATTTACCACTATTCTTAAATCAACTTCAACTTTCATGCTGAATACCACCACTGGATACCCACAGAATGATGAATCAGAGATCTGCAAGGAATTACAAACTCATGAGTAAATTTATTAAGATAAAGCCGATAAAATCCATTGAAAACAAAACTCAGAGATAAATGAAGCTTAATATAAAATCTAGGAAGGGTTCCACAACCTTCTTATGAAGTTAAACAAAATAATTCATACTAATGATTAAAAGAATGAAAACTTAATTCATAACATGAATCAAAATCAAGAACAAAAGTAAATCACATAAATCGCATGAGAGAGAAACCCTAGAGGTCTAGCGTGTGTTGAGTAATCACACTATACCCAATAACTTTAGTCACAAAATGAAAAAAAGAAGAAGAAGCTTACATATTGCATTTTGTGCATGCTGGGGTTGCTGAGATTGTGCTTGCGCCATTAGCCGAGGGCTTCTACGAAGGTTTAATGCAGGACTATCATTTGTTGGTACATAAATTGATCCAGTGAAAATAACCATTATGTCATCACAAAAAAACTATGAACATGGATGGATAAATTCTAAGCATATATGTAAATAGCGAGATAGAAAAGATAAGACTATACCGATTAAATCGTGTGTGTGTGTGTGGTGGTTCATTATGTTGAGGATGTTGACTGAACCTTGGACTTCTGCTCAAGGGTAATTGGGTAGCATGACTGCTTTCTCTGCGATGTGGTACACTTAATTGATGCAGGGCAGTTTCTGCAGCAGTTTCCCCATCATCGGAGCTGCTATCATCTACTAAGTCATGATTGGTTTTCTCTCCAGCGGAACCAATAACTATGCCTCCTTCCCTGAAGGAATAGCAATGAGCTTAGCATTATCTTCTGCAGTAATAACTATATGAACATGCCGGAGATTTTTTTTTTATCCTGAACTGGTGATGAGGTCGAACTGATATCTTGGAAGTGCTGTGTGAGAAGTATAGATAAAGACTCTTTGTCATTACACCAATTTCCAGAACTATCTCGAAGAGCATCAATCCTGTTTCTTGATCTACGTCTGTTTGCATTAGCATGATGGAAACTTGAGTTATAATCCACTTCTTTGAAGAAAGTATATTTGTTTTTCTGCATCCAGAATTCTTTTTTGATCTCCTCCTATTTATCTATCTCTTTTTCTAATCTGATGATTTCATCTGGCATATTAGGGTGAGAACTAGAAAGACGAATGTTATCCAGTTCTGAATAAAGCTCTTTAATATTAGTATCGATGTTGCCAAAAGTAGTTCGATTCCAAAGACTCAGTAGACTTCTTATGAGCTTCAACTTATGGTTGATGTTATGAGCAGCACTACCCGCTATACTTGAGCTCTAAGCTTGTTTAATTTGATCCATACACGAACTGTCTTTCAATCAAACACAAAATTTCTCCAATTTCTGCTAGTATGACTATAAGATTTATATAAATTTAGACAAATAGGTGTATGATCAGAAACAAGTTGTGTTAGATGAATTAAATTCGAGTCAGGAAAAGAAATAAGCCAATCATCATTGGTTAGAGCTCTATCTAACCTACTTTTAATTCGACCAGTGCCATGCTTATTATTCGACCAAGTGTAGGGAGTGGCATTATAACTTAAGTCTGTAAGACCAGCTTCATCAATACATTGAAGAATTGATGAGGAGGTTGAGCTAGACTGGTTTTTGCTACTTACTCTGTCACTAGGATCAAGAATAACATTTAAATCCCCAATCAGCACCCACGACTGATTAATTTCTAATCCTATTTCCTTAATGAAATTTCATTGGTCTTTTTTTCATTAGGTTTACAAGATCCATAAACACATGAAAGTAACCACTCTGGTTTGGATGGGTCATGAGTAACTAAGCAATGAATCATATTTTTTGAAGAATACACAATATTAAGAGTGAAACCGTCCTTCCAGAGAAGTAGAAGTCCACCAGAAAGACCAATTGAAGGTTCAAAAACCTTATTAGGGAAATCTAGACATTTAACAAGCTTAAGAACTTTGTCTGTGCTTATTTTTGTTTCCTGTAGGAAAACAATGTCTGGGCTGTGGGTTTTTGAGAGATTTTTAATATGATTCCTAGTTTTGACATCATTAAAACCTTGGCAATTCCATGCAATGATTTTCATGCTGACTAATATTTAATGAGAAGAAACTGAATTTAATGCTACTTTGAAAAAAACATAAATGGACAAAATAAGTGCAAGAACTGAGTTTTGTGAAAACCTAAGGTGGATCTCCGACACCAACATTCATGGAAGCGGAAACAGTTGCAGGTTAGTTTTCCGTAACCATCATTGATGATGTTTGCTGGTCCATATTAATCCCATCATTATTAAGATTGTTTGGTGGCTGGATATGAATGTTATGAGGGTTCATCGAGGGCTCTTGGTTAAGAGAAGAGTTTCTCATTCTTTTGACATTCCTGGGTTCATCCGTAGCAGTTACAACCACAATTTCTTCTTCCATAGCAATATTATCTTCATTTTGGGGCTGCACAACCTGATCTTCCGCAGAAGATTCACTGAGCCAAGTTTCATATTCAGAAGAAGATAGACTATCTAAATAAAGGAGACCAACAGTGTGTTCACAGCTATCATCCACATGATCAATAACAAAACATTTGGGACACATATTCTTTGGCTGAAGTTCCCAGTGATAACGAATCCAAACATCTTCACCCAAATGGTCTTCCACCATGCTCCTCTATGAAGAGGCTTTTGAAGATCAATCTTTACTCTTGCCTTAAATGTATTTCCTGCTCTAGGTCTACAGTTCCTTGAAGTAGTTGAGATCTTTGTTCCTATAAAACCTATGGCTTCATCAATAACAGCTACATTCATATGCTCTAGATTGAGATATTTAAAATGCAGTGTAAAGATTTGGTTCTTGAAAGTGTAATCCTTAAGGGGAATGTTTGAAAAATATTTTTGAACATGGAATAACACTCCATCGATTAACCAAGGACCATCAACAATCACTTCATCACGTTCTTCTTCACTATTTAGTCTGACCAGCATGAGGTTATGGCCCATAACTATTATTTCTTTGTTACGATATCTACCCCATAGAGTATTAATCTCAGATCTGATGACTCTCATCTTCATTTTTTCTTTCTTCACAAGTTTCCCTATAATACCATACATCCACTCATCCGCAGCTTGATTTATATTTTGTGAGGAACCAACAGTTCTTTTTGGGGTTACAAATAGATCAATATCAGCATGTCTAAGTTGACGAGACAGCATATTGATAAGATCACCCTGAGGAGCAGACATGTTTGTATTAAACTTTGTAGAGATAGCAGCTTGATGAGAAAACACAAGATTGAATGAGGTCTCACTATTCTTCTCGAAGTATATATACTGCTCAATATTTTTGATAACAAACCTAGGTTTAAAATCTTTTTTATTCCATGTGATAAATGAGGATCTTTTACAAGGAGTAAGCCGATAATCTTTGAAAAGATATTTTCCAACTGAGTATTTTTTATAACTATGTATTTAGTTCTAGAATATCGGGTACTAGAGTTAAAATGGTTCAAGGAAAAAGGAGATAATTGTGACAGGCTGTGATGACTGTAACATAACCTAAGATTACGGAGATTGATTGACTGGAATTTGAGAGCCAATATTTTTTGAATTTTTGAACTTCCCAAAAACAGTGTTCTTTGTTGAAGAACACAAAAGATTTGATTTGATTCTATTGATTCAATATGATACCATTGATGATAATGGGGTATGTATAAAACAAGTGAATGATTTAGGATAGAAGGGATGTTGTTTTAACGATGAAAATCTTCTGAGCTACTAATATGGACCATCATCAATATGAAGATGGTTAGCACCACTGCCGTCTGCACCACTGTTCTTAAATCAACTGCAACTTTCATGCTGAATACCACCACTGGATACCCACAGAATGATGAATCAGAGATCTGCAAGGAATTACAAACTCATGAGTAAATTTATTAAGATAAAGCCGATAAAATCCATTGAAAACAAAACTCAGAGATAAATGAAGCTTAATATAAAATCTAGGAAGGATTCTACAACCTTCTTAAGAAGCTAAACAAAATAATTCATACTAATGATTAAAAGAATGAAAACTTAATTCATAACATGAATCAAAATCAAGAACAAAAGTAAATCACAGAAATCGCATGAGAGAGAAACCCTAGAGGTCTAGCATGTGTTGAGTAATCACACTATACCCAATAACTTTAGTCACAAAATGAAAAATAAAGAAGAAGCTTACATATTTCATTTTGTGCATGCTGGGGTTGCTGAGATTGAGCTTGCGCCATTAGCCGAGGGCTTCTACGAAGGTTTAATGCAGGACTATCATCTGTTGGTATATAAATTGATCCAGTGAAAATAACCATTACGTCATCACAAAAAAACTATGAACATGGATGGATAAATTCTAAGCATATATGTAAATAGCGAGATAGAAAAGATAAGACTATACCGATTAAATCGTGTGTGTGTGTGGTGGTTCATTATGTTGAGGATGTTGACTGAACCTTGGACTTCTTCTCAAGGGTAATTTGGTAGCATGACTGCTTTCTCCGCGATGTGGTACACTTAATTGATGCAGGGCAGTTTCTACAGCAGTTTCCCCATCATCGGAGCTACTATCATCTGCTGAGTCATGATTGGTTTTCTCTCTAGCGGAACCAATAACTATGCCTCCTTCCCTTTCTCTTCCAGGAACATAGATGTTGGGTCGGCACCGTTTCTGTTTACCAATTATTATTTTTTGAACATAAGTCTGAATTCACATCCATTTTTACTTGATCCTAACACTGAAAGAGAAACAAAACCTACTTTGGTATCTCAAAAGAGAAATCTGTACATAAACATGTAATACACTACAAACTTCTCATTAAATAACTGAACTGCATCTAATGCTATTGACAATATAGATACATACTACTACACATTATCATGTGTGTTGGCCATGTGCATGCTTATGAATGCACGAAAACTATAGGCTCAAGTCGATGTTTTTTTTACCCCATGAACTTAATCAAAGCTAAAGGAATTAAACTCTTTGTGGGAAAATTGTTCTTTGAATTGCATAAACGTGTTAACGACGGAAAGTTCCCTATGGATCTGTGCACATAATTATTGGAGATGAAGGTAACAAAGAAGGCTCAGATCACAGATCACAGGAATACCTCAGTTTTTATGATTGTTGTTTGTATCAATAAAGACAACTTATGTCATGTTTTTTTTTTTAAATATCTAAATGATGTAACAGATATATACACATACCCGGTATGGAGCAATCGACTTTCCCTTTCTTTTTCGGGATGCCTCTGCGGCGTGCTCATCTTGCCTCTGAAATCTAGGACTGTGGCGCGGAATGATTACATTAGCATTACGTACTCCTGTTCTTCCCATTTCAGTTGATTCATGGCACGGTTCAAGGGTCCCCTGTTTTCATTTTCAGTCACTAAACTTCGTCAATAAAAGCAACGTGCAGTTTTAACACCACGGATAAATTCGAACTCAATGAGGGTATGTTTGCAGATGCTAGCTGTATATCTTACTACTCCCTCTGTTTTTGGAAAAGAGATACTTTCACTTTTTCATTTTAGCCTAAAAATAGGACAAATTGAAAAAGTGAAAGTATCTCTTTTCCAGAAACGGAGGGAGTATAAGAGACATACCCTTTCTGAGAAATCCCATCCACTGGAATCTGTAATTAATGCTAGACTGGTCTCCGCGTTAGTTGTAATTTGTGTTGCCATTTCCTTCCTAGTTCCATCAACGACATGAATTGATCCAACCTGAATGTTGAGGGCATTATTATTTAGTAAAACAGAGAAAGAGCATTCAATGTTGACTTTGACAGTATAGTTTAAATTTGAGTTAGTATAGTTAATGTTGACTTACGAAGAAATCTATGCGGCCATTCTGGATTCGGACAATGATTGTTGTTGTTTGAGATAAAGCACGTTTCATCTTGTGATTTCCTCCAATGATGTCATGTACGAGCAAATGCCTGAATAAGGACTCGGCAGTATGACAGAGTTTCATCCTGTGAGTACAAAGAAGAAAAAGCACTTGGAACAAAGAATATTCCAAACATTGATGACGAGTTCTTTGTGGTTCAGTATAAGCCTGAAAAACGTCTTCCAGGTTCTTCGTTTCGTCTTCTTATAGATCCCATGGATATTGTTCAGAGAAAATTGGTGTCTCCTCGAGAAACTATTCGATTTTGTCTACAAGAGAGACATTATGCTGCTTCACACATAGACTTCAAGCTTTCTCGAAAACCCTTAACAGACTTCTCCGGAAAGGAAAGACATCATCTGTCCATCGTCACCAACCTCCGTATCCCGCTGCTACACAAAGAATTCCTCTCCCAAAGGGCTACACTTCCCCAACGTTTACACTCTACAATGGAACAGGGAATGCCCGAGAACATGTTTCTTGATTCCTGGAAGCATTAGAATAGCACGAACACAATCATGTCGTACGCCTGAAGGAATTCTAAAAATCTTTGACAGGTCGAGCATATACTTGGTACAACAACATCACACCGGGGAGCATCACTGGCTGGGGAGAAATGGTTAATGCTTTTTACCGGAAATACTTCTTCGTCTCGGAGCAAATTACTCTCTCTAACTTAGGAAGAATGTCTCAGAAGAACAATGAACATCTGAACGACTATGTAAAGATGTTCGGAACCCATGCCCTGGATTGTCATGACCCGAATGTCACTGAACAATAACTGGTGGACTTATGTATCAATGGAATGATTCCGGTCTACAGAGACTTTCTGGAAAATCTCCGGTTCCATACTTTCTCAGAACTTCATGAAGCAGCCAAGCGATCATCGACTACTGCTCCATCCTTACTGGAAAGAACAAGAGCCACAAAAGTCGAGGAACCGCGAGAAACTTGAGGCAGTGCCAGGTGCCTAATCAACAAGCAATACAATCTCCAACCTTCCATGAATGTTGCTGGAGGAAGCAAGAGGAAAGCCGAAGCGCAGCAGTATAAGAATGATCCTCCAACGTCTCATCCTACAAAAACATCAAGGAAGGGCAACCAAGATCGAAATGCACAAGCACCGACTTAGCATCAGTAGAATGACCAGGAAGAACCAGACTTTCCTTTTCCCATTGAAGAGGTGGTCGAGCTATTGGAAGTCTGGATTCAAGACGGTGCGATCAAACTACCCCCGTTAGGAGAGAGCCGACAGATGAGGAAATGGAGAATCCTCGCTACTGCCGCTTTCATAGGTATGTCAGTCATCTAACAAGTGATTGCAAAACTTTGAAACGCATATTCAAAGAAAAGGTCGATTCAGGGGAACTGGGGACAGAAGGAGTACACAAGAATCCTCTCCAAATTAGAACCTTCACACTCTCTGAACAACCAGTCAAAGAAGCAGTTCAGTCATTGATCGAGCACATCTGCGAATTGCTTTATCTGTCAAAGGCTCAAAGGAAGGACATTTTTATGGCTTTGAACCATATAGTATCCGGGAAACGTCTGTCCATTCCAGAAGCACTCCCTGAACCTCCGTTCACTGACAAAGAGATGTATGACTAGGGACTTCTTACCACGGTCAATCTCAAATGAAATGAATTCATGAGAGCGTTGGTCGATGTTAGCACGGCTATCAATATTATCCCTTTGAAGACTCTCAGATATGCATGCATCACTCGACAAGAAGACACTCATGCTCCTGTTTCAGTCAGAGATCACGAAGGAATCTCCAGGGATGCGTATGGTTACATAATTCTCAAAATGAAAACCGGTTCAACCTGGGCGGAAACCAAATTTCACATAATTAGGGAAGACCCAGGATATGATATGATCCTCGGATGTACGTGGATTCATGCTGAAAAGGTAACTCTGATACCTTCAATTGCACATTTCTCTGTTGAAGAAAGCCCTGATTCGGAAGAAATAGAGAATACTCCATCGTTCGATCATTTGGAGGAAGTCAAAGCCTTGATGGAGCTAACACAAAAACCTGAAGAAAATGCGCATGCTTTTATCAAAAGGTTCCGCACTCAGGCAAGTCTTATTCCCCCTAATGCGTCCATATTATCAATTTTCAAGCATGCTGCTCTGGTCCGGGGTCTTCACTCCACCAACAACTTGGCTATTGCAAAATGCTATGAATGGATAACCTCACCTCAGCAATATTTCACCAAGTGGTTGGATGCAGAGCCTCTCCGAATCGAGCATCTCAGTGGTACAGTCATTACTGAAATAATGACCGAACACAACAAGATGATTCATATAACTATTAGCGACATATGAAGATCGTTGTCAAGACGAGTAGAAAATCCAAGATCGCTAGGAGGTCCAGTGGCACACAAAGTCTTTTACCATCTCAATGATTTAAGGGTCTCACCAATGGCTGTCGCCTTTTTGCTAATAGTTCTGCATCTCATCCTAAAGTTAATAGCATTTCAGTGCTAACAACTACTGCTACCTAGTTTGGTCAGAAATTACTATCAGTCAGCAAATACAAGTTTCGCTTACAATAACAGCCGACACAGATTCCAGCTGAGTGACTTTAAATATAGCTCGTCTTTTCCAACAACTGTTACCAGTCTAGTTCTACGCAACTGCTACAGTTTAGTTTTACATCAACAGCTACAGCTCACTTTTAACACTACTCCGCTCCAGTATCACGCTTCCGTTGCAAAACAATTCAGCCTTCAGTCCAGTTTTTGCATACGACAATGGTTCATGCTCAACTGTTGCCCGCCGATCTTCCAATCATAATAGCCTCACTTAGGGGCGTCTTGATTATGATTTCCGCAAACAGCAAGGGAAATCATTCGTATAATATTTTCAAAGGAAAGATTTAATTAAAGTTGATCTACCAGCTTGGTTAAGGGTAGTATTGACATAGTTGTTAAGCCTAGCTTCAAAAGATTGCACTATTGGGTCAAAAGATTTTAACTTGGAGTGGCCTGGTAACAGTGGTGCACCTAGATATTTCTCAGAGTCAGAGACAATGGACATATTTAGGGTTCCAGCAAGAGTGTCACATGTACCAAATTTGAGATTCTTACTAACTTACACACGAGAGTTATCAAAATTAAGCATTATCCAGACAGATTTCCAAAATCCCTCAAAATCTGCAAAATGTGATCAATATGTTGCATATTGGCTTGACCAAATATTAAAATATTATCTGCAAACAATAAATGAGTGATAGGAGGAGCTTTCCTAAGAGCTTTGACACCAACAATAGTTTTATTGGTTTCAGCAAGTAAAAGAGACCTAGAAAGATACTCCATAGCAAGAATAAAAAGATAAGGGGATAAAGGATTCCCTTGTCTAACACCTCTAGTTGGTTCAAATTAATCATAGGGAGATCCATTAAGCAGAACACTAATACTAGTAGTAGAAACACATTGCATAACAAGATTATAGAATTCCTTGCTAAAACCAAATTTCTCTAGGACTTTATTGAGAAAGTTCCGTTTTAATATGTCAAATGCTTTTGAAAGATCAAGTTTAAGAGTCATTATACCATATAAATCTTCCTTTTATTTCATTGAATGAATCATTTCATGAGCAATAATAATATTGTCATGAGTTGCTCTCCCTGGTACAAATGCAGCCTGGTAAGGAGAAATTAACTTCTTTAGAAAAGGTCTAATTCTATTAGCTAAAATTTTAGACGCAATCTTATAAGAAGTATTACAGAGTCCTATTGGCCTAAACTCAGATGGCATTTTGGGACTTTTACACTTAGGAATAAGTGAAATATAAGTCTAATTAAGACATCTAGGCGTATGTCTACTTCGAAAAAAATCTTTTAACAACATCAATAATATCTTTACCAACTAGATGCCATTGAGTTTGATAAAAACCTTCTTCCATCAGGACCGGGTGAACTCCAAGCAGGCATATTTGTAACCACATTTTCAATTTCAAGATCAGTAGCAACAACATGTAGCATTACATTATCAGCCCCAGAAAGAATGCATGGTATAACATCAAAATCATCATCAGATAAAACTGATTGGAAGTACTAGCAACATTACTAAAATTACTAGTAAGAAGATTACTAATATTATTCCTATCCTTATACTAATTATCATTAGCATCACAGAGAACGCTAATATTATTGGTATGCTTTCTTTTATTAACCATAGTATGAAACTATCTAGTATTGTTATCCAAATCAAGAACATATTTATCCCTAGATTTTTCTTTATAGAATTCAGACTTAATTTTATACCAATTCTCTAACTCACTGACAATAGTTTTGACTCTAGCATGCTGATCATCAGAATTAGACTATTTTGGGCAGTCTCTAACATATTTTGCAAGTTATTGATATTCTTTTGAATATCACCAAACTCCATCATATTCCACCGAGATAAGGTAATTCTAGCATTATGCTTCTTTTGTTTGCAGGACTGCCTGGAAAATATAATTTCCAAGATAGCTCACGTTTCTCCTTAAAATTATTGTGTCATGTCCAAGTCCTGAAAAACTAAAGAGTACTTAAGATTATGATCAGTTATAAGCAAAACAAGACAATGATCAGAAGCAATAAAATTAAGATGCAAAAGTTTAGCACTAGAAAAATTTAAAGTCCAATCATTATTGCTAAGGGCCATGTCCAATCTAGCTCTTTTAGTTCCAGTCCTATAATTACTAGTCCATGTATAATCTTTTCCCTCATAGCCAATATCCATTAATCCTGCATCATTAACTCTATTTTGAACCCATCTATCTTAAGTATTATTATTACCATCTAAGTGGAAATTCAAATCTCTTATTACTAACCATGGTTGTTGAACATCCTTACTGAATTCAGATAAGAAATTCCATTAAGTTTTCTTGGGGTCAGAATATGTTGAACCATACATGAAGGATACTAGGGCTTTAGGCTTACTAGGGTCAAGTTGAATTAAAGCATGAATAATGTTGTTTTCACAACCAATAACTTCAACATCAGTACAATCTTTGCATATCATGATAAGACCACCTGCATATCCAACGCTATCAATACAAACATAATTAAGATAGTGAACTGACTGAGCCACTGAAATCCTTCTACTTTTAGCAATTTTAGTTTCACATAAAAAAAATAAAGTTAGGATTTTGAGATTTGACTAAGTTTTGAAATTGTTATTTTGTGAAACTATTAGCAATACATTGCACATTCCAAGAAATAATCTTCATTTCAAAAGAGAAAAAACTAAATTCAGTCAAATAAATAGAAAGATAGTAATTTACCTTAGCTCCCTTAGTGCTTCCAGTTTGGATATCCCTTGTTGTGATTATGCTAGTTATCTGTGGATTCACATGTTTGTCAGTACTATCTACAAGTTCTAAAACATGAGAATCTGGAAAATCATTTCTCAGCCTTTTTCCAAGTCTTTCCTCAATAATAACATCCTCTGTTAACAAAATTAGGACCCACAACATAACCATCTTTTGGTGGAACAAACACATTCCTTTACTGGTAATCTTCTGAGAAAACTTAGGAACTTAATCATCTCCTTTAGAAATCAGAATCTGCTTTCTTTCTCCCATTTTAACTTCACCAAAAAAGTGAGGCTTAGCATGAGCCTTAGCTAAAAAGTATGCAGCAGCCTTACATGCTCCTTTTGTGTGATTGAGAATGTAACAATTTGGACATATCTTGTGAGGTAAAACACAAGCTTCTCATAATTTATTTATTTTATCCATCTAGTTGAACCAGCATTAATAATGGACATCACACCCCTTCTTAGATGATAGTTAATATCAACTTGAACACAAGCTTTAACTAGATCACCTCCAACTGGTACTCCTTTTTCTGGTTCAATTGCTAAAACTTCACCCATTATCCTTCCTATCTTCGTAATAGCTTTAACGTTCATATACTCTGGTAGGATCTTTTTTATTTGAATCCAAAAACATTGCTTTCCCCAATATAATTCTTGATAAATCGTACCAAACACTTTCTTCTGGGTATCCTGATCCTTAAATTGAAATTTAACGATATTATCATTCAGCTCAAAAACTTTAAGGTCACCTGCAGGAATGAAATCCCGTGTGAATTCAATGTACTTTTCCACCATCTTCAAACCCATCTTTCCTTCAATAACTATTTTACCAATAAGACTAATCTCTTCTTCTCCATCAATTTTCTCTTCAACATCATCAGATTGATGATAAACAACTTCCTCAACATCACCCAAGTCCAATGAAGCTTGCATAAACTTAGAAGCTAAATCAGTGATTGATTTCTCACTTTCCTCTCTCATTGAATGAATCAAAATAGTTTTAAGAAAAAGATGATAGGTGCAATTGATATGGAAAACCATATTCTTAGCTAAACTTTTATAAGAAAACAACCCTAAGAAATTAAGGGATTTAGTTGAATTTTGAGAGATATTCATCCGAGTATCCTGTGATTAAGAGGGTATTTTCATGAATATGTTCTTGGAAAGAAAACGGAATAGCGGTGACTTCTCTCAGTAATTACGAGGAAAATTAACGGAAACAGTTTGTAACAGAATTTTTGAAATTTGAATTCCATCAGAACGCGGCATTCTCTAACCCATTGAGTCGTTGTAGTGAATCGGCAGGAATTTTTTCCAGATGATTCAACATGACAAAGTGTGAAATCACAAAAGCTTCAAAAAACATCATAACAACTTTTCCAAACGCTTGAACCAAACCTGTAAACATGGTAAACACCATTTGGGATAACACTAATTGCAAACACATTAGGAAGAAAAGAGAATTACCAAATCATGATTTAAAAATGCAAATAAAACAAAAAAACAGACCTCGGAAAAAAGAAGAAAGAAGGTATTGTTAGAGCACTGCTCGGTCAAACTCGTAAGCGTTGTTATCTCAAGCTTGTTTGTCAAGTTTAGTTGTCAAAACTATAAGTCTTGATTTCTAGTCTACTTATAGCTATGTCTCGGATTAGGATTAAATGTGTAGTTGAGCTTTAGACTTCACGACGTTCATCGATTGAAGACGAAGAACTACTAAGAGGAGATTGTGGAACTTCATCAATAAAAGGTATGTGGAGACTTGAACTCATCTATCACTCAGAAGTTTATTTCTATTTTATCTCCTATTGAGACAAAATTCGTATAGCTATATAGACTTTACTTTATACACATTTGATATTTCGAGCTGATTTTAACTCGCTTACATATTTCTCGAAATATATGTTGGTAAGCTTTCGCTTTAACCAAGTTCATCTTTTATTCTTGGCGAAAGTAAAAAGATGATCATGTGGAAATCGCCTGGTAACATATTACATGATTTGTGTGAGACTTTCATTTGATGTAGACTCAGAATGTTTCGTATTGATCTATTGATCACTTGAAAATTGCTTTGAAGCTAATAGTTTGTGTGAGACAGCTATTCCCGTCTTCTAAGAATGTTTCAATGATTAAAATGGAGTTTAGAACGATTAACCATTGATTGGATATAGCACAGTATTCGTACTTGTACGCAAACTGTTTCAAGTTATTCCAAGTCCGGGAACCATAGTATGCATACCCGTATGCGTACTGGTTTAACAGTTGAATTCCGGGAACTTAGTATGCATACCTATGTGCGTTCTGACTTAACAGTTCAAGTCCGGGAATTTAGTATGAATACCTGTTTGCATACTAATTCAACTGAGTTCGGTCGTGAACGAAAATTTGCGTACCCGTCTGCATACTAGCGGACAGACCAAGTCCGGAACTCTAAGTATGCATACCCATTTGCATACTTTAGTGGGTTTAGTTCTAAAATCGGTTTATTTGTGAACAAATACATTTATATAATAAGGAATGCAATCTTTGCAAACCGTGGCTATAATGTTCATGAATTGATTCGAGTGAATCAAAATCGATTTTGCTTCAATTGTGTCTTGTATACTTCTGTTAGAATATAAACAATTGAACAACTCATAACTAGTTTCATTTGAGTCATTTAAACTATTTGTGATTAAGATGGATAAGGTTGATATGAAAGTGTTCATATGGCTAACTTTGGTTAACTATTGTTGAGCCAACTAAGTGTACACGTTTAGGTACGGTTACCCATATCTAAATGAAGATACATTTTATTTGTGTGTAACAAGCTAAGTTTGATCTAACGGTTGAAAGATATTAGCTTGAATATAATCAGGTTTTCATCTAATGGAGAAAATTTAATGCTTTTTTACCAAGGTAACATTGATTGCAAACCCTGATTTAAAGACTATATAAGGGAGAACTCTAGAAACTGGAAAACCTAATCCCCACACCTCCTGTGTGATACTAGTTGTGACTAGAGTTGATTCTCCTTTAACTTAGGTTTTTCTAACCATTATAGGTTAACGACTTAAAGACTTCATTGGGATTCTGAAGCCAGACCTAACTATTTTCTCTGTAGTTGCGTGTTCTGATCTTACTTTATTATATCGTATTGAGTACTATCTTCTCTAAGATTTGCTCGAGATTCAATCTCCGATAGGTAAGATAAAAAGTAGTCACAAACATCTTCATCGCATCGTTTGTGATTCCACAATATCTTGTTCCGCTTCCGTACGGTTAAGATCATTGTGAGGTGATTGATATTACTAAGCTGTTCTTCGAGAATATAAGTCTGGTGTATCAATTGGTTCCTGTTCACCTTGATTTATCAAAAGACGGAGCAAAACTCGTAGGTATTTCTGTGGGAGACAAATTTATCTATTCAATAGACTTTTCTATGTGAGACAGATTTGTTTATCAAGTCTTCGACTTTGGGTCATAGCAACTCTTAGTTGTGGGTGAGATCAGCTAAGGGAATCAAGTGCGTAGAGTCCTGCTGGGATTCAGAGGCGTAAGGAACGCGACTATACCTTAATCAGTGTGAGATTGGTTAGGGCACAATGTTGATAGGGTAAAAGTGAGAAGGAGGAACTAGCCCTAATCACATCAAGTACTCCCTAGGAGATGAAGTGTTAGAGAAGATAAGATAAAATTAATTCCCTCTAAGTGTATCTTCTTTCCTCTTTTATAATAATTTTCCTTCCTCCCTTTTATGGATAAATTCCTATAAGATTAATGTATTACAACATTTCCATTTTCCTCTTAACCAAGTCATTAAGGATCTAGGGGAAGGGCTTCCCCTTTGCTCTAACATAAAGCCCAACCAACATTAAACTACCTTTCTTGGCTTAGGTTTAATCCATTATCTCATGGACTAAGCCTAGTCCCCTTATCTATCAAAAATGGGAGACCCTTAATATACTAAGGGGCTACCTATTTTCAAGGATAATCATTTTCATGTATCAACATTAGTCCCCTGACTCTTCACCTATGACCAGTCAACAGTCACATGTGGTTGTACCCCTTAACGATTAAAGCTGATGGGATTCTTGGGAGGTTATAGTCATGACCCTTGGAATGTAGCGGTTATTAGTCCTTTCAGTAACTGTTTCTGCTTTTTACCCCTCTATAAATATGGAAGACCCCGCTCCTCAATTTTCATATATTCTCCATTTGTTTCCTTCATCCTACTCTTTCCCTCACGCAGATTAGTATTATGGCCGAAGAATCGCCTGAAAGGGATCCGCCTAATAGGCCTTCTTATACACTCGATGAAATGCGGGGAAGTCAAAGGCTTAAAGATCTCCTTCGATCACCCACAAAAGAGGACGGTTCCATCCTTTTCCCAACGGATGACTACTGGGTTTCTCGTATGTTGAACCCTCATCCGTTCTCTCCTTCTTCGTACGATGGTTGGCTTATTCGTCCCCAGGTGGACGTTCCTCCAATTTCGCTTCAGAAGAGACACCTCGCCTTGCGATCCATAGGGGGATTACACTTTTACTTCTATTTCTCTTCGTTCATCCGTTGAGTATCCTGCCGCTTGGGATCCGTGGGTGGAGTATATTTTTTCTAATCCCGATCATAAAAGAACCATCCGCTCTTTAGGCATAGAGGCTACTATAGAAGCTTCAAAATGCAGGTCTATTCGCCGGGATCACGAAATCTTATCGCGTTTGTTTTCCCGTTGGATGGTTGATCCTCATACATTCTTGTTCTCTTGGGGTGAGGTCACCCCGGTTTTTTAAGATATGGTGGCAGTCACCGGGATTCCCATTTATGGAGATACTTCCTTTGCCGATTGTTGTGTTTTCAAGGCTATGAACCCGAGTGATAGGGACCTTCGCGACCATTTGATTGCTGCTAAGACAGAATCAATAAACTTCCAGTTTCCGGACGAAGTTAAGTCTGAAGCTCCGGAAGGAGGAGAAGACGAGGTGGCCTTGACCACCAAGAAGAAAGGTAAGGATGCTATGACCGCCGCGCAGGGTTCCACTGCCAATACCTCATCCTCGCCTAAGCTCATGGCATCCGCTATTAAACTTACTCGAAGGGAACTACGACTGAAGAATTTGACGACGTGCAAGAAATAAAAGGGGATAAAAGCAGTCAGAAACCTAAGTTCGGACGGCGTCATGCCTCATTCTTGTGCTGGATAAAGTATTGGGATCCTATGACTTCTGGTTAGCAGAAGGGTGTCCCTCCGCGCGGGGGAGATAGATCGGACAGAACTGGCGGCTTTCCTTCTTTTCTGGCTATGCCATGATGTTTTTGAGCACAGTCCCCGAGAAACAATCAAGAATGAGTTGATTCCTTTGGCAGTATTGATGTCCCGCGGTGTTTCATTTCCGCTTGCCCCTATGTTCCTGGGTGGTTTATATCGTCATTTATATTTGTTGGCGCGTGACATTCGTCATGTGGATGGGGCTCATGAAGTGGAAACCTTTGTTCCTGCCAATTTTATTCGGGCGTGGGTTTGGGAACGTTTTCCCTTGTACAGGCCTCAAGCCAACCCTATCGCGCTTTCAAGAATGGAAAAAGTAGTTCAAGATGATGGCACCAAGCGACTGATGAATGTGCCCCGTTCTCATCCCCGGGTGGCTCTATACCACAAGAAGGGTTCTCCTCCTAAGAACAAGCTCAAGGATTTCATGGATAGGGGTGGTGATTTTAATCATTTGTCATATCGCGACGGTCGTTCGGGTACTCTGCATTATAATTTTGTCATTCAGTCCCTAAGGAGGCTCAGTTCGGCGGATGTGATTGACTCCAATGACTTCGATATTATCTTAACTATTTTGTCGGGTCGTCTTCCTTGTTTTCATGGAGGTAAGTTTTCATCCGAAGCATATAATACCATCTGTGTGGCTTATCATCTCGGTTTTGATAAAGGGGTTCCTTATAATCCGCCACGGGCTTCCTCGGATGAGGAGGTGGAGATTCATAAGAGCTTTAATCGTTTTGTTTTCAAGGAGGGCCTCCGGATGAGTGATCGAAAGTGTCATTTTGAGTGGCGTATATATCGTCATGGTTTTAATCGGAATATGTTGAACTTTCTTCTTGGAGAAGTGAACCCCTCCTTTTGACTAGATCTAATTTTAAAGAACTTCACGTATCGGGTCGGGTAAGGCTGAGCGATGAGGTTGCTAAGAAGTATAGACTTTCTTCAAGCACTAAGGGCCGTCCTCTCAAAGCTTTAATCACTAGCTGGGATCCTCTTCCGTATGATGAATCTCCCCAGAAAGACAAGAAAGGTATCTCTTTTCCCCCTTTGTCTGGCTCTAAGAAGAGGAGGCGTCCTGCTGTGTTAAAACAGTTGGAGGTTTCTCCTATCAAGTCCCCGTCTACCAAGGTATTTTTCCTTCTTCCTCCTCTTTTCCTTCTTGGTTGAATTTTGCATTACTCCGCCTTTTACTGGTTTGTGTTATATTCTTTTTAGATCTCCCGGCCTATTGGCTGGAAACCTAGGGCCCTCTTTATTGAGGAATATATTAATTTTCTTCTTCACGAGTGGAGGGCTGATCGGCTAGCTAAAAAGATGAAATGAGACGTTGGTGCACCATCTATTCTGCGGTTGCCTTCCCCTCGCTCTGCTAATACTTGTCCTGCGCTTTCTTCACAGGCTCCAAAAATGGGGTCGCTTTCCTCCAGTTCATTTATTGATCTTGTCGAGCGTCAGTTGGGTCGACCAGTTAACAAAAGTGGTTCTGAAGTAATCTCTCCCCGCATGACTCTGCATTCTACCAGGACTCTGGTTGTGAAGACAGTTCCGGATCCTAATCATCCTCTTCACACTCCTTCTGACATTTTAGGCGCGATGAGCTCATCCGGCTCAGATCATTCTGTTCGTGACTACTCCCCAGATAGTAGTGAAGCTAAGGACGATGGTGAGAATCAGAGTTCATCTTTCTCTAAGTCTCATGAGTGTTTTATGCTTTAAAAAAATAATCTTAAATTTAATATTGACACATGCCGGTTAAAATATTCTGTTGCAATTATTAAATGCACTTTGTGATCTATTTGTACATTCCCGTTCCTTATGCTCTCTGATATGTTATTTTACTGCTTCTCTTCCTTCTTTCTCTCATTTCTTATTAGAACACCCAAAACCGACTATGTCGAGCTCTTCTTCGTCTTCGCATCAATCGGTTCGTTCTCTTGTTGATCGCCCCTTTACCTCCAATTCGGTATTTGTGTGCACTCCATTCATCATCATCATTTTTTTTTTAACTTATTGCATACTTTATTCTCTTTCTTTCTAGGACATGGGAAAGCGTGGAAATACGCATATTAAGGGAAATAACTCGGATTTACAAGACAAAGGTAGTGAATCGGGGAGTGCTAATGAGAAGCGACAGAAGCTGGCCCCAAAGGCTATTCCCAAGGTGTCACACGGCTTGGATGTGGATGCCCCGTTGATGGCCACCCCCGAGGATCCTCAGTTTCGATATCCTCGTGTTATTGAAGCAAAGGAAGCTGGTGTCGATAATCATTTTGTGCTGGTGCACGGGTTCTGGGTTTCTTCCGCCAAAGCTGCTAATTACCGCCGCATAGTGGAGAAGTTTGGTTATATGTGCGTTCATGAGAAGATGGATGCTAGTGCTTTGGTCGTGACGAATAAAAATCTGTTGGACATAGCGGATGGTCTTTCTCACACAGAGGAGGTTCCTATCGACCCAGCTATGTTGAGGCGATGGGAGAGTCTCATTCATACGTCTTTGCTTCTACAGTTCCCAATTCAATGGTTGAAGGATTTGTTGATTGTGGCAAAAACGAGTCACAACGTGCGTCATGTGTTGCCTCGGGAGATTGAAGAATTAGATCAGGAATACTCGCGTTTACTCAATATTTCCTAGGCCAAGAAGGAAGCGTATGATCAGCTAATGTCGAATATTGGTCGTGCTACTGCGGAGCTAAAGACTGCTCGGACTGCTGCTAAGGAGATTCATGCGCGCCTTGTCAAGAAGAGAGCGGAGCTTGCTGCTTTGGATGTTTAATATTTCTTGCTCTACAGGGTAGTCTTTAAAACAATAATTTCTTTGTGTGTTTGGTTATAACTCTTACTCTCTCTTCCTCTTTTTTTTTTTTTGTATGTAATTGATTATTATCTTGGATTTATTATTATTATTTATTTTTATTGCGGTTGGATAGTGGTTAGTGAGCAATGAATGCTCTAATGTCTTTATAAGTAGAGATGGATGAAGTATGTTTGATAATACTTCATTTTTCTTTTAGTCTTCTCTCTCATTTGCACTAAAACTATCCTAATGGCTCGCCATTTGCATGGTTATGTATTATCATTGGCTTCTGTGCCGACATTGGTTGCTCCTTTTGGGAAGGATTTTGAATTAGCTCGGTTGTTGCTCGTAAAAGCTGAAGTAGAACTACTTAGAGAGATAATGATAACAAACCGAGCTAACACTCGTGCGCAATTTGATGAGCAGTATGAAACGTATTCAATGGCTCGAAAGGCACAGGCGTCCGGGCGAGTGGTGTTTGAAGTTCAGCGTGCTTTAGATGACGCTGTCTCCGCTCATCATGAAGTTGATCAACTATTACAAGAGTCCGCCATTATGATGGTTGATATTAACCTAGCAATAGATGATTGCCGCACTCATGGCACTCAAGGGACGGTTCCTTACTTGCGTGGGTATGCGTTAAATTTATGTGATGTCCGCTCTTGTTCATCCTTCTGATAAGCAGGTGGAGTTAGCACGGCTATTGGTGTTAAAGGATGAAGTAGGGGTTTTGCAGACTCATAGGTTAATTATCCTTGATAAGGCGCGCAAGGCTTATGAAGAGCAGAATGAGACTCTTACTATAGTGCGTCAAACTCGTGCATCCGAGAAGGTTATGCGTGAAGTGCATCAGGTGCTTTCGGAGATGCGTAGTGCTTTGTCCATGGCTACTACTCAATATGATGATGAGGGATTTGGACCAGGACATTACTCATTGTCGTTCGTTCATAGCTGAATATATATATATATATATATATTTGGAGATGTTTAAGGTTATGGTATCAATGAATATATTTTGAATTACGTGAAGTGTCTGTTTCGGATATTGTGCCTACTTGTGTATATATATGTTAGCCTAATTTAAGTTTATGATAAGGAAATGTATTAGATAGACTTGATTTATTATGTGTTTTCTCCGTAACCTATTTTGATGGCGCATCGTGTACAACTAGTATTAGAGATAGGGCATCTGAATCGGCTATTGGATGTATTACATATTGCACGTGATACATTTAGTACAGAAAAATCTTGCTGGCATGAGCATCTGATAGATGCTGATCGGCAGGTAATTGAGGCGCGTAGTAAGGGTAGATTACCAAAAATGGTATTGCTTGAGTATCGGAGCTATTGTCGTGAGCGGCGTTTGGTGACATATTTTCAATGTGTTGAGGTGGAGCAGTCCATAGAGTCCGCTATGGTGGCACTCAGCAATTGTTATGAAGCTCTTCATGCACTCCCCTAATATTTTATATATATATATATATATTTATTTATTTATTTATTATTTTTATTTTTATTTTTGATATAAATAGATGTATCCAAGAGTTATTGGAAATCATTATGGCTCAACTAGTCGGTGAATTAGCCGTGTTATTAAAACAGCAGAGGTTAGAGCTGCTTCAAGCCACTGTGGCTGGGAATGCTCGACTTATGCAGGAGTGTGAGAGTACGTTTCATGCTAGTCAGATGCAGTGTTTTCAAGCAATGGACCTGTATACAGATCGGTTGGGTGCTTACCAGATTGCCCCTTCAGTGGAGACTTCTGTTGCTTCCGCTGAGGCTCTGGACTTATTTATCAGTGCTCGCTCACTGATGGAATGTCGAGAACGTGAGCTAGCTGTAGCAAGCGGACGTTGGAGGCGTGCACGTTCTGTATTAAAATCATATGTTGGATCATAATGATTTATGTAATATTGTGTGTAAACGAATCATATGTATTTGTTCTGCCCTTAGCAATTTGCATTATGTTTTCAAATTAATGTTTTATTTCTAATTGTGAATCCTGTAGAGCGACCCTACGCTCGGAGCGAAACTTAGGAATACTTGAGGTTCTTCCTACTTGTCGGCTATGTTTGGAGCCATTTTGTTAATTATGCACACGACATAGACATGGTTTTGGTTTTGTTTGGAGTCTAGTCATACTCGAGGCTTTTGTTAATCACGCGCGGGATTTAGTCATACTTGGGACTATGAATGGCAGTACTTGGAGCCTTTCCATACATGTGGTTTTATTTTTATTGGCTTTACTTGGAGCCTAGCCATACTCGAGACTGTTATGCATTTTATTGATCATGCATGGGATCTAGTCATACTCGGGACTATTTATTGGCTATACACGGAGCCTAGCCATACTCGTGGCTTTATGTTGTTGGCTGTACTCGGAGCCTTGCCATACTTGTGGTTTTATTTTTATTGGCTTTACTCGGAGCCTAGCCATACTCGAGGCTATTATGCATTTTATTGATCATGCATTGGATCTAGTCATACTCGGGACTATTTATTGGCTATACTCGGAGCCTAACCATACTCGTGGATTTATGTTGTTGGCTTTACTCGGAGCCTAACCATACTCGTGGCTTTATTTTGTTGGCTTTACTCGGAGCCTAGCCATACTCGTGGCTATTATGCATTTTATTGATCATGCATGGGATCTAGTCATACTCGGGACTATTTATTGGCTATACTCGGAGCCTAGCCATACTCGTGGCTTTTATTCCGACAATGTTATTTGAAATCTAGCCATGCTCGGGGCTATTGGAGAAGTATAAATTAATAACAAGGAAAATTTAATTTATTACTCGTACTGAACCATTCGTCTTACAGTCAATTATGCATAGTAAGCCTTGAGACATTTACCATTGATGAGGGTTTTGATCCGAGACCCGTTCATACGCTTTAGGTAGTAGTATCCACTTTCTATATCTTCATTGATCATGTAAGGTCCTTCCCGGTTCGCGAAAAACTTCCCCACCTTGGCATCTCGTTGTACATACGTAGCAATCTTTAAAACTATGTCGTTTATCGAGAAGGTCCTTTCCTTTACCTTATGATTATAATAGTTTGCTGTCAGTTGCCTGTACTTTTCCGCGAAGTGCTCAGCTCTGGTTTTGCGTTCTTACAATGTGTAAAGATGAGAAAACCTGCGGAGTGGTAAGACTAGCCATTGCTACTCGTGCAGAAGGAATGGCTATTTCCGCTGGTAGTATTGTATCTTCTCCATATACTAAGGAATATGGTGAAGCTCCGGTTGAGCTACCTTTAGAGATGCGGTATGCCCATAAGGCAAGCGGTAACTGCTCATGCCAACTTCTGTGGTGATCGTGCACATTTCTGCTTAATATTCTCAACAATGTTTTGTTAGTTGCTTTTGCCTTTCCGTTCCCCTGAGGGTAATAGACAGTTGAAGTATGGAATTTGATCCCATGTTGATCTAACATATCCGTGACATCTTTGTTAACAAATGAAGTTATGTTATCTGATCGGATGATCATTGGGGCCCCGAATCGACATATGATGTATTCTTTGATGAATGCAGCGATAGTAGTACCAGCGTAATCACAGAGGAGAATTGCTTCTACCAACTTTGAAGAGTACTCCGTTGCGGTGACGATGTATTTATGGCGTCCTGAGGAGGTCGTATTTATTGGTCCGATGATGTCGAGCCCCCAACTATGGAAAGGCCAAGGTGTGACTATACTGTGTAGAAACGTGTGGGGTGCTCGGATCAATGGTCCATGGATTTGGCATTGTTTACATTTCCTCACATGCTTTGCTGTATCAAATTCCATTGTAGGCCAGTAGAATCCTCCTTCATAAAGCTGTAGGAAGAGTTTCCGCATATCTTGATGCTCTGCATTATGTGTTGTTGTCATCACCACCTCCGCTTCCTTTTTGGATAGGCACCGCAATACCATGTTTCCGTAACTTATCTTGTATAGGATTCCCTCGTTTATGAAGAAATGAGTGGCTTTCCGCTGAATTTTCAGAGCATCATGTCTGTTTGGTGGTAGACGCTCATGCTGGATGTATTCGACATATGGTTGCCTCCAATCTTATGCTTCCGCGATGCATATTTCGGTTTGCTGTTGAGGTGCTTGGCAATCTTTGCATGTATCTTGAATGGCTGCTGATTGAACCGCCATGGTTGGCCAGTAAATACCCATTCTATACAAGCGGCGATACAGCGTTATGCCACCCGTCTGTCTGCAAGACTCCTCATGGACGCGGTTCAAGATTTCCTGCATTTCTGTTCTTCCCACGCATCGTGCTAAGGCTCCTCCAGGTATTTGGTAATAAAGTGCTCCGCGTACTATGACAAATTGCTTTAACACCTTAGCGGGAAGCAGTTTGTCATCAGATTTTTTTATCAAGTCATTGATGTAAGATTTCATCCAATCGTCCTTTTGTTCGAACATTGCATCTTCTTTCCAAGTACTCGGTAATGCCCTTCTTTTTACCACTACTGTTCCTTCCTCGTCCTCATTTAATTTCATTTTTGCCGTTAGAGTAGCCAGCACGTCAGCATGTGGGTTAGTTGTCCTTCCCATGTGTTCCACGACTGTGCTTCCTCGTCTCGTCAGTAGCTCTTGAACTTATGCACGGTAGGGTTCAAGGTGTGCTTCTTTTACTTGAAACTCTCCAGTTACTTGACTAGTGACTAGCTTCGAATCGCCCTTGATATCTATTGCTCCCAAATCAAGTTCTTCCGCCAATCATAGTCCTAAGATGAGCGCCTCATATTCCGCCACATTATTACTACACTCGAAATCTAGCTTGAACGCGTATGATAGCAGGTCCTGTGTTGGCATCTCAAAGACAATACCCGCTCCTCCGTGAGAACCATATGAGGATCCGTCGAAGAACATTACCCATCTCTCTTCTGCATCAACTTCCGCCACTTCAATGGGTATATCATCACTTACTTCAGTCGTTTCCATTCCTGGGAATGCAGCTAGCAGATCCGTAAATGCTTGACCGCGGACACCTTTAGGTCGTTGGTATTTCAACTCAAATTCAGATAGCTGTAATAACCAGCGGGCTGTTCTGCCATACAAAACTAGTTTAGTGGCTAGATAAGCGATCTGGTTGGCCGCTGCTACTACTATTGTCTTGTGAGCGAGAAGGTAAGGTCGTAATTTCTGTGTAGCATACATAAGTGCTAGGAAAGCTTGCTCCACCTTTGAATACCTAAATTCTACGTCTCTGAACCCTCCACTAATGTAGTAGATCAGACATAACTGATCATTGCCGAGATCTTGGGCCAATAAAGCTCCAATCGCTAATCGGTGGATGCTGTGTATAAGTAGAGTGGTTCTCCCTTTATCTGTGGGCGTAGGACGCGAGTGCTAATCAGACATTCTTTAAGTTTTTGAAACGCGCGCTGCTGGTCGTCCCCCAATTCGAACTGTTTGTTTTTCCTTAGCAATGGCAGAAAAGCGGACAGCAGTTGAGCTAATCCTGGGATAAACCTTCGAATGTATGATATCCGCCCGATAAAATCTTGCAGCTCTTTGACGTTTGTAGTTGGCGTCATAGAGGTTATCGCTTCTACTTTGCTGGGGTCGATTTGTATGCCCTGATCCATTACCACGAATCCCAAGAATTTTCCGGAAGGGACACCAAAAGAGCATTTGAGAGGGTTCATATTAAGGTGATACTTTCTACATCTGTTGAAGACGCGCTTCAAGTGATCCAGATGATCTCCCCTGACTTCACGACGATATCATCTATGTATACTTCCATTATTTGATGTATCATGTCATGGAAGATAGCTACCATTGCTCGTTGATACATTTCTCCCGCGTTCTTCAATCCAAAAGGCATCGCAACATAATAAAAATTCTCATACGGCGTTTGGAAGGATGTCTTATGGGCATCTTATGTTGACATCCAGATATGGTTATACCCCCTGAATCTATCCATAAACTAGAACATCCCATTGCCACATGTGTTGTCCACCATTATATCTATATTTGGTACCGGAAAGTTATCCTTTGGGTAGGCCCGATTTAGGACTCGATAATCGACGCAACATCGGACTTTGCCATTCTTTCTTGCTACTGATACGACGTTGGCTAACCACACGGGATGTTGGATCGGTCTGATGAACTTAGCCTCCAATAATTTTTCAACTTATTATTTGATTGCTATCTCTATGATTTCCGAGAAGTTACGACTCCGCTGTTTGACTGGCTTGTACTCGGGTGAGACACCTAGGTTATTAACGATTAGGCTACTGTCAAGGCCCGGTATCTCATCTCATCATATTTGAATGTGAACACATCTCGGTATTCATGAAGTAATTATATCATCTCCCTTTTTTCTTCCTCCTACAGGTGTTTGCTAATACGTACACATCGTGGATGCTCTTCTGATCAAAGATTAACCTCTTCAAGGCTGTCTAGTGTTAGGTCGACCGCTGTTTTTTCTTCAGGTAAGTTTTGTATTGTTTCTTCCTCTGAAATATTTTTGTCTAGATCCTCCTGGTGCTCGTTGGTTACTGGGGTTATCTCCATCATCTTCTCGTCTACAGATGACATGGCGCAATGGTGTTGATGCTGGGAGACTTCCCCGACTAATTGCTATAAACGGTAAACATGACCCCCTTCCAGTTTTGAGAATCGTTTGAATTGAACTTACTTTATTTCAACCTTTGCCTTTTTGTTCGCCGCGGCAGGTCCCATTCGTGACAGATTGAAGACTGATTTGGTTCTCACCTTTGCTTTCTCCATCGGTTCAAATTCTTCCCACTTTAGTAGAGGTTTTAAGTTTTCCGGCTTTTCTTCTTGATCTGTAACTGGCTGAGTATAGAAGACCGCATCGGCCATATAGGCTTCCTTCATACCAAATGGGTTATTTGTAGCCGGAATTCGATATTGCTTTCCCCCTATGTTGGTTTTGACACATTGGTGGTATGTGGATGCCACTACTTTATGATTTAAAAGTCATCCTCTCCCGAGCAGAACATGGAAGGTAGTGTCGTCTTCGAGTCCATAGAAGGGGGTGAGCGCTCTGATGGTCCCAATCTTCATTACCAAGTGCACTATTCCGATAGCTGTTTGAGTTTGCCCTCCGAAACCTCTAACAGTAGTAGCATGCATTTTTATTGTCGATTGTGGTACTCCGAGCACCTCTAACGTATGTAATGATATTAAGTTGAGGGATGCTCCCCCATCCACAAATTCTCTTTTGAGTGGCTGCTTATTGATGAAAGCGGTTAAATATAAGGGACGGAGATGCTCTCCCGGATAGTAGATATCTTCATCTGAAAAAGTGATGGCTCCTTTAGGTGTCGGATCATATGGTTTTCCTGATGCGACTGCAACAATTGCTTTCGATGCCTCCCGGATTTGATTTTCGTTGAATCCCAAAGAGTCGAAGAATTGTTGCGCCAAGACAGTTTGCGCGAACTTGCTGGCAATCCCATTTGTATCCGAGAAGGTTGTTACTTCAGATGCTTCATACGCTTCTTCCTACTTCATGTCTTCCCAGGGCCTCCATGTTTCTCCCTCTGCCGGATTGTGTGAAATCATCATAACCTGATGCTGGGGAAGATGATCATTGTTTATGCTTTGATCACCTATTTCTAACTCCCCTTTAGCTTGTTTCCTTTTGACGATATATAAGAGCGAGAAACATTCCACAGTCGGATGATGTACCCTCCTATGAAAGTGGCAATATCGCACGCATGCTTTATCCGCTGCAGTAGGCTCCGCCGAGACAGGTGGTAAAGTTTCTTCTTTGTTTGCTACCTATTGATCTAAGAGTCCTATTATTTGTTCCTTGTTGTATGGTAATGGAGGTGGTGGATTAGCTCTTCCCCCGTCAGTCCGTCCTCCTCTTTTCCCCAACTGTCCTCGAAATGAGTTAAAACCAACTGCTCTTTTTACTCCTTCGCTCGGTAGACTGTTATAAGATGGTGCAGATGCGGTGTTGACGGAATGATGTTTCTAAGTATGTCCCACTCCTCCGGGGTTGATAGCATCTGCTCAATCAGATATTCGAGCCGCTGCTTCTTCGACTTCCACGAAGGTTTGAAATTTAAATTGGTCAGGTTTAGCCTGAAAATTTTATCCATCCCTCTGATGCAAATCTCTACTAGGCGCTCCTCTAGAATATCCTCGTGGCACTCCAGCGTGAAGTTCTGAAGCGTGTGATATATTTTTCGATCTCTTCTCCTATCCTTTCTGTACACCTTCCTAAGTCAATCGCAGTAACTCTCCTCTGGGCAGAGAAGAAATTCTTAAGAAACAGCTGCACCATTGCGGGCCATAAATCGATACTTCCGGGTTTCAAGTTGTCATACCAAGTAGGGTTATCCGTGAGAGACTTGGGAAACTCCCTCATGCATAGATTCTCATCTTGATCGAAAGCATTCATTGTTGACACAAAGCGACTCACATGCTCTCGTGCATTTCCTTTTCCTCCATAGGTTTTGAATTTTGGCGATATGTAGTCCTCCGGATATTGATAATCAGCAACTTCTATGGAGTATGGAGGATCTAAGTCGTATGCATCGTTCTTTGTTACCCGGTAATTCGTCTCAAGATATTTGGTGATTGCGTCCTCAGTCATCCCTTGAACAGTATTTTTGACGCTGACTACTCTTGATGTAGTCACACTTTGTTCTCTTGCCCGTTTCATAAGCCCTCGTAATTCATGATGCCTTTTGATAGACGCGTCCAATTCCTTCTGCATCTTGACCATGTCTTGTCCACTTGTTCCAGTGGCATTCTTTCCTTTCGATGTATCCCCTTTATTTGGTGGTGCTCCTGTGCCTTGGACTATCGGATTGGTGACTACCGCTCAAAACAGGTTCTCCTCATCACTCTCTCCGTGCACATCTTCTACTGTCGCATTATCTAATTTAGGAGGCGTTTCTTCATCTCGCGCTCCTTGGATCGCACATGGAAGTATCATGCTGGATAAGAAGCTAAGTACCTCTGAAAAAGCGGGGGTCTAACAACCTCACCCAATATTTCGCTTAGCAATCTGTATGGACTAACTCAAATATACTTTCAAGAGAATCAACTAGATAGTTAGACTCAATCTTAATAAAAATTATATCAAAGAGTTATATCTCACTTTCTCGATCAAACAAATAGAAATTTGCGAGCCTGATTGAATACAAGATACCTTGAATGGTACCAAAGATCAATGTTCAAGGATTAATCAATTTCAATCAACAACCAAAGGCTGGATTTACCAATTGATCGATTCAACGCACAACCTGTGATATTTCAATTATATAAAAAAATATAATGCGGAAAAGAAATAACACATACACCATAAGTTTAGTTAACGAGGAAACCGCAAATGCAGAAAAACCCCGGGACCTAGTCCAGATTTGAACACACACTGTATTAAGCCGTTACAGACACTAGCCTACTACAAACTAACTTCGGTCTGGACTGTAATCAATCTCACACTGATCCAAGGTACAGTTGCGCTCCTTACTCTCTGATCCCAGCAGGATACTACGCACTTGATTCCCTTAGCTGATCTCGCCCACAACTAAGAGTTGCTACGACCCAAAGTCGAAGACTTTTATAAACAAATCTGTCTCACACAGAAAAGTCTACAGGAATAGATAAATCTGTCTCCCACGGAAATACCTACGAGTTTGTTCCGTCTTTTTATAAATCAAGGTGAACATGAACCAATTGATATACCGAACTTATATTCCCGAAGAACAACCTAGAAATATCAATCACCTCACAATAATCTTAATCGACTAGCGAAACAAGATATTTTGGAATCACAAACGATGAGACGAAGATGTTTGTGACTACTTTTCTATCTTGTCTATCGGAGATATAAATCTCAAGCCAATCTTACGATTATACTCAATCACGATAGAAACAACAAGATCAGATCACGCAACTACAGAGAAAATAGTTGGGTCTGGCTTCACAATCCCAATGAAGTCTTCAAGTCGTTAACCTACAGGGTCTCGAGAGAAACCTAAGGTTAAAGGAGAATCGACTCTAGCTTATACAACTAGTATCACACAGGAGGTGTGGGGATTAGATTTCCCAGTTGCTAGAGTTCTCCTTTATATAGTCTCCAAATCAGGGTTTGCAGTCTAAGTTACCTTGGTAACAAAGCATTTAATATTCACCGTTGGATGAAAACCTGATTAGATTCAAGCTAATATCTTTCAACCGTTAGATCGAACTTAGCTTGTCATACACAAATGAAATGTAACTTCATTTAGGTTTGAGTAACCATACCTAAACGTGTACACCTAGCTGGTTCAACAATAGTTAACCAATGGTTAGCCATATGAGCACTTTCATATCAACCTTATTCATCTTCACCATAACTAGTTCAAATGACTCAAATGAACTAGTTAGAGAGTTGTTCAATTGCTTAGATCTCATAGAAGTATACAAGACATAATTGAAGCAAAAACGATTTTGATTCACTCGAATCGATTCATCAACATTATAGCCACGGTTTGCAAAGATTGCATTCCTTAATTTATAAATGTCTTAGTTCACGAATAAACCGTTTTTAGAAAATAACCCACTTAAGTACGCATACGGGTACGCATACTTAAGTACCCGGATTGAGCTTGTTTTTGGTTCACAAACTCCAGCAGAAATTCACGGGATGTGAACTTCTGACAGTACGCGGACTTAGCTCCGGTCATCCTAAACCAGCAAAGTACGCATACTTTGTTTCAAGGATTTTGGAATTACACAAGTATGAGTTCACATACAATGTTTATATCCAATCATGGTTATATATTCTAAACTCTCATTTCAATCATTGAAACATTCTTAGAGGATGTTATATAGTTGTTATCCATAAACTATTTTTCATCAAAGCGATTTTCAATAAATTGAAATGTTCAACATGACTTTCGTCACGAATAAAGATGAACTTGTCCAAAGCAAAAGCTTACCAACACATATTTCGAGAAATAGATAAGCGAGATAAACTCGGCCCGAAATAGCAAATGTGTATAATCGAAGTTTATATAACAATACGACTTTTGTCTCAAGATAGGAGATATAGTAGATAGACTTTTGAGTGATAGATAAGTTCAAGTCTCCACATACCTTTTTGTCGATGAAGTTCCACCATTTCCTTGAGTAGTTCTTCGTCTTTGCATGATGAACGTCGTGGAGTTTAGAGCTCAACTACACTTACTATCCTAGTCCGATACTTAGCTATAAGTAGACTAGAAATCAAGACTTATAGTTTTGGCAACTAAACTTGACAAACAAGCTTGAGATAGCAACACTTGAGAGTTCAACCGAGCAGTGCTCTAACAACCTCCCACTGTGGTCGCAATGTTGATAGGGTAAAAGTGGGAAGGAGGAACTATCCCTTATCACAACAAGTACTCCCAAGGAGATGAAGGGTTAGAGAAGATAAGATGAAATTAATTCCCTTTAAGTGTATCTTCTTTCCCCTTTTATAATAATCTTCCTTCCTCCCTTTTATAGATAAATGCCTATAAGATTAATGTATTACAACATTGCAATTTTCCTATTATCCAAGTCATTAAGGATTTAGGGGAAAGGCTTCCCCTTTGCTCTAACATAAAGCCCAACCAACACTAAACTACCTTTCTTGGGCTAGGCTTAATCCATTACCTCGTGGACTAAGCCTAGTCCCCTTAAAAGGGGGAGACCCTTAAATACTAAGGGGCTACTTCTTTTCAAGGAAAATCATTTTCATGTATCAACACTCTACTACATTACAGTCTGAAGTTAAATTGTAGTAGGCTAGAGTCTGTAGCGGCTTCATACAGTGTGGTGTTCAAATCTGGACTAGGTCCCGAGGTTTTTCTGCATTTGCGGTTTCCTCGTTAACAAAACTTCTGGTGTCTGTGTTATTTCTTTTCCGCATTATATTTTCTATATAATTGAAATATCACAGGTTATACGTAGTTCAATCAATTAGATAATCCAACCTTTGGTTGTTGATATAAATTGATTGACACTTGAACATTGGTCTTTGGTACCGTTCAAGTTGTTTCTCGTGATAATCAGGCTCGCGGATTTCTGTCTGTTTGATTTGCTGATTATATTGAGAAATAGAGATATAACTCTTGGATGCATTTTCCTTGATTGAGTCTGAATGTCTAGTTGATTCTCTTTGAAATATATTGGAGTTAGTCCATACAGATTGCCGGAACGAAATATTGGGTGTGGTTGTTAGACCCCCGCTTTTTCAATTGGTATCAGAGTGGGAAAACACGCTAAGACCTCATAAGTTTGTGTTTGTAGTAATCTGGTTTGTATGGACGAGTTTATCTCTAATAACGTACCAGTTCAGAAATTACCAGATGATTTTCATAGCCTGGATTCATTTGAGAGAACTATCACATCTAAGTCAATATCTAAACATTCTCTTAATGGAGAAACTATTGATAACTGGGAAACACGCCTAGAAGAACAGTTGGATGAACTTTCTGACGAAAGGGACTCTGATATTGATAGAGATGTTGATGAGGAAGTCTCAGAGTATGTTAAGCTATTTAATCGGGTGGAAAAGAAAAATATGACAACTTCTCATGTCACACCTTTTCTGACTACTCTCTGTCGAGAAAACAAGAAATTGAAAAGGATTTACGGAGGTCTTTGTGTTTTGAATCGCTCTTGTGAATCGATCCTCAAAGATTCTGAGGAAAACCTGAGTAGAAAGTCACTTGAATGTGATAATGTTTATCAAAAATACTTCTTGTTGAAAGAGAAACTTGCATAAACTGAAGCAAGGATTAACTCCCAGCAAGCAAGTTTTGATGATAGAGAAAGCGCTTATCTCGTTCGACAAAAACGCCTTAAGGCTGATTTAACTGCTGCTCTTTATAAAATAAAGATGTTGGAAGATGACTTGAAAAAGTTCAATACTAGTTCATGCAAATTAACCACAATGCTAGGAGCAAGTAAAAATTATCGTGATATACGAGGATTAGGCTATAAAGGAATAGATGCTCCAAGTATTAGCAAAGAGGTAAAATTTATCAAGGCTAGTGATTCTTCTCATCAAAAGGTTCCCACTGAAGGCAAAAGTGAAATACCTTCACCGGCAGTTAAGGTTCGAAAGATAAAAGTATATCAACCTCCAAATCAGCACATATGAATCCTGGTAAGAACATTCCTTATATCTGTCATTATTGTGGAAATAAAGGTCACCTGGAAAGGAGATGTCGTTTTCGTATAAGGAATGAGAAACTTCATGATGTTCTTGTTTGGGAATCACAAGAAGTTGTGAAATCAAGATCTTATGTTAAGGTTAATCCCCTTAACATTACAGGTTGTAACTATCCAACCTTTAGGTAAAGGAATAAGTGTTGTGATAAACCTAGATTTTCTTATAAACGTCATATGAATCCTTTTCACAATCGTAATGGTTATCAGAAGGATAACTTCATAAGGACTAAGACAAGATCCGATGCTCCCAATTGGAGAAAGACTAACTTGCAAAAGAATAGTCAATCCAATTCACTTCCGAGAATTCTAGAAGAGAGTAATGGGAAGAAGGTTCTGGCTGTTCCTAAATGCACTCAGAAGTGAGTACCTAAGAATGTCAATGATGCTTTGAGTGTGAAAAGGAATGATCTCCCAGAAAATTCCATAACTATGAAGAAGGCGGTATCCATGATGTTGGAACTTAAAAAGTTCTTTGGAAAGATAGATTTGGATGTGAAAGGTTCTAAAAGCGATCTATTTCATGATAATCCAAAAGTGAAACAGAATAAGCCAAAAACTATAGATGGTGAAAAATCCATAGTTGCGAAAAAATCTGTTTCAGTCACTTGTGGTGAGCAAGACATTTTTCACCTCAACATAACTTGATTGTGTTGTAAGTGCATCCCCACCAAGGAAGGCCCTACTATGTATACGGTGAGGGAAGCACGAGAATTGGGGCGCACATATTGTGTTAGGTATGATTTTGAATCTTTGGTAAGGCTGTAGAGTTCGATTGGATTCTTCTAAAAAGGTATGTCTCTAAACTTGAGCCAGATTTATGATTTTATTATTTGCTTAAAGTGCTGATGATGATCCATGTACCTTGTGTATCGCTCATGTCTACCTAACTTGATTTGTGTTTAAGGTTCTCAAATGTTTAGGTTCGAAAATAGTAGTTCGGGATGTTTGGGCTTCTTGGTACACTTCAGGAATGCATACCAGTTTGCGAACTGAATTTTTTTAATAAAATCCATGGGAATTCGTCTTCATACCAGTTTGCAAACTGAAAATTCAGTTACTCCCGTTTGCATACCCGTTTGCGAACTGGCCTGTAGACGTCGATATTCGGTAAACTTGTTTTGGCCGTAACTTCTTCGTCCGAACTCGGAATGACCTCATTCTTTTTGCATTCTTTTCCTATTTGAATTCTCTTCAAAAGGATGATGAGAAATACTGGATTTGGGTGAGTTAATATTGGTCTTTGTCCCGTTTCTTGTTTTTGAGTGTTTTGTTCCGTTTCGTCGCACTTGTTCCACTTCTTTTGGACTTGGACACTTGGATTCTTGGAGTACTTCTCTTATAAGATCATTTGTAGCTCTTTTAAGAATGTTGTTGGTGAATCACAAAGAAGAAAGTTTAAGAATGAACAGTTGTACGCATTACTCTTGGATTCTTGAATGCTCACAATCCTCTTATGTGAACTATGACGCATGGTCGTTAATGACTTTGTATTTTCTTCTTTTTTAAGAAAATATTTTTATACGCCTTTGGTTGCCATTCTTGGTGTAAATCCGTGTGAAAAAGATTGATTCTACCTTCTAAGGGAAAATCATCTTGTATGTTCTTTACAAGCTTGTCTCTTCGTTCTATTGTCTAGGAAACTTCTTATGAGAATTTATTCTTGTGTTTTAAGAAGGATAACTAAGGTTTGGAATAGCCTATATTGTGATTACACATTGTTATTGCCAACGATTTTCATCTTGCGATGTTTTTAGATTTATTTATTTAAATTCTAAAGTTTATTTGGAAGATGATTTTGCAGTATTAATCTTTATTGGTTTTATGTATTGCAAATAATGTTATGGGATATGAGTGTTTGCGTCTGTGAACTATGATTGTCCCACATAGGTCAAAAGTTAAGTATATTATGTCATTATGCAAATATTGATGGAAAATAGAATGAACTTTTGATGTCAAAGATTAAGTCTATGGTGTCATTATGCAAATATTGATGAAAAATAGAATGAATCTTTGAATATTCCGCAATATGTGAAAGTATTGTATGGCTCCGTAAGTTTTCTTATGTTGAGCATTTCCGATTAAATTAATCATTGAGGTTCCTTTGTGATTAATTTAATTGAGTTTTCTGGATACAAATTCATGTTTCATGTGATTTGTTAATGTCCAAAGAAATCCTTCTTTTCTTGTAAAAGTAAGGTCGCTCTTGTTGTTCTTTCGGGAATGACATTTTATGGGGGAGAGTTCTTTTTTGAAATTGTGCTTAATTGCCAAATTTGTGTGGAGAGTGCGTCTGTGGAATATTGTAGGAGTTTTCTTGTATCTTTACAAACTCCTTGATGAATACACTAAGTTTCGACTATGTGAAATCATCGAAACAAAGTTGATATGTTCTCTTTTAGTCATGAAGTATCTCTATGAGAATTTCATTATGATCCCGCTAGTTTTCGTACCTTTGCCAATTTATATTGACAAAAAGGGGGAGAATTATTGTGTAGTTTACACTACAAATACATATGGTTTACGGATCATTATGTAAGGGGGAATGGTTTTCATTGTAAGATGAGGTATCGACTAAGGGGGAGTGATACATACCACCATAGTATTATTGTCAAAGTTGTGATATAATTGAACTTTGATGTTGTGTGATAATACTATGACATTTATAACAATATGAAAACGTCTTGTTTTTATATATTGTTATGGCTACGGATCTTCCACAACTATGATACTGAGTTGAACACATTCAGAATCACTGGAGTACTTAGAAGTGATGAAGATTTCGAGTAATATTGAAAAACAAAGGAAATCAAGCATTTGGATGAGAAGCTACAAAGTTTATTTATTTTGTAATCCATATGTATTGATAGTTTTGTCACTAAAATTGACAAAGGGGGAGATTGTTAGAGCACTGCTCGGTCGAACTCGCAAGCGTTTCTATCTCAAGCTTGTTTGTCAAGTTTAGTTGTCAAAACTATAAGTCTTGATTTCTAGTCTACTTATAGCTATGTCTCGGATTAGGATAGAATGTGTAGTTGAGCTTTAAACTTCACGACGTTCATCGATTGAAGACGAAGAACTACTAAGGGGAGCTTGTGGAACTTCATCAACAAAAGGTATGTGGAGACTTGAACTCATCTATCACTCAGAAGTCTATTTCTATTCTATCTCCTATTGAGACAAAAGTCGTATAACTATATATACTTTACTATATACACATTTGATATTTCGAGGTGAGTTTAACTCGCTTACATATTTCTCGAAATATGTGTTGGTAAGCTTTCGCTTTAACCAAGTTCATCTTTTATTCTTGACGAAAGTCAAAAGATGATCATGTGAAAATTGCCTGGTAACATCTTACATGATTTGTGTGAGACATTCATTTGATGTAGACTCGGAATGTTTCGTATTGATCTACTGATCACTTGAAAATTGCTTTGAAGCTAATAGTTTGTGTGAAACAGCTATTCCCGTCTTCTAAGAATGTTTCAATGATTAAAATGGAGTTTAGAATGATTAACCATTGATTGGATATAACACAGTTGGCGTACTTGTATGCTAACTGTTGCAAGCTAATGTCCGGGAACCATAGTATGCATACCAATATGCGTATTGGTTTAACAGTTGAAGTCCGGGAACTTAGTATGCATACCCGTATGCGTACTGGCTTAACAGTTCAAGTCCGGGAATTTAGTATGCGTACCTGTTTGCATATTAATTCAACTAAGTTCAGTCGTGAACGACAGTATGCGTACCCGTTCGCATACTGGCGGACAGACCAAGTCCGGAACTCTAAGTATGCGTACCCGTTTGCATACTTGAGTGGGTTAAGTTCTAATATCGGTTTATTCGTGAACAAATACATTTATATAATAAGGAATGCAATCTTTGCAAACCGTGGCTATAATGTTCATGAATTGATTCGAGGGAATCAAAATCGATTTTGCTTCAATTGTGTCTTGTATACATCTATGAGAATATAAACAATTGAACAACTCTATACCTAGTTTCATTTGAGTCATTTTAACTAGTTGTGATTAAGATGAATAAGGTTGATATGAAAGTGTTCATATGGCTAACTTCGGTTAACTATTGTTCAGCCAACTAAGTGTACACGTTTAGATACAGTTACCCATATCTAAATGAAGGTACATTTCATTTGTGTGTAACAAGCTAAGTTCGATCTAACGGTTGAAAGATATTATCTTGAATCTTATCAGGTTTTCATCCAACGGTGAATATTGAATGCTTTGTTACCAAGGTAACATTGATTGCAAACCCTGATTTGAAGACTATAACTCTAGAAACTGGGAAACCTAATCCCCACACCTCATGTGTGATACTAGTTTCGACTAGAGTTGATTCTACTTTAACCTAGGTTTTTCTAAAACCATTATAGGTTAACGACTTAAAGACTTCATTGGGATTCTGAAGCCAGACCCAACTATTTTCTCTGTAGTTGCATGTTCTGATCTTACTTTGTTCAATCGTATTGAGTACTATCTTCTCTAAGATTTGCACAAGATTCAATCTCCGATAGGTAAGATAAAAAGTAGTCACAAACATCTTTGTCTCATCGTTTATGATTCCACAATATCTTGTTCCGCTTCCATACGGTTAAGATCATTGTGAGGTGATTGATATTACTAGGCTGTTCTTCGGGAATATAAGTCTGGTGTATCAATTGGTTCATATTCACCTTGATTTATCAAAAGATGGAACAAAACTCGTAGGTATTTCTGTGGGAGACAGATTTATCTATTCAATAGACTTTTCTATGTGAGACAGATTTGTTTATCAAGTCTTCGACTTTGGGTCATAGCAACTCTTAGTACTGGGTGAGATCATCTAAGGGAATCAAGTGCGTAGAGTCCTGCTGGGATTCAGAGGCGTAAGGAACACGACTGTACCTTAATCAGTGTGAGATTGGTTAGGGATCAATTACATTCAAGTCCGAAGTTAACTTGTAGTAGGCTAGAGTCTATAGCGGCTTAATAAAGTGTGGTGTTCAAATATGGACTAAGTCCGGGGTTTTTCTGCATTTGCGGTTTCCTCGTTAACAAAACTTCTGGTGTCTGTGTTATTTCTTTTCCGCATTATATTTTCTATATAATTGAAATATCACAGGTTGTGCGTAGTTCAATCAATTAGACAATCCAACCTTTGGTTGTTGATATAAATTGATTGACACTTGAACATTGGTCTTTGGTACCGTTCAAGTTGTTTTTCATAATAATCAGGCTCACGGATTTCTATCTGTTTGATTTGCTGATTACATTGAGAAACAGAGATATAACTCTTAGATGTATTTTCCTTGATTGAGTCTGACTGTCTAGTTGATTCCCTTGGAAATATATTAGAGTTAGTCCATACAGATTGCCGAAACGAAATATTGGGTGTGGTTATTAGACCCCCGCTTTTTCAGGTAGGATTAAGAAAACATAAACAGAAGTATCTAAGAAAACCATATTTTGATTCTAAGACATGAATAAATATTGAGAAATAATTAAGATGATGAAAAATTAGACACTGAGTTGACTCAGTATAGTCGCCCGATCCTCAGAGCTCAAATTAAACAGGAGAACTACTTAATATATTGGAATACTATCATTGCCTCTTTTCGTTGCTTCTTTTTCCTTGGCTTGATTGTGGCATAGTTTTAGTTTTGATGTTCCTTGTTGAGAAAATAAATTTCTGAATATTACTAATATAAACGAATTAAAGAAAAAAACACTACAATTTTCAAAAATTCATAACATAACTAAAACAAACGAAAAAACAAACCTTAGTTTTACCTTCAAGGAGAATATGGAAAAACTGTCACTGGAAAGATTGTCAAGATTAATGGTCAGTCAGTCTGTTGCCAATAATAATTTCAATTTGATCTCTTTACTTTCCTACTTAGGTTTTTGGTTTGTTTTTTGTTTTTATGTTTTTTTTGTGTATGGCGAATTTGACTTGAAATTTTATTTATTTATTGGGGCTTTTGATAAAATACACCCATTTGATAACCTGTCCTTTTGTACAAAACATAAACCATTGAAAACTATATGCGTTCTTGAATCCATGTATATTCTTCACTCCCCCGGAACAACTAAATTTGATCTTAAGCTGAACTCATTGAATATACAGTAAGGTTTCAAATGCCTTTTAAAGGCTTTCTGGTTTGCGAATTTAGTACTAATCAACATCATACTTGAATCAACTGGTTGAACCTCTTTATCTTCAGGGAATTATGGTTCTTCTTCTTGTTGTTCAAAGTGGAGTTTGTGTTCAGCTACAAAAAATTTAAACCACTCAGGTTCTTCATCACGTTTTCCGCCAATACGTCCATGTTGTTTTTTAACCCCCTCTTCATTACTGTCATCATCTTCACCTTCATAAATAGCAAGCTCACTATAATCCTTCTTATCACTATCAAACAACACTAGTGGTTCCATTTCCTCTAAAGGGTGCCATTCATCAACATTTACATTTTCTATTTGAACAACATAAACATCAAGCAACAGTGATAGGTCTTTTGCAACCATTCCCCAATAATCTACATTGAATATTTCTCTTCCTTCATCTTCGATTACTTGTGATGGTTGACTGCTACATCCAGTGTTCCACAAGTTGTCACCAACACTGGCCTGACTCAAAAAGGAAAACCCATCATGTTCAAGCTCATTCAGCAAATCTAAAAGACAAAGTTTTCTCGAAGAACTTACTTATTTAAGTGAGTTGCCCGGTTTAGATGCAAGTCAAGGTGATTTCTTAGGTGTGAGTATTGAATTCTCGGAAATATCCTTCTCTGGTGTGAGTACTGAATATTTCATTATATCTGCATCATACCCATCACTAGGATTAATGACAGACACTTGAAGTTCAATAAAACCCCTAACGTTATGTATTGCCTCCTCTAAAAACCTTTCAAATACTTCATCGTTTACCAAATATACTGGAATGTATGGATCATTCCACCACATCAGATTAACCCTTTGTCTATCACCAAGACAAAACCTATTACGTGCCATTTCCTCAAAAAGTTTCAGATGAATCAGGTATTCGTATATGTTGGTGAAAGATAACCACAACTTAGTATTTATCACGTTAACACTTAATGAGATAATTAATATTGATAACCCATGCATTTTAATTAACACTTAATGAATTATGAATATATACTTTGAGTAGGGCTGTCAACGGTACCTATCGAAACGGATATGGCCTCTACCATATCCGCTACCAATAAGATTACCGGATATCCGATATCCTATAATATCCGACGGATATTCAAAAAGATTTTTCGTATCCGTTCCGATAACAATGCCGGATATCCGATAGTAATTCATTATAATAAAAATAATTTAAATTATTTTCTAGTCTTTCTGTACATTTGATAAATTGTAAATAAATCAAAGAAACTCTAAGGAAATTCAACTAAATAAAACCAAATACCTTGATCAAATGCAAAAAATTGACTTTAAAATTATTATATTAAATTATATTTAAATAAAACTCAAATCTTTAATCTTCTCTATCAGAATTGAAAAATCCTCCGCTTTTCTCACAACCAACAAAACTAGTTGTGTTTTTTTTTCTTCCATAATATTTTTATTTCTAAGTCTTCATATACTACCAAGTTAACAACTAAATATATTACTCAAAAAAAATTTAAAAAAAATTGCATATGCATTCTTTAACGGATAACTGATATTATCCTATAAAATAGTACCTTTTTCGTATCCGTTTCGTTAAAGTAAGAATATCCGATAAGGTATCCGTATCCGTTATCCGTTATCCGAAATTTCGGATAATATCCTAACGATTCGAACGGACTCGGATGGATATCGAATATTCGGTTATCCATTGACAGACCTAACTTTGAGTGAGTTCCCTCATGATTAGGATGATAAATGAAAATTAAATTAATTTTTTTTTAATACTATTAGGTTTAATTATCTCATTATTTGATTTCTTTACATTGTATTCTCCATCTAGAAATAGATAAATATTTAAATAAATAAAATACCCAAAAATCTTTAAAATCGAGAATCACACAATGCCAATTAAATCCACAAAATTAACTCGTGCCCAGAAAGTTCAACTTTGTGGTGTTTTTAAAGAGATTTTGATGCAACAACCAATTCTTTTGGAGCTTGAAGCCCCCATCAAAAAAATTGGTAACTATCAACTATTTGTTTAATGGTGCTTTGTTAATTTGGATTTGACTTAGATTTCTTATCTTGGGTTTCACGTAATTTCCCTACTTCTGTTGTGCGTCTGTTGATTTAGGCCAAATCTGTTCTTGGTTTGATTATTGCTTTGGTATTTTCATACGAGTATTTATGGATTTGATTGTTCTGGTGTTCATTGGTTTGATTGCATAGTGATTATGTGAACTGGGTTTTGTCAAGTGTAAGTTAAGAAAGCAATATTAACTAGGGAGTGATTATAATGCATTTTATGTATAGGAACATAATTATAAAATTATGGTATTACTTTGAAATATTTAACAATCAGACCCTGAAGCAACTCATAATTTGCATCACTTAATGAATGATTTCTTTTGGTTGTTCTCTTTGTCCAATCTTTTATGCTGATAACATTTGTTTGTCTTATTTTTTATGGAATTGTGGTTTTGTTTGTTAGTTAGTTTGTTTGTTACACAATCTGCACTTGTAAGTTCATTTTGCTTGACGCAATTGTATTTCATCTTGACGCTCATGTCCAGTATGCAATAAAATTCCTTGGCTGAATAGCCTTAAACATCTAGGAAATTAACTCTACAATTTCTTGTTACAGAACTGAAAATCTAAATTCAGAGATGTGAATTATCTATTTTCTTACTTTTTATTAATTATTAGGGTCGGGAATCGTGTAACAAAAGCAATTGACAATATATTTTGACAAAAAAAATCAACCACGAGATTACACGGATCCGATGGACAATAATATCGATGATATGGCACTTAATTTGTTTTTGGTTTGTGTTTGGCTATGCACAAAATTCAAAGATTAAGTTTAGGAATATAAATTTGACTTAATGTCGGTCGTCTTCTGTGCATCTAAAAGATCTCATCGTTCTTGGTTTACAATATTTCATATTAATCTTTAAAACCATTCATTCATCTTCTACTGTATCTAATGGAAGTCCAAAGAAAAATATATGACTAATATCTATTTACTTTGAGATTGATACTGATTCCTATCACACTTTGATTTGTATTCCAACAAAGTTTTCAGGATTTTTTTAATCAGTGGCGTGACTATGAGTTAAGATTATAAGATCATGATGGGTGACTATATTATCTTAACTCAGAACAAGGTTTTCTTTCTCCATCAAAATATGAATTTAACATAATGTAAAACAAATTTGGCCCTAGATGTTCCATTAGACCAATGCCAAAATCACAGTTTTTGAATCACATTAGAATATGCATCCATCCATCATGATATATCCCGTTGATCATGATTATAACATACATAAACACCTTTTTACATCTAATCTAGAATTTGCGGTTCTCCATTACCAATATTCATGGCCGACTACTACTCTATTACTGATAGAGCCAAACACATACCTGAACTAAATTGGGTGACATGTCAACAAAGATGTCAACCACCGGATATTTTAGATCTTACGGCTATTAAGTTTTGTCAAAACCTTTTGTTTACTGATCCTGACCCTAATTACTAATGTTGTTGAAAAATAAGAGTTCATTACAAATATTATGACACCATTGTTTTTTTACAAACATAGATATAGATGTTTGTTTGATGAATTATTCATTTGGGTCCACATTTCGTTTTTATCTTCTTCTTTTTTGTATATATCTCGTTATCAATTTGATTGAATATCCCTGATATGGTGCTTTGTATTTCTTTCTTTTTTTAATTTATTTTTAATATATATAATCTCTTTATCAAAATAAATGAATGAGTACCAAGTTATTAGTTTCATTATGCATTCTAGTGCTTCATGAATGTTGTTAAAAATGGGGGGGGGGGGGGGGGGATAAATAAGGAAAAAAAATCAATTATTATTTCATAAGCATGTTTCAATAATAGTGAATGTTTTGGTATGCCAGTTATGCATTTTACTAAGTTTGAATCGATCAAAATCCAGTTATGGTGGAATAACGAAAACTTGCCGGAAGGGCTGTTTTATTAGATAGCGACCGTGCTAGAGTTTTAAGACGAAGAGCACCTGATATGATACCAAATCATACTTAATAACTCAAGACAGACAGTACTTACCCACAAAACGAAAATTATTGGTACTCTAGAAATATTTCTTCTTCATCACCTTCTTCTTTTTTGTCCTACATTCAAACAACAGTTCAGATTCTTTGTTCATGATGAATCATTTTTCCGAAACATTCAAGACACCCGAAGATTCATTTGTTCATGATTATCATGATGTGGCACCAGCATATCAATCACCATATGTATATGATTTGAATAATTTCCATCAAAATTTAACTCAACCATCCTCTTCTCAAAATCCAAACCCTAGATATGAAACACCAAAAGAACTTCTTCCTGTTTCTTCGTTCATCTCAGGGTATGAGTGGTTTGGTGAACAAATTACCACCACCACCAAAATTTTCTCAAAAACCTCATACAAAATGTCAGGATTTAGACGAACTTCTTACTAATTTTTTGCCACAAAGAGATGATGAACATGTTTCAACGAAGAAGACGACAACCAAAATGTATGTGCTTTACACACCTTATTTGAAGTTGAATTTTTAATTTGTTAATTTATTAATCTAATTTCATTATCTTGTGTGAATTAGATCATTCCCAAAAGGTAAAGCCACTTTAGTCACAGAGCTTGGATTGGGTTCAACTGACGATGGATTCCGATGGAGACCATATGGCAAGAGACCTGTGAACAAAAACCCTAATCTTAGGTATGTTTGGTTAATTTTGTTGAACACCCTAGCAACATATCTAGGAAGTCAGGTAATTTTTTTACACGCTTGTTTTCATTACTATTGCATAATTATTTTCCTATTTTCTCAAAAAGTTTCAGTTGAATTAGGTATTTTCATATGTTGGTGAAAGATAACCACAACTCATTATTTATCACATTAACACTCATGTCCCTGTACGGAATAGACCCATTACATACGAACAAAATCAATTTAATAAACAACAACATCTATAACAAAAACCCTAAAAACAAAGATTCCAATTATGAAAGAAACAATGAAAAAACTAGAAACAAATAAACAACCCAAACATAAAACCCTAATCTTTAAAACTTCCATAAAAACAGAGATAAAATACCCACACAATACAAATCATCATATGGGTTCATCAATTAACACAACAAAACGGGCTCAAAAAAATAATTAGGATTTACAAATCCTACCTCTTTTTTATCTTATTATTATTCGTTGGTTTTTTATTTACCGCGTCTTAAAATCTTCTTAGATTACTCTTCTTGTTCAGGGAAAAGAAGTCTTGAATGTCATAGTTAAAGCTAAACTTAATTGAAGTTCTTCAACTATACCACATCTATTATCCTTTTTACAGTACTTGTTACATTAATATTAGTGAAAAAGCTATACCACAACTATTACCATTTTTACCCTTTTTCACATCGATGTCTTCAATTGAAACAGTTTCATAAGCTCTAATTCGTCCTCGATTTACAAAGGTTTTTAATATATGGAGACTACTATCAACACCCTATTATACCGTATATTAATATTATTTATACAACTTTTTTAATATTTTTGTATTAATTTTATTTTTAACACATGAGATACGTGTTAGTAGATAAGTTAATATCTAAATAAATAAATATAAATAATAAATAAATAAATAATATAAAGAAAAGAGGTTTTTTCTCCGGTTTCACAGGTAATCCTTTCGTGTTTTTAACAGTTCTGCTTACCTTTTTTGTTGATTTGAAACATATCATGTTAGTAGATAAGTTAATATCTAAATAAATAAAGAAAAGAAAAGAGGTGTTTTCTCCGGTTTCACAGGTAATCCTTCCGTGTTTTTAATAGTTCTGCTTACCTTTTTTGTTGATTTGAAACATATCATGGGAAAATATAAGGATGATATTTTCTCGACCTATCTCGTTTCCCTTCTTGTTTCTTTGTTCCCAAATTGAACAACACAGAAAACCTAACCTCAAAATCAATGTTCAGTTCTTAAGACTTGAATTGAAATCTCAGTTTCATTCTTTCTAATCAAATTATCAAACCTACAAAATATAAATAAAGACCAATATTTTAGTGCTAAGATCAATTATATCTTTCTTCCTTAATTGATAGTCATGATTATGTTGTAGAAAAACTTATTTAAGCTCGAATGATGTCTACAGGTTATTTTAGGGTTTTTAATTATAATGTAATTTTGATTCAATTGATTTTAGGGTTTGCTTTGGTCTACTCAACTCAATGTATGGCAGTACAAGTTACAAATTTGGGGTGTTGAAAAACTTAAGTATGGAATTTTAAGTGAGTTTTCATTTTTGATAAGTTCAGCTCTATTGATTAGGTATATGACATTAGACAATACAATGAATTGAAAATTTTAGCTTAAAAAATTTACTTACTGGCAAGTTTATATACGAGTTTTTGAACTATATATGTCAGAGAAGTGTTATACAATGTTGAATTGTAAGATAAACCCCTTTTTGTGGCAATAATAGAAAATTTGAAAAAATGAATGTCAATTGATGTTTGATTTCAAGTTGTTTCTCAATGCTTTTAAAATTTTGGGGTATGCTGCATTTACGATTCTCTATCTACGATTGTATAATGGAGTAAAGAGAGTTTGTCTTGGTGATTTTGCTTGGAGTCAGATGAGTCTGATTCAAATAATAATTAGGAATATAGTATTTTGATCCTTGAGGTATGTTAACCTAAACTCTGTATATGTATGTTAGTGATATTGTTAGTAGTGGAATCAATACTAAGTTAGTAGATAGCTTTTTATTTGATTATGAAGTTCTTTTTTGAATTAAAGTTGTTAGCATTTTCATGCTTTACATTGTCGTTATAAGATGCCAATAAGTTTTTAGATCAGTAACATCGTAGTTTTTTTAGTCAAAGTTGAACAAAATAAGACCATTCGATGTATTTTTATAACAATGTAATACATCTTTTGTTGTGTGCATCAGGTTCCTTTGGGGGCGATTGAAAATTTTCAGTATCTTGATTTGTTTTCCAATGTATAACATTAAGTTGGAACGTCCTTACTTTTTATGCCTTCAAGTTGACACTAGTCGAGAACCTATATAGTTGTTACTGCCTGCACAATATTGGTTGTCCAAAATAATAAATCGTGTTACAACCATGCATGATATTCGAAGAATAAAGATGACCACCTTCAATAACCTATAGATCGATTATTAATTTGTTTACTCAACTTAAAAACTATTTACATTCACTTCATCATCATGTTATTCAGCTCCTGTAATCTAAATTACAATGTTATCTGATAATTAATATGGTGTATCCCTTATTAAATTTCATGTCCAGATGATCCTTGGTTACAAGTTAGCATAAATATATCTTTAATGTTTATTGATGTTTTGCTGGCCTATTTTTGTTTGATGTTTGATGTTTGTTGTCCAGTCTTTTACATATCTCGAAGTTGGTGGTGGGGTATTGTGTTTTGACTACCTTTAAAGATAGTCATTTGGGTTGTGACGACTTGATAAGGTCAATATAACTTTCTTATGTTTGTTATGAACAAATGTAAATTGTTATGGTTTGATTACTAAGCAGATCTGTTTTAACATGAGATTGTTGATTTGCTTGCTACCAACTAACTTTAGGAGTACGAATCTGGTGCATGCAAAGAAGATGTTGTAAAAGCATTGTTAGGGGAAAGAGATTCAATTGTCAACATCAGATGTCATGTACGCAACATGGGAGATGAAGCAGGGTGCCTCGCTAGGGGTTTTATAGATAAAAACTTTTCACTTGAAAAGAAAGATAAAAATAACTTGAAACTTTGCTTTTCAGCTCAAAATAATTATATATTCTCAATGCAAGCATTTGGATACAAACCATCTGCCTACGAAACCATGAAGTTTTAGATTCACCGGCTATTGAAGGGAATTCTCAATATGGCATAACAAAATATCACACAATAAGATAAAATATCTATTAGATGCCTTAATGGGTTACGGTTCTAAAATATTTGCTTATATGAATGTATAGTATTTTTCATTTTGCAACCTGCAAATTGAACTTGAATCATAGACAAAGCTTCTGAATGTCATTATGAGTATGAAAGGAGTTCTTTTGGTGTAAGTGGGTATATTTTAATTGTAAAATTAAATTTTAATTGAACGAAATGGCAGGCATATGGCGCGTGCATCCAGACTATTAATGCATAATAGATACATTAAGGTCGTACACACTGGAAAATGTTGAAAATGATATTAATGAGTTCTGAATTATCAATATTTGATTTCAGAAAAACAAGGTCATTTTGTTTGTGAAACATTCCCAATTAGAATAGCTAATCTGCAATACATCCTCTAATAATTATCATTAGGCGAAACCTCGTATGATTAACTAGTCCATCCATTTTGTTATTAGCTAAAGTAGTGTAACGTAGAAAATTCAAAATCATATTCGTGAAACTACCAAAACTACCCATATAGTCATTTTTCTTTTAACCTTAAACTTCATTGTGTAACTTGCAAAATCAAATCATGTCTTTATAACTGATTTAATTCATTTGAATTGATCAGTAAATCACAATTCATCCGACATTTTAGTGTTAAAATTATGATACATAGTTTTTGCAAATAGACAACTCTTTTTCATCTGAAATATAGCTATATATTTTTTTTAGGAAAAATTATGATTAAATTGATAGCTCCGATTTAAAATCGGGACAGTTACAAGATTTTTCTATTACATCAGCAGCTAAGATTAAAACAGTTACAACATCACTATCGTTTTTCCGTTCAAAGAGTTTAACTAATTCTCCCAAATCCACCACACTCAGGCCAACCTTCCCAATAAACCAAGAACAAAGTTGCAGGACTGGTTTAAATGGCCCTGTTTGTTTTGATATTATCAAAACCAAACAAAGTAACAACAATACTACATATAGTAGATGAGTTAGGATCATCAAGTGATCCAACCATTTCTCAAGGTTTTGCATCACAATTAAACTATCTAAACTAAGGTAACTTTCTAAACTAAAACAATGTCTGATTGCTGGAAAGGTTTGAGGCTGTCTGAATCGGTCTGAACTGTCTGAATCGGTCGGAATCTTAAACGGAAGTCTTTGCTTCTGTTGCTGTAGTGTCTGTTGCAGTTGTAGTGGCTGTTGCGGTAATAGAAGTTGCCGGAGTTGTTGCTGTTGATGATGTCTGTGAAGTTGAAGATAAGGTACTTCTGGAGAAACCCAACTCCCACCTGTTAATCACCATCTCTAAACTATCCTGAAAACTTGAAGAAAACCTAGAACAATATTCAATCTGAAAACGAGATTGGAAACCCAATAAACAAGATCAAAAATCTAAAAAACAGGGAAGAAAACCCTTCAAAGAACCATGATCTGTCATCTAACAGGATTTAGGGAAAGAGAAGTGAAAGAGGAGATTGGGAAGTTGTTGGTCTGCCCAGATCGGCAGAAAGGTTTTCAGCCGGCGTTTGGGTTTGTTATCGTTTGAGAGGAAGGAGAGAGGGAGGAAGGAGAGAGGAAGCACTATCCGGATGCTATTTTACTTGGAAAAAGGTTTTTTTCAAACTATGAGTTGAGCAGCTATCTTTCCTGAAATTAATTGAAATTAGAAGAGATTAGAGTCTGAAACTCGTCAGAACCTAGGTGGCGTATGGGATTTTTCAAACCTTTCTGTAACAAACTTGAAACATTTCCCGGGAAAATAATAAAATAAAATAAATATCGTTTAGTTTCATTTGGCCAATACACAGCCACAGCTGTGGACCTCTGGTTAAATACCAACCACAGGAAAACAAAAACACTGTTTGAGAAAAGGAGATCTACTTATTACCGCTCCATTATCAAACCCATTGGTTCCCTTGTTCTAAGATTTCAATGTCTTCTTCATGTGCTATTTCTTCTTCTTCTTCTTCAATAAGATCAGAAATAATTACAAATCCATTTGGACGCAAATACATCACACCATCAAAGACTTGTCGTCACCATACTAGTACTAGTAAGCAACATTTTCTTTCCTTTTCTTTCAATTTTGATTTATGTCAGGTTCTTATGATTTATCTTTTCCTACTTGTTTCATTTCATTTTGAAGAAAGCAAGTGTGGAATACGTAGACGGGATTTTGGTGTCAAAGGAATTATTGTTGCGGGCACGTCGATTATTGGTTCTTCTCTAGCCACTGACAGTCCCGTTCAAGGTACCTCTACTTATTATCTTTTCTAATTTTCATTTTTTTTTGCTGGTATTTTTGTGGTCTTTAAAATTAGGAATTGTAAAGTAGTCACTAATTTTGTTTAAAACCTGCTGGGGTTTGTAGGGATGGAAATGTTACCTTTCAAGCCAGAAGGATACAATTTTTGGACATGGAGAGGTCATCAAATACATTATGTAGAACAAGGACAAGGAACTCCTATTGTCTTAATTCATGGTTTTGGTGCTTCCGCATTTCATTGGAGGTTTGTTTTGTTCTTGTCCATTTTCATCATGTTTATGGATGTCTACCTAGGATAAGTAGACTGTTTGAATTACGATCCGTAGATGCACATATTTGTTTACAGAACTTCAATGAATTATGCGACCCTTTCGCATCTTATGTCTTGGTCGTTTTGATTGTGCAATAGACCTACTAGCCTTGCAACTTATAGGGTTTGTTTTAATGAAATCTTACTTACCATCAGCTTATGCTAATCCTGTATGAATGGATTAACTATTGGTTGGGGACTGACTCGTCGTACCTATTTATTATTCAAGGTTGTACCTATTTTGGTTCTATGTTCTTGTAATGTATAGCTAAGTTATGTCAATTACCATGTGAGCAGATACAACATACCAGAGTTGGCTAAGAATTACAAAGTGTACGCGGTAGACTTATTGGGATTTGGCTGGAGTGAGAAAGCACTTATTGACTATGATGCCATGGTATGGAGAGATCAGGTGGTAGATTTCATGAAGGAAGTGGTGAAAGAACCAGCAGTTTTGGTTGGAAATAGGTATATTCTTCAATACATGTGCCGTTTGATATACTATTACTCTGTGGGTACTTGATGCTTTAGCCAACTGTAAACTCTCAGAAGCTTATAATCTACTGTTAAACCTTTTAATTTCTTCAAAACTCCTAGTCTACATTATCATTCCTGAAGAGGACATTCAGTTTTAATTCATTATCATGCCTACACTATTTAGAACTTCATTTTATATTTCAGTCTTGGAGGATTTACAGCTCTGATTTCAGCAGCAGACTTGGCTGATCAAGTTGTTGGAGTTGCATTGCTGAACTCAGCTGGACAGTTTGGAGGTGCAAGTGCGAAAACTGAACAAGTTTCGGAGGAATCAGTCTTGCAGAAGTTTCTATTAAAGCCATTGAAGGAAGCTTTTCAAAGGGTAGTCCTGGGGATCGTGTTTTGGCAAGCAAAGCAACCGGCCCGAGTAAAATCAGTCCTAAAAAGTGTAAGCCACATCCTATTCCAAATTTCCTATGCTTTACCAGATATTCCAGAAGCATGAAAGTCAGAGTGTTAGGTATTCTTAGTCTGTTCGGTGGAGAACACCAAAACCCTTTCATGCCTAGATCATGTCGTAGGAGCATAGCCACAAACCTAGTTCAGGCTGTACATTATATGTGACAAATAAATTCTGTGCCCTGGAAATTTAATGTATGGAGAGACTGCAATGAGGGTTATCTTGCAGAAATCAGAACTTCTTGATGTTGGTAGTTGAACAATACTATTTTGAGACCTTTTGTTTGTTTGTCATATATACGAAATTCTGATCAGTGCAAACATTTTCTTTGTCAATACAGGTTTATGTTAATTCTTCCAATGTGGATGACTATCTTGTGCAATCAATAACCAAGCCTGCTGATGACCCCAATGCAGGAGAAGTTTACTACAGGTACCACTGCCAACTATGTAACATTCCCAAAATGAAAGCTTGGAGTATTATCCAACTTACCTTCACTAAATTTAAAATTATACTTTTGTACCATTCTGCAAATTTGTTGTCACGTTCAAGATAAAATATTCAATTAATCACATTTCTAGGAAAATTGTCTAGTTATGAGCAAATTGTCTCATGCATGACTAGTTATCGCTTTGATTTCTTACAGATTGATGTCACGGTTCATGTCGAATCAGACAAAGTACCCCCTTGAGATTATCTTAAGCAAACTGTCATGCCCTCTCTTACTGCTTTGGGGTGACTTGGATCCTTGGGTAGGACCAGCAAAGGCAAATCAAATCAAAGAGTTCTATCCACAGTCTTCACTTGTGAATCTACAAGCAGGACACTGCCCACATGATGAAGTCCCAGAGCAAGTTAACGAAGCACTGGTTGAGTGGTTATCGTCTCTGAAGATCAAACCTTCTGTTCTAACTGTGTGAACATGAAAAGATAATGTTAAACAATTTTCATTTTACAGTCACCTGTATATTTCAGAACTTATACATACATCTAATTGAAAATTCATCATTTCATAATGGTTACAGTTCCACTAAAAATGTTTTTGCGCTCCTGTTGATGCTTGTCTTACATGCACAAGCATAAAGCAAGAATAAATCATGCAGGGTAGAGCACTGAAACCCATCCAGATTAGTAGGGGTAAACCGGCCTAAACTGAGTGTCTGCTCACTATGGATATTTCTAGCATCAGATTACAAAGTACTTGCTCTTGGCTACATTGTGGCTAAAGCCAAGAAAAATAAGCCTCCATAATGCTTGCGCTGATGCAAGTATATGACATCCCTCATTTGGCTAAACCGGGCCTCCTTTTGCATCGGACATAGAACGAGCTACCGACAGCAACACTCCCCTATGCGGAGTCTAGTTCATGGGTCCACATAAGTCATAACATCTTGTGTACTACATTATCCTCCTCGTAACTCACGCTCGCACGATCTTTAGACGAATCTTCTTCTGTCCGAAAGAAAGTAAAAATGGAAGAAAATAGTAGAATTTTGATAATCGGAGTGACTGGAAATCTAGGGTTTAAATTGGCGGAAGCAAGTCTAAAATCTGGACATCCTACATTTGCACTAGTTCGAGATTTATCCTACTCTGTTCCTGAAAAATCACAAAAACTACAGCTTCTTGCAAATTCTGGAGCTTCACTCCTCAATGTCCGTCTCTAATTTTCTTTTTGATTTTAGATTGTGTATTCTTTTGTTTTACTTGTTTACTAAAATGGGTTTTGTTTAATTTTTAGGGTTCTCTTGAAGATAAATCTAGTCTAATTGAAGCACTGAAACAAGTGGATGTAGTGATTTGTGCTGTTTCATCAAAACAGGTTCTTCATCAGAAGCTTCTCATTCAAGCAATTAAACAATCTGGATGTATCAAGGTAATAGTAGCTCTTTCTCCTTCTATGTTGCCAAGTTTGATTCTACTTAGGGTTTGGTTTATGAAATTGTGGTTAGGATTTTATATACTTTTATTAAGGACATCTGGTACGAAAAGGTTAAACCTTTAGGATTAAACAAATTAAGACTAAAAAGATTATAATTTGGTCCTGTTTCCTTATGTTGGGGAATGTACATTTTTTATTGTAAGAATGATCAGAGTAGATGCCGAACCACAATTGTTAAAAAATCGATCTTTGAATTACCTCTATATAAGGGAGGAGCAAATAGAATACGAAAATCAACAAAATGTGATTAGAAAAACAAGTAAAATGGCTACAGATTAGTGCTGTATATAGCTTATAAGGATTTTAATGCGAGTCTGATTAAAGTAATGGACTATGACATGTAATGTGTTCGGTTTAAAATGGATTGGAGATATACTCCTAGGCTGTTCTTTTGTTTTTTATTGTTGCTTATTATGCTGGGATTAAGGAATTAGAGAGATTTAAATGATGCAGAGGTTTATTCCATCAGAATTCGGATCAGACCCCGATAAGGTGCGTATCTCTGATATGGATCACGGTTTTTATTCAAGTAAAGCTGAAATACGGCGTTGCATAGAAGCTGAAGAAATTCCTCACACCTTCGTCTCTTGCAACTACTTCACTAGCTATTTTCTTCCATCACTAGTCCAGCCTGGTTTAAAAAGCCCTCCCAGGGACGAAGTCAGGATCTTTGGCGATGGAAATAGTAAAGGTTGTTTTTATTTCATACTAAAATATGCCTCATAATTGTCCGGTTAATCTTTCAGCTTTCATGGATATGTTAAATTTTGTGCTAAATGAATAAACCTTTTTGATTATCGGTATGTATCTTTCCTGCAGCTGTGTTTATGACGGAAACTGACGTAGCGACCTTCACTATAAGTACGGTAGACGATCCGAGAAGTTTGAATAAGACGTTGTATTTGAGACCTGCTGGAAATGTTTACTCCATGAACGAGCTTGTGGGGATTTGGGAGACTAAGATAGGAAAGAAGCTCAACAAGGTTTACATTCCTGAAGAACAGGTTCTCAAGATCATACAAGGTAATTGAAGTTATACCCTCTTGCAAATGTACCTGCTAATTCTGACCTAGGATTTTATTTTAGAAAAGGCTGTGAACTAGCTTAGATTATACAACTTTGTGGTGCTTGGTTTGGCAATCCAATTTTTGAGATTTGCATATTGGCACCGAAATGTCACTAGAAATCTTCTAGGGAAAAAACAACTAGGAATTACAAAGCATAAATAAAAACTTAGCCGTATCTCTATGTGGTTTTCTTGATTGATGAAAATGTACTTGTTCTTGTATTTCAGACACTAATTACCCAGACATCATGGAGATGGTTTTCATATACTCAGCTTTCGTAAAAGGTGATCATACTTACTTCGATATCGAGTCGTCTGGCGTTGACGGCACCAAACTCTATCCTCATGTAAAGTATACTACAATCAGTGAGCATTTAGATACCCTCTTATAGCCCTTGAACATAAATTATATCTTACTACAATTCCCTTGTGGTTAGATTATTTTTTAGGTCCTAGTCATCCATCTTGTTTTCGAATGAATTCAAGGGTTATTTGTGATAAGGTCCTTCCTTTTAGATCAATAATATAATATTCACTCTCACTCTTCGTTTAGAAGTTAAAATGGATCAGATGGCATCTGTTTCTTGTGCTGTTTTTTGGCTTGAAAAAGTTGTTTTCTCCTATTATTGGTGTTAATTGTACCTGTGATGTTGTTGTGGAGGTGGATTGCTGCCACCAATTTTTCTTGATAAGTTGGCTTCTCCTTCACCCACACAACAAATTCAACTTCCTTAAAACGTGCCTAAGATTTTTGTAGAAGAGTCCGGACTGTTAGGAATCTTCGGGCCTAACTAACCTGGAAAACCGGCTTGTAAGGTTAGGATTGTCCAAGGCTTATTAAGCATGGGACCTAGGTTGCCCTAGGCGATGTGGTACTATT
>JAJJMB010011222.1:510940-564982 GCA_023531105.1 Papaver atlanticum | reverse complement strand
CCCCCCTCAACGACTAGGGCTACACTGATTGAGTGGCACGGAAACCACGGACGCACACTGGCAGGAATACTGAGTGGTATGGAAACCACAGGCACACTGATGGACACGGGTAGCGTTGAGTGGGGTCCGGCTCTGATACCATGTTAGAAATCCTCGGGCTTAAGTAACGTCGAAAACCGGCTTGCAAGGTTAGGATTGCCCAAAACTTATTAAGCATGGGACCTAGGTTGCCCTAGGCGATGTGGTACTATTTAACATGGACCACTCTCATCAGAAAGAGTGACAGTGAGGTGGGCAACTTAGTGAGGATAACAGATGTATCCTGGTTTTGAGGTTTATCACTCTTATGCAAGTTGCACCATCAATTGTTTGGACCAAATAACTTAGCTACAGTACTTTTTAACAGTGCGCCCTCAAATGAGTGGTGTTGCTGATATTTTCTCGTAAGTTGAAATCGTGCCTGGAAGTAATGAATTTTGTTCCCATTCCTAAAATGTTGGAGATGATGCAAAGAAAAGTTCTGCTCTTGCGTATGATTGAAACAAAGTGGGTTTACTTTACATGTAAAATTATTATATTAGTTTATCTGTCCTATTTCCACCAACTAATCTGTCCTCTATTTTGCTTCGGAAAACAGCAATGTGAGGTCGGTAGGTTTATCACATCAAACTGTTTGGGTGTGTACCAATATCCCCGTAATATCCCTATTATATAGGGATAATTCTTTTCTCAAGAACTTGCCAATAATGCACCGACCTTGCTACAGCTAGTCCAAAGGGGGCTAGTCCAAATTTTGGACAATAGGTGTCACAAACTTAATGATGAAGAGGAGAATGACTCGAACATTGGGATTAATAGTAAGGTGAAAATGAGAATGATCAAAAGTCTGAATTGTTTGTCCTAGATCCGGACCATGTTAGTTGTCCAACTCATAGAGTTATCCACCATCATGTCAGATCAAAAATCACTATTGCAGCTCCAAGGATCTTCTTGGCGCCCAATGTACAACGCCAGAGCCAAAATGTCCACCGTCCACTGTCTGGATAAACGATTCATGACACGTGAGGAGCGTTTACCAGGACTATGGTCAACATCGCAAGACCTATTATTATACTTTACTGCCAAAATAGGAAAGAAATTGTTTATATGAACAACTTTATGAACTTGGACATATACTTGAACCATTGAAAAATATTGGCACATACATTTCAACGGTGTGCTCAACTTTTGTTGAGGACAAAAATTACCCCTCAACAGAACTTGAACGTTCCTCTATATAAGTACTAAACCTCACTCTCCTATCTTCCACAGACAAACAATTAGAACCATCTCCCTATTAGACTGATAATCTCTCTGGTTTAGCGTTCTTGTGTGAATTCTTTTGAGAAATGGCAGAAACAAGCAAGATATTGATCATTGGAGGAACCGGATACATTGGAAAATTCATAGTAGAAGCAAGTCTAAAATCCGGAAATCCAACATTTCTTCTAGTTAGAGAAACCACAGCTTCTGATCCTGTTAAAGGAAAATTAATTGAGAGCTTCAACAACTCCGGCGCCACACTGCTCTACGTATGTTTACTTTTCGCAACCATTTGGTTGGCTAATAGCTATAAAAATCTTGCTTGGTTGGTTAAACTGAATGTTTTTAATTTTGTTATGGTTTACTTTATTTGCAGGGCGATCTTTATGATCACGGAAGTTTGGTGACCGCAATCAAACAGGTTGATGTGGTGATATCTACTGTCGGTTATGGGCAGATCGTCGATCAAGTTAAGATCGTTGCTGCGATTAAAGAAGCTGGTAATATCAAGGTAAAACGTTGACCTGATTACACTTATCTGAATTACATTTAATGCGAAGTGCAACAATTAATTTTGGTGGCTGATTATTTTTTTCCTGATATTAAAACACCTAGAGATTCTTTCCTTCGGAATTTGGAAATGATGTGGATCGTTCTCGAGCAGTAGAGCCGGCTAAGAGTGCATTTGATGCCAAGGTTCATGTCCGCCGAGCTATTGAAGCTGAAGGAGTTCCTTACACGTATGTTTCTTCCAACTTTTTTGCTGGTTATTTTCTCCCGAATTTGTCCCAGCCCGGAGCAACAGCTCCTACTAGAGACAAGGTCATTATCTTGGGTGATGGAACCCCCAAAGGTAACATCTTCTTCTTATTTCTTTATTTCCTTTTTTTATGTTACAAAAATTCAATTTATGGGTTCTTAAAAAAATGCATTCTTGGAGTCAATTTTGTTAAAAAATTACAGTTTACGGTAATTAAATCTCCGAATTCTATTAATAAATTCTTCGAGTTTTTGTTTGTGTAGTTGTTATTGCATAAATCATTTCTAAATATTAGACACAAGGTATTTTGTGTTTTCCTGTGTATTTGAACCTTTACTCTTTCAGCGGTTTTCAACAAGGAAGAAGACATAGCAACTTACACAATCAAAGCTGTGAACGATCCAAGAACCCTGAACAAAATTCTATACATCAGACCACCAGCCAACACTCTCTCATTCAATGATCTAGTGTCTTTGTGGGAGAAGAAGATTGGTAAAACCCTTGAAAAGGAATATGTACCAGATGAGCAAGTTCTTAAGAACATCCAAGGTCAGTAAAATGAGAACATTTTGTTTTGAAGTTATTGTTTCATGAAATGTGAAGTACATTTAGATAGCAATTCCTGACTTGTATTTCTTTTTTGCGCATATGCAGAGGCCCCTATTCCAATCAATGTCGTATTATCAATTACGCACTCGGTTTATGTGAAAGGAGACCAGACTTACTTTGAAATTGAGCCTTCATTTGGAGTGGAAGCTTCAGAGCTTTATCCCGATGTTAAATACACCACTGTGGATGAGTACCTTAATCAATTTGTCTGAAAGAGTGCATTACATCCCCTGCAACAACCATAAGAGTTGTGTTGAAATAATACTTAATTAGTTTATTTTCTAAGATTACGAATAAGTATGAAAGCTGTAATCATGTTTTTTTGTGTATGGGATGTCGTGAAGGTGAATTAGATTTGCTTCGTTTATGTGTGTATGACTATGTAATCTCTGTGGTACAATGGGAAGTATGAACTTTCAATGATGCAAGCTTTTAATAATATAATAAAATCGGATTACTAGTTAGTAATTTCAAAAATCCTTAATAAAATATTCTCATAATAGCTCCTCAACAACCCTTATTTAATTAGTGTTAATTAATTAATTAAATTAGCTAACCAAATATTAATCATTAGACTGGATTAATGATTTAGATTTATAGTTAGAGATAGAAAATTAGTTAATGATTAATCATTAGACTGGCTTTTGGAGGGAAGAAAAAATAAATAAATTAAAACCCTAGATTTTGATTCACTCAACTCTAATGAACACTAGAGAAATTTTAGGCAGGTGAGAAACCAAATTGGTTAAAGTACGTAAAAAAAAACGGATTTTGAGTTTCCAATCAGTATACGTTGGATTTTCCTTCGCAACCAACCGTAGGTGACGGTAAAGTCCTCACCGTAACTAAGGAAAATTAGGAAAAAGTTGAAGGAAAAAAAATGGTTACTGTTGGTTAATTAAAAAAAAGAATCGTAGATTTTTTTACGGCCAGGTTTGGTTGTATATTCCCAACCATAAGAATTTTTCTCTGCAATGATCTTTATCTCTCTCGTTACCTTTCCTCTTTACCATGTATTTGAGAATTTTGCTATTCCCAAAATTGTATGAGTATAAATATTTATTATTCCCCAAATCCAATAATTTTGGAAAATATATAGAAAGAATTTAACTTTTGGGGATCTCCTTAAAGACCCGGTTTTGAGCATTTGGTATGCTAATTTTTTCGTGAGTTTGTTGGGTAATAAAATATGTGTTTTGTTTTGTAAGTAAAGATTTAGAGAAAATCAAAAAAAAAATCTCAGTCCCACATGAATGAAAATGGGGAAATTTCAACTGTGATTTTTTCTCTCTCGAAAAAAGAGGTTTCCCTCGTTGCATCCATAAGAAAGAACCATACTCTTTATAAGGAGAGTTCTGGTCTACTGTTATAAATTCATTCCATGTTTGAATATTTAAGTAGTTTAGGATTTCCCGTAAGCTATCCTCATACCAACAATGTTTGATGATATACTTGTTACAGAAAACTGAAATTTTTGCTGCACACATTACATTACTTCTTAAAACAAGAGTAAAAAGATCGGACTTTAATGTTTATGTTTTTCTGCACTCTTCTTATATCTCAACTCTTTTGCTTCAGGATACTTTTCTATCGCATCCTGAGAGTAGCATCAGAATCACTTCTGAAATTGATGTAGTGCCCACTGCATTCTATCGCCCATTGGAAAGCCGCATCCGCTGCAAGTCTCTCTAATTGTTCTCTGGTTGTGCAATCGGCATGAAGTCCTCTAGCTTGTTTGATGGTTCCTGTGTGACCACAAAGAGTTAGTCCAATTCCTGCTTTGGCGCGTGAATCCATCATAGTGAGAACAATGTCAAATTTAAAATCAATGAATCCAATTTGTTCCTGCAATTTATTAGTAGTGACCCTTAAGTTGTCATCATTTAGGGGGGTTATAGTATGGAAGTTGCATTATGTCATAGCCTGCCTTGTTGACTGTCCCATAGCTATTTATGAATTTAATGACATCATTTGATGTTTCAACACTACTTTGACTTTCCCTTTTCAAAGTTATATTACACATAACTTTTCATATGTGCTAGATGATTACACTACATAAGACTGGTCATTATAAACCATAGCCTCCTCTGTTAGTATTCTCAAAACAGTTGGTTAGCCAATCATGAAAATTGTTTGTACCATTCTTTATGTAATGCATATCGAAGTTAAAATGCATCCAAACTTCTTTGTCATAACAGTCTAGAAACAAATGATATAAAGTTTCAAGCCCCTCTGTGCATACGTTACACATTGTATTGATCTTTGGTAGAATATCTGTCATTCTCATACTATTTGGCAGTATAGAGTGATTAACTTTCCAGATGAAGATTTTCACTGCAGGAGTAGTGTTCATACTCCGTATCCTTTTCCATTTGTCTTTAGCATCACCATTATAATTTATTTGATTGTGGAGAGATTTTACAAAAAAATTACCTGAATGATTTAAGGACCAAAGAGGAGTGTCTTCTCCACTATCAGCAGTTAAGTGAATTTTCTTTATCTTCTTTATGGTTTCTGCATCAAAGCATCTAACCAGTTCATAATTTACTGTAATCAAATCACTTACCTTTTCAATTCCCTCGGTGTTGTGTGGTGGTTTTAGAAGAGGCGACATTACTTCTGGAATCCAAAAGTCATTCCAAATATAGATATTTATTTCATTTCCTACCTCCCAAAAGCAATATTATTTTAATTGGTTAATTCTTGTTAACATACCTTTCCATATCCAGCTGTCTTTCCTGTTTGGTGTTGTTTTCATATGCATAATGTCATTATGTGGGTAATACTTAACTTTAAGAATGGTTGCAGAAAGAGAATCGGGTTTCTCCTTTAGTCTTCATCCCATCTTTGCTATCATGGCCATATTAAAGTTTCGAATATTTTTTCAATCCTAGTTGAAAAAGCGGGGGTATAACAACCACACCCAATAATTCGTTCGGCAATCAATCAGCAAATCAAACAGATAGAAATCTATGAGCCTGATTGATATGAAAAATAACTTGGACGGTACCAAAGACCAAGGCCCAAGTGTCAATCAAGTTATATCCAACAATCAAGGTCGGATTTATCAACTGTGATTGAACTACGCACAACCTATGATATTTCAATTATATAAACAAATATAATGCAGAAAAGAAATAACACAGACACCATAAATTTTGTTAACGAGGAAACCACAAATGCAGAAAAACCCTGGGACCTAGTCCAGCTTTGAACACCACACTGTATTAAGCCGCTGCAGACACTAGCCTACTACAAGTTAACTTCGGACTGGAATGTAGTTGAGCCCTAACCAAGTCTCACACAGATTAAGGTACAGTTGTGTTTCTTACGCCTCTAGAACCACGCCGGATTCTGCGCAGTTGATTCCCTTAGTTGATCTCACCCACAACTAAGAGTTTCTACGACCAAAAGTCGAAGACTTATAAACAAATATGTCTCCCACAGATATGTCTATCCTTTATTCTTTTTATTCCGTCTTTTGATATAAAAATCAAGGTGAACAGGAACCAACTAATACCCCGAACTTATATTCCCGAAGAGTATCCTATAAATATCAGTCACCTCACAATAACGCAACTGATTAACAGAAAAAGTTATTGCGGAATCATAAGAGTCTGAGACGAAGAATTTTTGTGATTAATTTTTATATCTTATCTATCGGAGATAAATCTCGAGTAAATCTTAGAGAAGATAAAACTCAATACGATAGAACAAGTAAGATCAGAATACGCAACTAATAGTTGGATCTGGCTTCACTAATCCCAAATGAAGTCTTCAAGTCGTTAACCTAATAATGATTTTGGAAAACCTAGGTTAAAGGAGAATCGACTCTAGTTTGCAGCTAGGACACGCAGAAGTGCCGAGATTAGGTTTTCCAGTTACTAGAGTTCTCCCTTATATAGCCTTTTAAATCAGGGTTGCTTACAATCAAAGCTAAAATATCTTAGTAACAAAGCATTCAATATTCACCATTAAATGAACTCCTGATTTAAGATTCAAGCTAAGTCTGCTTAGAAATTAAGCAATTAATCTCCACCATTCGATGGTCTTAGCTTGTTACACAGAAATGAAATATACTTATATTTAGATATGGGTAACTGTACCTAAATGTGTATATTGGGTTGGCTCAATAACAGTTAGCCGAAGTTAGCCATATGAACACTTTTGACTTAGCCGTATTCATCTAACACTTCTAGAGCAAATATGATGATCAAAAAATTATGATAGATCAAATGAATCTAAATGTGTTTCAAATAGAGTTATTCAATTGTTCACTGTCTCATAGAAATATTCATGAATAAATTGAAACGAAATCGGTTTGATTCGTAATCGTTCAAAGTACTTATATAAGAATCAATTCATGAACATTAAGCCACGGTTTGCAAAGTTAATTTGCATTTCTGAAATCATAATTGTTTTATTTCATGGGTATGAGAATCATACATAACCGATTTTAGAACTCAACCATTATGTTCGCAAACTGGGTACACGAACAGCAGCTCCGGACCTTGGCCTAGTCAAGTCGTTCGCGAACAACTGTTCAGGACCCAACTCAGATAAACCCGTTCGCATACTAGGTACGCAAACAAGAGTTCCGGACCTGAATCATCACAATATAGTTCGCATATTGGATATGCATACAGTGTTGTATCCAGACATGGGTAATCGTTCTAAACTCTTATTTCAATCACTGAAACATCCTTAGAAGACGACAATGGTAATCTCACACATACCATTAGCTTCAAGTAATTTTCAAGTGATCGAATGATCAATACGAAACTTCCTAAGCTAACATCAAATGACCGTCTCACACAAATCATATAAGATGTTCAAGGTAATTTTCACATGATCATCTTTTGACTTAATATTTAGTTTCCAACAAATAAATTGTTTCCAACTAAACTCGTCAAGAATACGATGAACATAGCTAAAGCAAAAAGCTTCTAACACGTATTTTGAGAAATAGATAAGCGAGTTAAACTTGGCTCGAAATATATAATGTAAAAGTCTATATAGATATACGACTTAGTATCATTAGAAGATAAAATATAATAGACTTCTGAGTGATAGATAAGTTTTAGTATCCACATAACTTTTGTTGATAAAGTTAATCCTCCAAGCTCCTCAGTAGATCTTCTTCTTCAATTAGTGCACGCGGTGAAGTGTAAATCTCAACTACACATTCTATCCTAATCCGAGACATTTCTATAAGTAGACTAGAAATCAAGTATATAGTTTTTATCAACTAAACTTGACAAACAAGCTTGAGATAGCAACGCTTGTGAGTTCGACCGATCAGTGCTCTAATACTTTTCCTCCCTCTTCTAAAGACATACATATAGATGTTCAATTTTTAAGGTTCACTCATTTTTTTCCATTCTTATTTAGTACATTTTCTTTTTTTTCCCCACCAATAATCTCTTTGTATCTTGGTTATGTCGTTACAAATTTTTACCGGTATCTTAAAACAATTCATTTGGTAGACATATAAGGAAGTTGTGACATTTTTTACTATAACTATTTTTCCCGTTGTGTTCAGATTTGTCCCTTTCAAACAAAGCATTCTGAGTTTTATTTTCTCAACTAGGGGCACAAAATAAGTTATCTTAGACCTATTTGTGAACAATGGTGATCCTAAGTACTTATCATTTAGAGGTATGGAAGTCACCCCTAGAATTTTCTTCACTCTAAGTCTAATACTAGTTTCTGTTTTCGGGCTAAAGAAAACTCCTGACTTGGATAAATTGATTAATAACAGAAACTAACCCAAAATCTTTAAATTGCTAGACTAAGTTGTGACAGGTTTTTTCACTTACCTTACAGAATAAGAGACAATCGTCTGCAAAAAGCAGATGACTTACGGGTTAAACTTGGTGCACAATTTTTATTCCTATTATCTTACCTTCTAATTCAGCTTCTACAGTGATCCTTCCTAAAAGATCTCAACAGATTCCCACTTTCCCTATTTATCTGGGGAAGACTAAAAAATCTCTACATTGATTTATTCTTACCAAAGAAATCTTAACATATTTTCTACACGGTTTTTTACGGCAAGTTAAAATAGATAAAACTCAACCATAAATCCATTTACGGCGAAAAAAAAAAGATTATGGTTAATAAAACCCAACCGTGATTTATTTTTCTTGCAATCTACAAATTTTTACGGTTAGGTTTTATGAAAGTCGGACCCAACCGTAAATCCGTTTACGGTAATAGACCCAAGCGTAAGTGAATATGCAACCTTTTTTTTTCCCCATATTTCAACCAATTTAACCTTAATATCCCACGATCCTAATGTTTATTTAGTTGGTTATGGTTATACAGATTTCAGTTGAAGTTTAGAAGAAAAGGAAGAGCAGATTTTTGCATTAGAATTAGGTTTTGATTAGTTTTAGGGTTTTTATTTTAGATGGAGGGAAACTTAGACATTTACTATGGAATCCAGATACCCCATAACCAACTTTTTAGTTAATACAAATCCATTTGAAGCCCCTCTATTGAAACGTAAAGGCCCTATATTAGGTTTCTTTAATGCAAGGTTATTGCAAATTGTGATTTATTATCCCTTCTATTTTTGCTTAATTAAGATAATAAAATAATGTAATGTCCTTGGAATTTCGTAAACCCACCTCAACCACCAAAGGTAATCACATAAGTCTTCTTCTGGAATGATTACCAAGTGTTTGGGAACATATCTTTCTAGAAAAAGTAAACCCTGAAATGTCATTTGCAAGTAAGATCTCCTTTTCGAAGTCTCTGGATGTCAACCCAAATAATTTAACTAAGCATTGTCTCGATGGACATCATGTTTCCGGAGAAGGTTATCAGTTTTGTGATAGGAGCAAGTTTTATGGTGGAAGAATTCCATCTTCCAAATTCCATAACACCTAAGCACTTAAGATTTTCCGGAAAATAGATTCCAAAACGCGATTCGGAATTGCGTTCAATTTTGGCCCACAAAATCCACTGTGAAAAAAAAAACAAATCATAAGATTGAGCGCGATGTGGAATAGCATTTAACGCGATTCATATTGCCACTTTTTTGGATTCCAAGGTATCTTCCATGAAACCTTGGAACATGCCCCAACTTCAAAGCCATTAGACTTGACATTCCACACTTTTTCCAAGCCTGGAATAACTTGGATTCCACTATAAGACTTTCCCTAATAAATGTAAAAATTGTTGGAGATTCAAAGCAAGTTTGAGAAGTATGTGGAAATCTCTTAAACGGAGAGTAATCTCTTCTTTCAGTAAGGGAGTTTCTGGTCAATTAATTACATTATATTTCACGATTTCTATCCGGTAATGGTTATTTTTTTTCTCTTACTTTTCTATACAGAATCATTTCGTACTTACCCCGAATCAAGGATAATGCATTTTCTCATCGGCATGTCCACGGATAACTCCATACAGGTGAGCGAGACTCAGATCTCGGTCTTCATGATAGGTCATCCTTATTAGAGAAACACCACTCTTAGACTGGTAAGAAAGACTTATGTTTGGCCCACTGGTCACATCAGAGCATGCTTTCAATCACATCACAGTTATTAGAGCCTAGCTCACCATAATCTTGTAAAAACACGAGATACTTATCTGAGGCGTACTGACAAGCCTCATCCATACTGATGTGAGCCTCATGGATGACTCCTAGTAACGTCCCTGCGATACTCATTGTTTAAGGCAACACACTCTTTAGTCTCGTACAAACTCGAGACACTCTCATCAAGCACGTATACATGCCCTATCACTCTCATCAGGAACAAGCCTCATCCTAAGTCTCATAATCATATTCTCGTCTAACATTATGAATCTGAGCCACATAAAGTCTTTCGAACACGGAACAAACTATACACAAATCCCTAAAATCCACTGACGCTCATCATAGGGACCCACAAAAGTAAATTTGGCCTCCACATATGTTTGACATCTAATCTTAGATCATTTCATGTCTCACACACAATCCACATGTTATCTCATTATATCTCGTGCAACTTACATGACTGAGACTAGTCATACTGCACAAACTAAGAAATATTCTTCCACCTCAGTCAACGTCGACTGCGTAGAATATTGTCACCCCGTCAAAATATCACACATGAAGCTAAAACATTGATGTTGTTTTGATAGTGATACGGAAAGTGGTTCGTTTCTCAGACTTGTGAATGATGATTTTTAGACTCAAATTAAACTAGAAAACTCAAAAATAAAGTTTGTATCAAGATTATAAAAAGTACTGAGACTCAGGAGTCCACCATTAACCAATTAAAGTGATTCAATCTAATCAATATTCATGCAATTCTTTACGTTTAAAGTGATTCTAATATGTTGCGAAAGTAGATTTTCAAAGTAACAATTGTAAAGCATAGAATCAACAACCCTAGGCTAAGCATGCTCTATTAAAAAAAAGTCACAATTGCTTAACAAAAATCCTTAAGTCAATTTTTAATCAAAGCAAATAATCATAAAAGAAATTGCAAAAATCAATTAAAATAAAAATACACCACTTTTCTCAGAACAATGGCTTCCTCTATCGTCTTAGCAAAGGGGTTTAGCTTCTCATATTAATCACTTGCTCAAAATAATAGTTCATAGCTCAAAAGTGTATAAAAAGAGGTAAAAGTGATAACACGGATTTTATGCAACGCATATAAGTGTTGCAGGCTAACTATTACAACGAAAAACAATATAAGAAATGTATTACAGACGCACGTTTTTCGAAGGAAAAGGTAACAGTTCATAAACGACTGTTTTGGGTGGTCTTTGTTCTTTGTGTTCTTTAACAGCAGCAGTAGAAACAATTTCTTGCAATTCTTGATTTCCTCCCCTGTGGTCTTCTAAACTTCCCAAACTTCTTCAAAACTTTCCTAGCCTTCTCTGGAACTCCTACAAGCTATTTATACACCTCAAAAACCCTGGAAACCCGGTTAAATCTCTTCGTTTTCTTTGCGAGCAAGTCACAGCAATATTTTTTTTTCCGATTTGATTAATGCGTTTCTTGGCTCTCTAAATCTTTCCAAACTTTCTGTTACATATATATGAATATTAGGAAAGTTTATCTTCCCTTCAATCTCACAGAATATCTGAAACCAAACCAAGTAGAGATCTGTGAAAGTCTCCTCCTCTGTTTTCTCCAAATTCGATGATCCAACCAATTTTAATTCAATCCAACACCCATACCAGGTCAGTTTAGGCCTAAGAAGTCAAGCCCCAAAAAATCAGCGATTTAGTCTCTCCCTAACATACCCAAAAGTCGAACCATAATTCTGTCGATTCAAAATATAGTTTTCCCGCCATTTTTTAAATTTGAATTTGGAGAAGAAGATGACCGCTCCCTATCCTCCGTTGGGGTGCCTTTAGCGCATGATCTGGGGGTGCCCTTATCCAAAGTGAGGGTGCTTTTAACACAAAATAAACATTTAGTGTTAAATGTTTATTTCTCAAAAAAACTACACACATAAAACACTATAATAAGTACAAAATTGAGCACTATCAATATATGGAATCGAGACAAATCAGACATAAAAATGTGTCTATCAAATACTCCTGAACTTATTATTTTCTAATCCTCGAGCAAATCTAATCTACAAAATAAAATCGTATCTCACTGTCGCGGGCATCGTGATTGCACTTAGTGAGTGCAACAACCCTTTGAACCCCTAGGTGTCCCTAGTGGCCAAGTTATAGCCTTAGGAGGGTTTACAAGAGGTGTACCCACAAAACCTTTACTCCAAACCCTAGCTACCTGTGAAGATTCTAGGAATGAAACTAAAAAATCTCCTTAGTCGGCATACTCTCATCGACTACAAGAGGAAATACCCTAATGTTAATCCAATTGATGTACACGAGTTTTCACTCAAGCGTACTAAAATTCATACATAAGTGACGGATCTCTAGTCAGATAGTCTCACTATCGACACCAATATCCGAAATCACGTGAATACATTAAAAAGATGGATACAAATATTGATGGTTTGTGAATGTGACTAATGTGAGCGATGTTTCCCATAATATATGTATGATTGTCAATGCCAACATAAATCCTTATGGACTGAGATACTGGTCTTACTCTTAATTCTAGTATCAACTTGATTGGTAGAAACAAGGTTCCCAACGGTCGATAATCCTACTTCTAGATCAACTCAGCTGGTATATACAAGGGCCTCAACGTCGATTTATTTATTGAATCATAACTTCTATTTTTTTTTTCTCTGATTGGTCTTCTATGGCCAATCTCCTTTCTTTTTTTTTTTGGTCTCAATCACTATGCTTCATCCTGATAGCGACAATTAAGGCGATACTAGTGTCCCACCAAATTACCTAGAGAAACATATAAAGTTTGTGAAAATAAGAACATAAAGTGATATGACGACTCCGAGATATGGTGATAACTACTAATTTATTTCTAAAACCCGAGCTCTGTCATTTTATGAATAACTATTTAGTTTGGGTCCCTTAACTCCTATAACCAAGATGTTTCCATCCAATTAGATTAGTTAGTGTTATCCTAAATTGACACAAGTTTCTAGGCTCTGGAGTTTAATAGTGCAACTAAAGAGTTTCTTCCATACCCCCAAACTTAAATCTAGCATTTTCCTCAATGTTCGAAAGATGAAATTGAAAGCATGAACACGGAAAACTGTTGCCACTTGAAGAAAAAGAAATAAGGAAGGATATTATCGTGTCCCATGAGCATGGATTACCTCCCAAGAAGTGCTAGATTTAGAGTATTCAGCAAGACTAAGAAATTACCTCACAGAATCATATAGTAATAGTCGGAACAACTGAGGATCATCTTAATCAAATAGTGTTATCACAAATCAAAGAAAACTGCAACATGCAACAAAAATTAACAAAAGTAGAACCTTATCTAATGTCAAGACATCTAGTTCAGGTTTTATAAACGGGTTTAGATAAATATCTTTGGGTTGGATTTCTTCATCGGTAGGATCTGAAGGTTCAGGTTGTAAAAACTCAACTAAGAACTTAGAAGCACATAATAATAACCTGAATAATTGTGGATCCTCAAAGTCAATCATATTTGACTCACATAGTTGACCACAATGAAAGTGGTGGTCATTTTTAAGCAAACATGTTGATTCTAGTCTCTTAAAGTAGTTAGACTAGTCTCAAAACTTAATAACTGACACATTTCAAACTCATACGTTCCTATAATTGGAAGAAATGTTTTTGGTGGGAAAACAAAGTCAATCCCGATATTATCACCTGGGTAAACCACATCAACCAGTGGATGGGTTTCTAAAAGTTGAACTTCTTTATGGACATCATTAGGTTCAGGAAAACGTGTATGAAGATAATCTTGTAAAATGCTAGAGATACATAACTCAAGTCTCACGTTTTGATAACCACCCCCAAACTTAGAATTTTGGGTGTCTTTAGATAGACTAGTCACAATATTCCTAATTTATAGACCATCAGATTCCTTATAATGGTCAATTGCTTCTTCTAGGTTGTTCATCCTCTAAATGAATCTGATGTATATGAACTGTTGGACTTATGCCCTTAATATCTGCTATGGTCGACCTTAAAGCTTCCTTATCATCTTGAAGTATGGTCACTAGCCTACTTGATGTGGTTTTAAGTTGTTGTATAAAGTGTTAATAAAGTTGTCGTTCACTCAGACTTGTTGAGATTTATTCTAAGATTTAAAAATAGAAAATACTAAAAATGAAGAAAATATATACAAAGTATTGTCAAAATATCGATAGGTACTGAGACTAAGGATTCCACCAATGCTCATATTCATGTGGTTCAACTATTAATTCCAGACAGTTATAGCTCATAAAGTAACAAATATTGACTTTGTTGTTTGCCAAAAGTAAAATTTATAAAGCATTAGATGTAAATCATAATCGTGGTGCATCAAAAGTTCTTAATACTAAGCATACACCATCAAACAAAATCACAAATAATCAAGAAAATTATAAATAAATTTAAACTAGTGTAAAAGTCATAAAAGAATTAATAGAATTACCACATGTGTGAAAAATGGCTTCCTACATTGTCCCAGTGTTGGGGTTTAGCTCATCGTTCTCAAAACACTCTCAAAATAATAATTCATAGCTCAAGCAGTGTTTAAAGGATGAAAATATATGAAAAAAGAAGAAAACAACTCAATTGCAACGCTTATAAACGTTCCAAACTGACTATTACAGAGGTTTAGTTGAAAAAAGATAAAAATCAGTGGCAAAAGGTCTTCTGCAAGCACTATCAAGAGCGACAGTTTCTGTGACACGCCTATGCAGTTTGCGATTGGTACCCAAACTCTGGATATCTCTGTTGTGACTCTCCCAACTCTATTTATACCCAGCGGACCTCCAAAAATCACGATTAAAACTATGTTTTTCTTAACCCAAAAGTTACGGACTTCCCTTGTTTATCCCTTTTATTTAAGTGTCTTATGAATTGTTTGAAAATCCTCCAAGATGTTTCCAAGATAAAATCAAATATACGGAAAAGATATTCTCCCTGTTTCATCATGAAACTTCCAAATATGCAACAAAAAATCCCGATATTCTCTAACTTCCCTGTTTTAAAGAAAGTTCGTGAAAACTTCCTTCTTTATCGATTCAAAAAGACTTATGAATCATGTCTTGTCGGAACAGGATTGTTCCAAATCATTCCCGTGGAAATCTCCAGCTCAATCTCGTCTAAATTCAACACTAAAAAATACGCAATTGAGAAAAAATACTCCCGCCAAAATCTCTTTCCCTGTTTTTCATTTTCTCGACCATCCAACCAAATTGAGTCTATTCAATCTCCCTTACCAGGCCTGTTTAGTTAATTCAAGTCCAGTCTAACCAAATTTGGTGATTGAATCTATCCACCTAATCTGAAACACGGTGTAACAATCTTCCCGACTTTTTTTCAACTTCAAATGGGGAAGATGAAGGTCGCCCCTTATCAATTTTTGGTGTCCCTTTAGCAATTTGGGGTACAAATAGCAATTCCTGGGGTGGAAATAGCAATTTGTGGGATACATGTAGTAATTTTGGTCTGTAAATAGTAAGAGCTCCTGGGGTTCCTTTAGTAATTCCTCTGGGGGTGCAAATATCACTTTTCGAACAACTTTTTCCGCAAAAGCTTATTTCTCCAAAAACACCTGTAAAGACATAAAATATCATAATAAGTACAAAAATGAGAACTAACAAAATGGATAATTGAGATCAAATTATACACAAAAATTTGCCTATCACTACCCTCCTAATCACTATCCAAATCGGAGGCTATAATCACAGGAAAAGTCTCAGATGGGCCTAAAAACGCATACTTCAAGGTATCTGGTAGTTTTATGATAGGTTCAACTTAGGAGGCTCTTCTTCGAAAGGAAGAATTATGGTAGAATCAGAAGCTGATAATGGTTCGAACCTAGTTTTCTATTTATCAGTATCTAATATTGGGATGGAGTTTAACAGAGCATTCACTTGTACAATGGTGATGTCGTCGTCAAAATCTAAACCAAAATGGGATAGACAAATCTCTAATGGACCTTCGGATAAGATGTTTGGTAGTGACTCTTGAACTAAAAGTTTTATAATGTTCACTTCTTCAACGCATATGTCATCTAGCTCATGAGGTAGCGGTGCCAAAAATTGATGTTGTTTTGATAGTGATAAGAAGAGTGATTCATTTCTCGGACTTGTGAAGGAATATTTTTAGACTCAAATTCTAATAATAAAACTAGAAAACTCGAAACAAAGTTGGTATCAAGATTAGAAAAATCACTAAAACTCAGGATTCCACCATTAACCAATTAAAGTGATTCAATCTAATCAATATTCACGCAATTCTTTACGTTTAAAGTGATTCTAATATGTTGCAAAAGTGGATTTTCAAAGTAACAATTATAAATCGAAAGCATAGAACATCAACAACCCTAGGCTAAGCATGCTCTATCAAAATAAATCACAATTGCTTAACAAAAATCCTTAAATTGATTTTTAATCAAAGCAAATAATCATAAAATAAATTACAAAAATTAATTAAAATATAAATATACCACTTTTCTTGGCACAATGGCTTCCTGATCCGTCGCCTCAGCAAAGGGGTTTAGCTCCTCATATTAATTACTTGCTCAAAATAATATTTCATATATATAGCTCAAAAAAAAGAGGTATAATTGATCGCACAGAGAATTTGCAATGGATATAAGTGTTGCAGACTTACTGTTAGAACGAAAAATAATAGAAGCAATGTATCGCAGACGCAATGGTTTTTCAAAGAAAAAGGTAGCATTTCATAAACGACTGTTCTGGGTGGCCTTTGTTCTTTGAGTTCTTCAGCAGCAGCATCAGAAACAATTTCCAGCAATTCTTGATTTCTTCCTCTGTGGTCTTCTAAACTTTTTTTAAACTTGACTAGCCTCCTCTGGGATTCCCGCAACCGTACCTATTTATACACCTCAAAAACTCTAGAAACCCGGTTAAATCTCTTCGATTTATTTTCGTGCAAGTCACGTCAATATTATTTTGTCGATTTGATTCACACATTTCTAGGCTTTCCAAATCTTTCCAAACTCTCTATTAGATATATATGAATCTTAGGAAAGTTTATCTTCCCTTCAATCTCACAGAATTTCCAAAACCAAACCAAACATAGACCCGTGAAAGTCTTCTCCTATGTTTTATCCAAATCCGATTATCCAACCAATTTTAATCCAATTCGACACCGATACCAGGTCTATTTAGGCTTAAGAAGTCAATCCCAAAAAAATAAGCGATTTTGTCTCTCCTTAACATGCCCAAAACTCGAAACCTAATTTGTCCATTGAAAATCCAGTTTTCCCGCCATTTTCTGAATTTGAAGAGGAAGATGGCCTCCCATATCCTCTGCTGGGGTGCCTTTACATATGTCATGGGGGTGCATTTATCAAAAGTGAGGGTGCCTTTAACACTTTTCAATCTAATTTTTCAAAAAATATCTGCACACATAAAACACTATAATAAGTACAAAAATAAAGCACCGGTTGGTGGTCTACCACACGTGTGAGAATACTCAGTTATATTTTTCTCCACTAAAGAGAAAATTCGGTGGTGGACGTCACGGTATTTAAGGGATATATAACTGATTCATCCTTAGCTATTCCAGTGATCGTAGAGGATATTGTATCCTTCGTCGTTATATCACGGACTTGAGCTCAAGGTTTTGCAGTTATAAATAGACTAAAAACCTGTCATTCTAAACACAATAACTTACATTGTAAATTCTTATGCAACCAAGAATTACTATGATATCTATTTTGCTTTTTCCCTTGAGACCAACTCTGATACATCAATCCATGTGGCTAAAGCAATCTTCGAGCGACCATAAGCTTGGTTTAGGTGAAGATTTCCGTGCTCAACCTTCTGCAACCCATACTAGACCCTAAAAACTCATCTTTACCCCTAACTCCCTTTTAGGTACCCACAACAGGTAAACCTTTATATATTATTGTTATTGTTATTTCCCTATTCATTTTTTTTCCCTAATATACTTCATAAATGTCCATCGCGATTTCAAATTAGGTAAGGAGTTTCAGGAAATTGCATACCAGTCATTCATTGTATATTTAATGAATTTATTGTATAGTATCTTAGCTCATTATAGAGTACCTTTTCACTATTACCAATCTTTGTATGTGATTATATAGTTATAATACATTATGTAACCATGGTAAATCAAGACTGGTTCTATGATTGATTTTGTTTTTAGGGTTTTTCTTGTTAGTTTATTGGTGATGATTGCGGTTATCACATTTCACAACTGAGTGTTGCAGTTAAAACTGCGATTTTCACTTGACATAATAGAATACTGAAGTTGATGATTGCAATTTTCACTAGATGCAAACTGTCAAAATTGTGAATCTCCTTAGTTGTGAAGTATGAAAATTTTCACATGTTTACTTTCAGTCATAACGGATATTATCAAGTTGCGCTTTAAATAATGATAAATGTACAATAGTTGGTGTTTAGGTTTAAATTGAGTTATTTACTGAATATTTTTAGAGATTTAAATTATAAAAGCGAGAAATTTTAGGAGGTTTTTTAAGTTATTCTTTTGCCCAACACATTCGCAATTGTTTTTTTAGAGTCCAAATTTGTGCACCCTCACTAAACCGGGGTGCACATTACGGCTCATCTAATTGATCTAAATTACTTCTAACTAGTTTTCCAAAACCATGCTTATCTTTTATCTTTTTATTATTATATTCTAAAATTGCATTGAAATTAGAAGAAACACAGTTTCAACTTTCTATAACTCCATTAAAAGTTCTTCTCTTTTCTCTGTTTCTCTTCTCTTCCACAGATGGTTCCATATTAACCAGTTGAAAAGAAAATCGATGAGTTCAACCAAAAGAAAGTAACACAATCATTTGAAATATACGACTAATTTTTTGTTTTTAATTTTGATGTTTTTGTAGGAATAGCTTATTAAAGTTCTGATGGCGGAGAAGAAATCAAGTTCTTATTAATAAGCTGAGACCAAAATTTGATCACGAGCTCGAATCTTCAATAACTTATCAAAAATTTATACTACAATTATATTTTGGGTACTTCTATAATTTGGGTTGTTGTTATTTTCTCCATATGAACTAAAATTTCAAAGCAAAACTAACAATCAATTAGCTATCCTGATGAACATCACCATCAAAACCATAAGCTCCATGTTGTTGATAGGGTATTCCGAAGGAAGAAGAGATTAATTGATAGTTCATATAGATGTATCGAGAACAAAAAAGAAACACACCAATTTTCTTCTTCTATGTTGCTGGGAGAACCCAGAGAAGATAAAGAGGAAAAGATGGTATCAATGGAGGTTTATCGGTCGTTAGTTTATTTTTGTACTTCAGTATTAGAATAAAAAATAAGAAAATAAAATTAAGTAGACGCGGTTTCTGAAAGAACGCGCAATTGGGGGATACTTGAACTAATTGGGGGATATAAATTACTTCCCCCAACCAATAGTGTCCGCTAAGGGGTGTTTTTGGGGGGCAAAAATACTAAAATACCCCTCCCTCAAAATAAAAAACAAACAACAAAATCATATCTCCATTTCCATCTTCACTTCTTATTAATCTCTTTTAGGGTTAGGGATTTGAAACCTAAATACTCCCCACTCCCTTTCAAATTCTAAATTTTCCCCACTCCCTTTCAAATTCTCTTCTCCTTCTCTGCCGGCTCCTCACTTTGAAAACGATTTTTTTTTTACATTCGGAAGTGATGAAGACCATGCCGGAAGTGATGAAGACATGCCGGTATAGATGAAGACCATGCCGGTAGTGATGAAGCTCATGCCGGAAGTGATGAAGACCATGCCGGAATTGATGAAGACCATGCCGGCATGCTCGATAGAAATCTATCAATGCCGGTAGTCAAGTGAAAAAAAAATCAATTTTCTGGATACTTTACATCATGTGCCGCAATAGAAATTTAAGCAACATACTATGCCGTTAGCAGTACCGACACGCTCGAGATTTAACTGACTGTGCCGGCAGTGGACTTTTCATAACCATAAAAATTTCAAAACGAAATAGGTTTTGAATTTCAAAACCAGAAAAAAAATTCTAGATAGTGGCAAACATTTATGAAAATTTCCAACAAATGCCGGCATGGTTTTTTCGGTTGAATACAATGCCGTCTTGCCTTTCAAAATTGGGGATACTGTTGGCCGGCATGGACGTAGTATGAATGCAATGCCGGAAATGCTGCTGCCGGCATTGTATTCATACTACGTCAATGCCGGCACCGATCTATTTCAGCTGCAACAATGGTGGATTCAAAGAAAAAAATCAAATTTTCAATACATTGGCACCTTTACCTGAGTATCGGGAGTGCTTGTACAATCATCCTCCATTTTTACCAAAAATTGTTCCCTCTCAAATATTTTTTCCCTCCTTCTACTCTCACCTCACTCACCCAAATTCAAATAAAAATACACACTAATCATTTAACAAATACTTAAGATTTTTACTAATTATAATTAACCACTAAACCTGATTAGTGAGGGGTAGATTATGAATTATATAAAATACTTAGATAAGGGGTGACCCTGATTTGATATTTAGATCCAGTTTTTGTCTTTTTCCTCTATCCCCCAATTAGTTTTGATATCCCCCAATTGCGCGTTCTTTCTGAAACCCATATAGAGGAAATTTAGATCAATAAGACAATCCGTAACGTGCACCCCGGCTTAGTGGGGGTGCACAGATATGGACTCGTTTTTTTTATGAAGAAATAAATATATATCTTTAATTTTTGAAGCAATATGTATTGATTTCTTTCTTCATCTAAGCATAAATTTATTTTTTGGCCGACCGAGCGAAGCGAGGGAGGACCTTATATTGACATTTTTTTGTAAAATCTAAGTCATCAATTGACACAAAAAAATTGGAAATGGTTAGGGCTGAAAAACCAAAAATGACTCTCTAAACCATTTTTTTCTTTTTTTCCTTTAGACATTTCCGTAAATAAACCGAATAGGAAGAAGGACAATATGTATTAGACATTTTCGTAAATAAACCAAAACGGAAGGGAAATAGGTATTAGACACTTTCGTTAATAAACCAAAGGGGAAGGGCAAATAGATATAAGTGTCAAATTGTATTATAATTTCTTATGTAACCTATTTTTTAGGGGTATAATTGGCAACCAAACTTTAATATAGCATATCTAAAAATCCGTGCTTTGGAATTGTATAAATTTTATTGCGTTGGAAAGGTTATAGAAAAATCTACGCAATGAGTACAAACAACAATGTCAAATTTAGAGTATTTACGAAAAATTCGGAGGTATATATAAACTTTGGTACAATTTTAGAAAATTATATGTATATCTATTATGCAAACCACCAGAAAGGATAAAATTAGGTATATATCTTTATTTTATTTTATTTTATTGGTTTCCTAAAGAATGTTTCCGGGGGAGGGGAGCCAATCATGTTCAAGTTTTTGTGCGTGCAATTAGTATTGCATAAATCATTTTTAAGAGGCCAGAAACAACATTTGATGATAATGCTCATTCTTATAACTTGTTGTGGTAGATCATTTGTGTACCTATTACTCTTTCAGCTGTTTTCAACAAGGAGGAAGACATAGCAACATACACGATTAAAGCTGTGAATGATCCAAGAACCCTGAACAAAATTCTATACATTAGGCCACCAGCCAACACTCTCTCATTCAATGAGCTAGTGTCCTTATGGGAGAAAAATTTTGGTAAAACCATTGTAAAGGAATATGTACCAGATGAACAAGTTCTGAAGAACATCCAAGGTCAGTAATTGTAGAGCGGTTATCATATATAGTTATTGTTTCATGAATTGGAGAGTTCGTTTAGATACCAATTTCTGAGCTGTTTTTTCTTTTTGTTCCGCATGCAGAGGCCCCTATTCCACTACAATACATATTATACACTCGGTTTTCGTGAAAGGGGATCAAACTTATTTTGAAATTGAACCTTCATTCGGAGTAGAAGCTTCAGAACTTTATAGCCAGCTGCACTATATATGATACGTTAATACCAAAAAAATTAAAAGCATGAATCAGGTAGTGATAAAGAGGAACAAATTAAAAAGAAAACCCAAACAAGATGCGGTTACATATGCACATACCTGAAGAATGATGTAGTATAAGAGGGCTTGAGATTGAAATTCAATCACATCCGCAGCTGCTTCAAGAAGACCAATAACTTGTGGAATAGATTCTTCAATTCTTCGAACTGTTTCCCTTAGTTCAATGCCAGACCCCCAACACCATGACCAACAGCTCCCCTAAGATCCAGTCCACCAATCTCAGAAGATAGGATGGCATGATCTATCTGTCCATATGCAGTCTCTCAGACATATTGACCATATGAGTAGAAGATTCAGAACTTTATAGCCAGCTGCACTATATATGAACTGTTTTTTCTTCTGCGATGAATTTCTGTCATGTACTGCACTATATATGATACGTTAATCAAGCTTTTGATGATTGAGTTGTTTCGCTATTCAGATTTATGCCCAGAAAGAAACCTGTAGCGCGGAGTTGCTTGTGGAAACACTTGTCAAGAAAGGTTTGCAAGAATCTCCACCAGTCGAAATCCTACAAATGTGAAGCTTGAGCTTACTTGGGGAAGTACTATGTTCCATATCGACCATCTCCCATTAGTCCGAGTAACCCAACATATATACCCAACTTCGTAAGGTACGTAAAACTAGAAGTACATTCCATTGTTTTAGAAGTTACATTCCTTTTTGAGGTTAAATGAGGTTGTCCTCAACACCATATCTGCCATGATGAATCAACTTGCAGTCTGTTGAATCCAAGTGCAATTCGTGGCTGCTTTAAACTTCTACTGTCACTTTGATCACTTCCCAGCACGGATCTTGGCAAAGCTTGACCAGCTTGGTGCCATTCATGAAGAGGCAAGTCACTGAGCCATAGCCATTCACTATGTCTTTATTGTACTCGCTAGTGTACCTGAATGAATCAGAAAATGTGAAGTGTGTCAAGTTGATTAAGGATTAGAATAATAACAACACTCTCTCATTCTCTGTATTGTGAAATGCAGGCGAAAAAAGGAATGTACTTTGTTGGTATTGAAACTACAGCGCTGGGCAGAGCGTACGAGTTTTTCTGGAAGCAGGTAAGCATGCCAGATTATACAATTATCTGTTGCGTTATCAGAGAGGATAGAAACGTTTAATGGAATCGACGATGGGCAGATAATGTGCTATTTTCCATCTAATATATCAGTTTGAAATTTGAAATATCTTTCGTCCATTTTTTTAATCTAGTTAGCTAAATTAATCTCAAATTTATGTAGAATTTACTAAAACAGTACAGTGAAAATACAAAGTAAACGACAAAATACCTTGATCAATATGTCTGAGAGACTGCATTACTTTTATCTAATGTTTGTGCCTGGGATGTCGTAAGGCTGAACTAGATTTGCATCTTTGAGGTAGAGTCTGAATTTCCAGTATGTATTGGAAGAATCTGTATAAGAGAGTGCATTACCTTCATCTACGAATTGTAATCATGTTTGTGCACTGCACAGGATGCGGTGAGGGTGAACTAGATTTTGCTTTGTTTCTGCGTGTGTACTAATAAAATCTTTGTGGTACAGTCTTGAGTATTGGAAACTTTTTAGTACAAGGTTACTGCAAACGGATGGCATTTTGCTTTCAAAAATAACAGTTGGCTCACAGAGTTCTGTACTTAGGAATCACTGCAACATATTCCATCTTTGGCCTCTCTGCTTTCCTAAAGAGTTGGTCAATCATCTTGCTCTTTGACACGTCAGTGATGTCAGTGTGGTCAGAAATGGCGTTTGATTTCCTTTTGACATTCTCACGCTGCCTCAAAGCAACCCGCTTCTTTCGAGCTTTAGCCTGTGCAACCTTTGGGTTTTAGGGAGCTCGGAAGTGTTGGAATGCACTGACATATTCTCTTTTCTATCTACTTCCTTTTCATTTTCACTCTCCATTTCTCCCCAGATGTTTTCATATTTTGCGGTTTCAGCAAAGATATCCTGACTAAGCTACCGCTGTGTAACCTGTTCTTGTGTTTGTGCCTCTTGAAGAGAGGTAACTAAAGGATTCACTTGACCTGATTTCTGGTCAAAAAAAAACAAAAAAAAAAAACTAACTAGCTAATTTAATCCCACTAATCCACCACTAACTAGCTATATGTGAATCGTTTCAGTGGACACTATTATAGTACTACTAATATACAACCCTGCAAGTAACTCAAATTAAAGGATGTCTGTTTCTGCTTCTTGTGAATTTTTAACAACAATATGAAGCCAAAAGTCTGTGAAACCTGCATAGTAATATGGCATGATGTCGACACGAATCCGCATTTGGGCAATTTCTATGACCTGGCGACAAATTTTAATTCAATCAATTAGCTGCAGACAGTAAAAACACGATAGATTCGTGCTGACTTTTTTGAAGCATAATTAGGTACACACATTTCACCGTTAACTACAACGGAAATATCAATAAAATCGACAACAAACTTGCCTTTCTTTTTTTCTTTTCTGAGCGAGAATTAGCGAAGTTCACTAAAATCCAACCATTTCTTGAAGTAAACACAAGTGGTAGCGATATGATTCCATCAGGTGTGCACTCATTCAGACGAGGACAAACTCCACAAGGAATTGAAGCCAAGGCCCCTGTTTTTGGAAGCCCTCTTCTATTTGTACATCGGTAGCATTGTTCGCCCGGCGAAAATTTTGCAAAGTCCCCTTTACCAGTACTTATTTCCTGCATAATCTTCTTGTCCAAAACCAAACTCTTCACAAGTTCTTCAATTTACCTACCAGTAAACTTAACAGAAAATACTGGCATATTGTTGAGAGCTTCAGCAATCTCCGCAACTGTTGCAACCTTCGATCTAGAGAGAAACTGCAAACACCGTTCTTGTGCCAACTCAATAAGCGCTGTATCTAATCTCCCTTCCGAATACCAGTCACCACCAGTGAGGTTAACCGAGGGTTGGAAGTCAAAACCCATTAAAGTTTTTTTTCCTTTGTTCTGTATGTTAACAACCTCTTTTATCAGTCCTTTGCCCTTGAGAGATTTGATAGACTTGTTAACAACGGTGTCAGGAATTACTTTGATTTTATACTTTATTTCCCTCGTCCATATCCCCATATCTTCTGTACTTATGATAAGGTCATAGATTGTGCGCTCAGCCTCACTGAGCTTCGGAGTATCAGCTCGTTTTCTTTTGAGAGACAGTGAACTTTCTGCTACTGGGCCCATTTCTGTTAAAAGAAACAAGTCCTAATAATTATTATTTGTTACAGCACACAATGATTCTTATAAATACAGCAAAAAACTGCAAATGAATGATACTTCATTTGAATTTCTATCTCCCTGGAAGGACACAATAACAGTTCTGAAATCCTGTGAATTTCAGCTATGACCTAAAGCTTGATACTTCCCTGGTGGATCAGATGCGTTCGAGACTGTTCTAAAGTTTTGTTATGGTCTCCCTCTAGAATTAACTCCGACAAATCTAGCTCCATTAAGTCTGAAAAGTACTACGAAGGAAACTTAATCTCAAAAACAGAAGCATTTGTCACATTTGAAGTTCTCTCTCCCTGGAAAGACACAATAACAGTTCTGAATTCCTGTGAATTTCAGCTATGACCTAAAGCTTGATATCCCTGGTGGATCAGATACGTTCTAGACTGTTCTACAGTTTTGTTATGGTCTCCCTCTGGAATTAACTCCGACAAATCTAGCTCCATTAAGATGTGCATCTGAAAAGTACGACTAAGGAAACTTAATCTCAAAAACAGAAGCTTTTGTCACAGTTGAAGTTCTATCTCCCTGGAAAGACACAATAACAGTTCTGAAATCCTGTGAATTTCTTTCTCCATCTTTCTCCATGAGCGATGGTTGACGATGTTTTGACTCTACCTATTGAACATTTTGTTCGTACTATAACAGGAACCAGGGTAAAAGGACTGGAAGCAGAAATTCTAAATAACCCAAAAGGTCCAGTACCAAAATACGATTTGGAGTCCGTGGTTTACAATGTTACCATTGTAGGATCTGGCATAGAGAGAGAGCAGAGAGGATCGAACAATGAAAACACGGAGAGACTACATTGTGTAAACTTACTTGACAATTTTCATTAATGTAAACGATGCCTTTATATAGGCAGCAATATACAAGATTTGTTCTACTGAAACTCCACTAAACGCTGCACGATGGCATTACAACCATGACTGGTACTCTCCTAAAGACTAGGACTAATAGTTACCTACTAAAACATACTCTGAGAACAGTAATAGGTGGGTGCAGTACCTGCACACCATTAACCCAAGATCAAATCCTACGACCCCTGTCAGCCAATGTAGTTTGAGTTTAGTTTAAACTCCAACAACCATGATTTGAAATTTGTATCCAGTCCTACCGATATGTGATAAAAGAATTTCAAAGTTATGTTATTGTTATTTGTTAGGTGCTAATTTGGTCATGGCTATGTGTATTATTGATTATAATTTGATACAATAGTTCAGGTAGGTGAAAATCAAAGGAGTGGCATAAAAAGTTCTCATTCAGGAATTTCATCAAACATAATAAAAAAAAAAACAATTCTTAAAATACATCTAACCTGACTGTGAAAACCCTAACCATGTCTAAGAAATTGAAATAAGAAAACAGAATCATACCTTTGAAATCTTTCGTATCACCGAGAAGATGAGAAAACGAAGCGCCTTTGGAAGTCTAGAGAAGTGAAAGATGCGGGAGGAAGATGAAGAAGTTTGGGGTTTTTGTTTCTCAAGTAGACAGTAAAAATTTGGTTTCCAATGTTGCCTGGTGTTTCTGTCGGGCGTCGGCTAAGAAGGTTTTAGTTAAGAGAGTGTTTGGACTTGCAAAAAAAAATACTTTTCGAGTCAATTAAGTCGAAAAATCGTAAGTGAATTTCAAAATACAAATCTGCCCGTGAATTCTGCTTCGAAAGCAGAAGTTAGAAGTAAAACTATTTTACTTCACAAAAAGTTAACTTTTCGATTTCTAGAAGTCATTTTGAAATCTGACAGCTAAACTAACTTCTGACTCCAATGTGCCATCCAAACAGCCTATTTAGTTTCAAAGTAAAAGTCAATCCTAAAATCAGAAATAAAATTAATTTACTTCACAAAAATTTGATCTAGAATTTTTTTATTTTTTTAATTATTCTGAAACTGTATATCTAGACTAACTTTAACTGCATAACCAGTATCTGAACAAGTTATAAGTCATTCTCAGTAGTTAAAAGCAATGAGATTTTGCTCCACAAAATGTTTTGCTTCTAAAAGCCTTTTAAATATGGAGAAAGGGGATGAGGACCGGAATGAGTCTAATAAACTTATTTTCTTCTTTCTTATTAAAAAAAAAAAGTTTAATAAACTTATCCTGAAGGGGTTGGAGCCTTTGCTTCAAAACACTCAGCTATACACTGACACTACCGCTGCAGGTATTTCACTACTGTTTGCGCCACGCCCTTTCAACATGAGATCTGGTAGGATGCGACGGGCTGAAGATATTCCTCTTGTCTCAGAGTGGTCCGGGTGAGTTACCAGAAATTGCTGAAATGTTTTGTACTAAATGAGTTGCACCACCGACCACCCAAGGCTCAGAAGAAGAAGCACTTGTTCCGGTCACTCCAGGCTACTAAATTTTTCCAAAGTACAGAATTGGATTGGGCTGAAGCCGGTCTTCAAGTTTGCAAGCAAGGATATAACATGTTGAATCTTTTGATCCACGGGAAAATTTTGAATTACCACCATCTTGATTACAATTTTAACCTGAAACCCGTGAAGACGCTTACAACGAAGGAGCGTAAGAAGTCGTGTTTTGGTAATGCGTTTCATCTATGTCGTGAAATCCTGCGTCTGGCGAAACTTGTGGTGGATGCTAACATCCAGTTCCGTTTGGGAAATGTAGATGCATTCCAATTGGCAGATGGACTGCAGTACACATTCTCGCATGTTGGCCAGATAACTGGTATGTATAGATACAAATACAGGCTTATGCGCCAGATCAGAATGTACAGTTATTTGCCAAGTAATAATTTGGTCAAGGGACTGTCATTAGCTAAAACTTGAGCTTAACCTTTACTACAATACTTGGTTTTTTAATAATTTGATTATGGTTATTTCTTTTTACTTGTACTAGAACTTGTACTACAAATTCGAACACAGGTGTAAAAGTGATTTTTCCGGGACTTCTGAGTTATGCCCTATAGCTTTCACTTTGTTTCATGACCAGGGAGTCATTTATACTTTCCAAATTATCTATTTAGTATTTGTAGCAGAAGATACATACAAATAGGGATGGTTTTCCCTCTATTTCTACTACATAGATAAATACAGGGAGTTGTTATCACTGACAGAACTCATCTGAATGAATGACGCTTCATCAAACTGGCAAATTTCGGGTGCTGTTGATGTCCTGCAAGGATCCTTTCTCGCATAACCAAACCATGCAATTTTATGAGTCACCTGCATATTATTCTCTGTGAATTTTCTGATACCGCACGAAGTTCCAGAAAAATTAATGGCATTTTTATTGGTGGTTCTCTTATGAAAAACTGAACAAAGAACAGAACAAACCATGGGTGATGTATTGAGCAGAATTACTGTCAGATAAACATTCATTCATATGGTACGGCTTTCTAAACAGAAAACAGTAACAAAAAAAGACAAACTGGATCATAGAAATCTATAAAGGAGGAATCACTGAATCAACGCATACGCGCCCTCTTATCCTTCTTCATCCGTGGTCCACTAGAACCTTTCCTTTGCCAGGGGCTTTAACTTGGACTCCCTTCTTTGCAACAACATATTCCTTCTTTGGCCTCTTCGGCACTGCTTTCCTATAAAGTTTGTCAATCATCTTGCTCTTTGACATGTCAGTGATGTCAGTCTGGTCAGAAACGGCGTTTGCTTTCCTTTTGACGTTCTCACGCTGCCTCAAAGCAACCCGCTTCTTTCGAGCTTTAGCCTGTGCAACCTTCTTTGGAGTCCGAGCATCAATCTCTCTATAATGTGCCTTCATTAGAGCAATTTCTTCTTTAGTTACAGGCTTCATTTGTTGCCTGTGCCTCTTTTCCTCTTCAAGAAACCATGGGGGCAATTTATCATCGTCAAACATGTACCTGTTGTAAGCGTCATCAAGTAATGCCTCCCTCTGTTTCTTCTTCAACATTTTCTTTGCAGAGGCTAGTATCTCGGCCTTCTTATCGTTATCTTCTTCCTCAGATTCGTTGGAGGATGACGATGCAGATGAGTCATCACTCGAGTCTGTAATAGCAGCTGGAACAACCTCAAAGTCATCGTCTGCTGCTTTAGAAACTCGAGTTTTAGGGAGTTCGGAATTGTTGGAATGCAATGACATATTCTCTTTTATATCTACTTCCATTTTATTGTCACTCTCCTTTTCCCCCGAGATGTTTTCAACTTCTGCAGCTTCCGCAAAGATAGCCTGACTAAACCACTGTTGTGTAACCTGTTCTTGTGTTTGTGCTTCCTCCTCTTGAAGAGAGATCATTAAAGGATTCGCTTCACTAGCAACCGTTTCTCTATTAGAATCCTGATCCAATTCAACAGCATCGTCACCCTTCATGGACGGAAAAAAAAAAAAAAAAAAAAGTCAAACAGAGAAAATGATAATTAACAACGGTAGTGTAGTGGAAACAGGACCCAATATCACCTAATAAAAAGGGGCTTTGAGACAAAGGCAAGATAGAAAAATCAAAACTGAGATGCTCCAGATAGAGGTCGTCCGGAGCAGATTTAATCAAGTAATGAAACTTCCCCTCATCAAATCATAATGATTCCCAACATACCTTATACAGCTCTTTTTCATCAAAGGCTTTCTTAGAACGCTTTCGCTGCTGAGAACTTCCTTCTGTTCGTGTGATATATTGTTTGTAAGCTTCATCAAGTAAATCCTCGATTCGCTCATCATACCTAGCCAGGCGAATGCACATTTTCAGTCACACTAAATGTAGAACAGTGGTATTGTCAGGGAGTTTCCTTTAAGCAGGAATACGGTAGAAAAAAGTTTACCGCTTTTTCTCTTCATCGGTGTCAATATCACTGGATGAATCATTTTGCGTACTAGTCTCATACTCATCATTCTCGCTATCTCCTAAATTCCCATCTTCATAATTGACTCCTATTGAGTCAACAGCTTCTAGATCCTTCTTTCCCTAAAAGAAACAGAACAGCAAAAGTAGGAACCATTAGATATGAAATACGAGTATTTGACTAAGATGTGAGTATCGTTAATTCTGCTATATTCGGCGTAAATACTAGTTTCAGCTAAATCCTGGAACTAAGAAGCCAAAGAGAAAGTTTCAGGTTGAAGGAATTGCCATTATAACATAAAAATTAACCTTGATAGATGAAAGAGAAAATAACTCTTCATCAACATAACCATCTTCCAAGGCATCTATCTGCATCCCAGTTGATTTACGTGATTTATCCTGCAGAAGTTTAAAGAAGGTAAACGAAAGAATCAGCTAAAAAGCATTCAAACCCACTCAGCTATAAAGACGCTAATCAGGTTATCGTCTAACGACCTTAGCTTGTCTTTTCGCAGCAACTTTCTTTGCACGTTTCTTCTTGCGCTCCATAGCGTATGTCAGCTCCTCCATTTCATTAAGCATCTTATCATCATCATCGCCGTCGTCATCAGCCTTATTCTCATTATCAGCATCAGTAGGTTTAGGAGTAGCCTTTTGCGTAGGGGATAGTGCTTTTCTCAAATTTATCCTCCACCTATAAATTTGGAGACAAACATGAAACCAAATGAGACATAAAGCATTGCCAGCTAATATAAGAAACCATCACCCATTTTCCAATATTAAATATTTGAGAACTATATGTTTATCTACGAATGAATATTCTGTAATATACTTCATCAGATACTTGAAGTCTTGCTTCCCCAAAACCTGCAGATCTTCACATAGCGCCTTGACCGGAAATACAAGGTAACTAGAAATTAGTTGAAACAGCAGCAAATGGAGAACTAAACCTGATACAAATAATATTCTATTTTAGACGATATATATACAAAACATTATTGACCAGTTGACAAAGATACATGACACAGCAATTACTATAAGAAATGAAGTCCCGCTATCTTAAACAACAATACAACTCCACAATTTGACACATTGGAAACGGCAAGTACCTCTTCAGTGGTTAAGATATGATCTTTCAATGGTATACAAGCAGGATCCTTGAAGGATATGGAAGTAGCTGACCCAAGAACTTCAAGAGGGATCTCAGACCACACAAAGTCTGAAGCCAGAACAACCGTCCTTAACATTGACACGTTTGGATATCTGCAATAATGAGAATCCATAAATATATTCTTTCCTATATTCTAAATATTGTAGTTCCTTTTTCCTTTCAAATTTCTAAGCCCTGAACGAGTTTTAGGTTATGAAAGAGCCGATTAAGAACGTGCAATGGCTAATTCACACTTCTCGCAAAAAACGTAAGGTAAGAACCATGCCTACATGGTTAAATTCGCAAATTAGCCAACAATTTGGACTCATTGGAAGATGAAACATACCCTACCCGCCGGGGTTTTGGTACTGGGTTCCCGAAAACATCGTTCACCTACAAACTCGGAAACTTAGAAAATCAGAAGTCTGAAATTCATCAACAATATAAAATGGTGATAGAAAACAGATATAATGTGAACTATTCATATAACCTTGATATTATTGGATGTAATATCATGATTTACCTTAGGTTCCTGTTCAACATCAAACAAATACTTCACATCGAGCAGACGAGGATCAATCTTCGCAGGGGCTTTATATTTCTTACCCACAATGTAGGTTTCTGCAGATGTGGAACGGCTGGCAATTGGTTTAGTCACTTCGACTTTGCCAAATAACTGCAACGGAGACCCAAAATAAGATATCAATAGCAAAAAGAAGCAAAACTAATACTACTAAGTTCAGTGAAACAGAAATAAAGCTCTTACCTTATTAAGACAGTACAGGACCTTATTGTAATCTTGTGATCTGAATATCTATCAAAATAAACAGAAAAGCAATCAATACTTGAATACATTTATCACATTAAGTAGAAAATAATACAGTCTGTAAATCTAGTAAACACATATATCAAATTACAGAAAGTAAGACAAGACTGACACAAGGAGTCGGTGGTAAGTGGTAACGGCTATAGAGATACTATTCTTAGCAGCAACAGTGTTCTTTTTATACATGCACGGACCAGCACAAAATGTCAAATCACATTGAGTTCCAACGGGAATAAGCAGCAAGGGACCAAAACACTCCGAGTCCTGAGGTACCACAAATGAAAACTTCTACTAGACTATAAATTACAATGTTAACAATTTGATGGCTACCAAGTATGAGATGGTGTGGTGTTCCTACGTGGAATTACACTTGCAGTCCCGTAAGATGCAGGATAACCTCATATCTTAAGTGAACCCCCAAATTTACATCACCCTTGGATTAAATTAATTAGTTGCGATTATGTTTATAAACTGACTTTTTTTATAAACTGGAGCTGAATACTACCAACTTTCTAAACTAGTACTTCCAACAACAATGCAAATTGCAATTAAACACACAATTCCCTCTTTATATCATTAGCAATAATGATAATTAATTCCCGACAATATCGAATGTCGCGGCAAACTACCCATTTAACCAAAGTAAACAATCAATATACAATTCATTGAAATAACACTCTACTACATTTACCAATTAAACAACAATTCAGCAATGAAACCCATAACAGAATCAAAAATACTCCATTACCTTAGTAACCAAAGTTCCTTTAGGTGACATAAATTCCGTAGCGAGCCTAACAGCATCAACAACCAAAGAGGTCTGAACCGTAGCTTCTTGAGCCCAAGCACCACCAATATTAGGAGAACCATCATGCAATACAACATCAAAACTTCTAACACAATTTTCTTTCATAAGCTTTTTAAAAGTTGCTCTACACTTATCAGTAGTAATATCCTCTATAATTGAAATAGCACCTCGAATAGGTTTAATAGGATAAAGATCAACTCCAAGAACAAAACCACCAACTGGGATTTTCTTAACAGCAACTTGCATCCAACCACCAGGTGCAGCACAAAGATCCAATACAGAACGAGCTGATTCTAGAAAATTGAATTTTGATTCTAACTGAAGTAATTTGAATGATGCTCTAGACCTGTAACCTTGTTCTTTGGCTAGACGATAGTATTTGTCTAACCTATCCCCTCCCTTTACCTTCTTACCCATTTTTCTCTTCTCTCTATAATTCTAGGGTTCAAGAGGTCGAGAGGCTGATCACAGAGGAGATACACAGTACGAGTTTTTAAGAGGCATAGTAATTGGGCCGTCGAATTGGACTATTTATGGTGTCGGACTACCTTAATCGTATCTTGAGCGCGCCGGCCGGAAACACTGGTGCCCTATTGCCGGAAATTATTTTGGTGGTTGACCCCGCTTTGCATGTCCAATCCGACGAGCTGTTGAAGTCGAAAGGATCCCGAAGCCTCGACCACAAGCGCCATCTGAATGAATGAAGCTTCATCGAACTGGCAAATTTCGGGTGCTTTTGATGTCCTACAAGGACCCTTTCTCGCGCAACCAAAACATGCAATTTTATGATTCATCTGTATATTCACTGTGAATTTTCTGAAATTGCACACTCAAGGTTCCAGAGCGGTTGCTCATTCACTGTATATTCTTTGAGACGTCACAGTGTTTGATGAAACACCGTGAGTATCTGTGGTAGCATTGGGTTTCCTTCTTTGACCGGATTTCGCTATGTTAAGGTCTGAGGGAAAAAAAAATTTGCCAGAAACCAACTCCGACACCACCTTTTAAAATTCACTGATTTAGCATGCCGTTCCAGCATGTTTTTCTTGGTAATGATGGTCCTGTCTTGTGAACTATACTAATCAATGTTTTTTCTCCCATCAGGAAGAAATGCAATTCTACTACATTTGGAACAGTTAAGCAAATATTATAGCTTTGTGCGTACATATAAATTACTCAATTCCAGTAGTCATATGCAAAGATATTCAATTTCCAGAGAATTTAAGCAGCTAACAGTAATAAAATCTGCTCACAAAATTGTAGAACTTAAAAATCAATCAAAATAGCTCCAGTCTTCTACTCTGTATAATCAAAAGCTTTTTCCTTTCTTTCCTCCTCTGTGAGCGGATGCTCCTTTATTAGCAGATCCTTTGCCTTTAGGAGCGCCCTTACCACCGGCCTTACTCTTCTTAGAGGAACCCTTGCCATGTCTACCAATTCCACGAGACCGCTGATCTTTCTTCATCCGCCGATCCACTAGAACCTTTCCTTTCCCAACGGGTTTAACTTGGACTCCCTTCTTCGCAACAACATATTCCTTCTTCACTCTCTTAGGTTGTGCTTTCTTGTAAAGCTGCTCAATCATCTTGCTCTTTGACATGTCATTGATGTCAGTTTGGTCAGAAATGGTGTTTGCCTTCTTTCGGACCTTCTCAAGCTGCCTCATAGCAACCCGCTTCTTTCGAGCTTTAGCCTGTGCAACCTTCTTTCCTGGACGAGCATCAATCTCTTTAAACTGTGCCTTCTGAGCAGCAATCTCCTCTTTAGTTACAGGCCTTGTCATCTGCCTATGCTTCTTTTCCTCATCAAGGAACCATGTGGGCAATCCCTCATCGTCAAACATATACCTGTTGTAAGCGTCATCAAGTAAAGTCTCCCTCTGTTTCTTTCTCAGCATTTTCTTTGCGGTGGCTAATATCACAGACTTCTGATAATTATCTAAATCCTCTGATTCATCGGAGGATGAGGATGAATCATCACTCGAGTCCGTAGCAGGAGCAGGGACTATTTCAAAGTCATCCTCTGCAGCTTTAGCAGCTTTGTTCTTAGGGAGTTTGGAACTGTTGGAATCATCAGTCATTGTCATATTCTGTTTAGATACTTCCGGAATTGAAAGCTTTGTCTCTTTTATGTCTACCTCCATTTCATCGTCACTCTCCTTTTTCCACAATTGTTCTTCATCTGCTGCAGCTTCAGCAAAGACATCCTGGCTAAACCACTGCTCTGTAATCTGTTCTTGTGTTTGTGCTTCCTCCTCTTGAAGTGGAACCATTAAAGGATTGGCTTCACTATCAATCATTTCTTTGTCAGAATCATGATCCGATTCAATAGCATCATCACCCTACATGACAAAAAGAAAAAATCAAAGTCAAACAGAGAAAGCAAAACAAACCTGAACTACAATTGTTATATAAGAAAAATTATAAGTAACAACAGCATGAGGTGGAACACGGAGGGACCATTGTCACCCAACTAGAGTGGGCATTGAGATAAAAGTGTCACAAAAATGATTTCTCAATATTGAGATGCTCCAGAGAAAGGTCATCCAAAGATTTAAATCAAGTTTGAAAGGTAAGAAGATACATGTTCACTGCCTGTAACAAGATACCAGTAATGAAATTCCACATCAAAAACTCATAATAATGATTTCCTCCATACCTTATATAGTTCCTTTTCGTCATAGGACTTCCTAGCACGCTTTCGCTGCTGAGAACTTCCTTCTTTTCTAGTGACATATCTTTCATAAGCTTCGTCGAGAAAACCCTCGAGTTCGTCGTCATACCTAATCAGATGAATACAAAAGGATCAGTCAGTGAATATATACAATACTAGTACATCACCAAGTAAATTTAAAGCAGGAATAAGGTATTGAAAATGATTACCTCTGTTGCTCCTCATCAGTGTCAATATCACTGGATGAATCATTTTGAATACGAGTCTCCTGGTCTTCATTTTCGCTGTCTCCTAAGTTGCCAGTTTCATCATCGAGTTCTGTTGAGTCAACAATTTCTAGGTCCTTCTTTCCCTAAAAAAATAAACAAGGTAGGTATTGTTAGTATTTGAGGTATTCCTGGAATTACTAGATTCAGCTACGCCCTGGAAGTAAGAAGATAAACATTAAGTTTCAGACTGAAGGTATTGCCATGTGTTTAAACAAACCTTGATAGAAGAAAGAGAGAACAAATCATGTTCTTGATAACCATCTTCCAATGCATCAACCTGCATCTTACGTGTTTTATCCTGCAGATTTTCGAAGAAGGTAATGGAAAGAATCAGCTAAATGACATCACATAAAAGACACACAAAGAAATTGTAGTCTAACGACCTTGGCTAGTCTTTTTGCAGCAATTTTCTTTGCACGTTTCTTCTTGCGCTCCATAGCGTAAGTCAGCTCCTCCATTTCGTTGAGCATCTTATCATCATCATCATCGTCGTCGTCATCAGCCTTATTTTCATCCTCAGCATCAGTAGATTTAGGAATAGCCTTCTGTGTGGGGGATAGTGCCTTTCTCAAATTTATCCTCCACCTGTGAATTAGGAGAAAGACATGAAACTAAATGAGACATAAAATTATGCCAGCCAACATGGATAACCATTACCCATTTTCTCAACATCTATATTTGAGGACTATATGCTTATTTAAAAATGAATAAGCAGTGACATACTTCATCAGATGCTTGAAGTCTTGCTTTCCCAAAACCTGCAGATCTTCACATAGAGCCTTGACCTGAAAAGACAAGGTAATTAGACTTGATTGAAACAGCAGCAAACAGACAACTAAACCTGATGCGAAAAAACATTCTTGACCAGCAGACAAGGATACAGAAAACAGCAGTTACTCTGGAAACAGGCAAGTACCTCTTCAGTGGTTAAACTATGATCTTTTAATGGTAAGCAAGCAGGATCCTTGAAGGATAACGAAGTAGCTGTCCCGAGGATCTCAAGTGGGGTCGCAGACCATACAAAGTCTGAAGCCAACACAACTGTCCTTAGGATTGCCATAGTTTTTCCTTCGCTATCTACTACATACCTGAAATAATCATATATATGACCAAAAAAATAAAATCAATGAACATAAATTCAAGCATAGAGCAACGTATATACTAGATAAAACAAACATGTGACAGTGTAGGTGCATATATACGTGGGAGATTTTATTGCATCTTTCCATATCCTAGCATATGTTAGTTGGTCATTTTCCTTTTAAATTTCCAAAATCTCTGTGCTCCAAAAGTAGAACAAGTTTTAGGTTATGAAAGAGATGAAATAGAACGTGCCCACAAGAAACGGCTTATTCACAATTTTCACTACCATGTGTAAGAAAAAGAACCATGTTTTCACAAATCAGTAAAAATATTTACTCAGTCGGAAAAAGATACATACCCATCACGGTGTCTCGTTTTTCCTCCTTTTCCAAGAACATCCTTTGCCTACAAATGCAGACACTTACAAAATCAGCAGTCTGATATGAATTAATGAAAGAAAAGTGTGATCAAATAGATAAAAAGTAACTCTCCAAAATTTTATGATATGAATTACCTTTTGCTTTTTCTCTTCAACATCAAATAAATGCTTGACATCTAGGAGACGGGGATCAATCTTTGCAGGGGCTAAATATTTTTTACCTATAATGTAGGTTTCTGCAGATGTGGAACGACTGGCAATTGGTTTAGTCACTTCGACTTTCTCAAATAACTGTGATGCAAACCCAGAATTAGACAACAGAAACAGGCAAAAGTAATTTCACTATCTTCAGTTAAAAAGAAACAAAACTGTTACCTGCTTCAGACAGTAAAGGACGGCATTGTAATCTTGTGACCTGAAAATCTACAGAACATGATAGACAAGTAATCAATACCTAAACAGAATTCAACCCGTCAAGGAACACAGAGTCTAAACCCAATGAGAAACAACAGGATAAAACAAACCAGTCAAAAAAGCTGAGTATAAATGATATAAGCAACAGCTGAGTTCTCTCAGCAATTACACCACAAGTAATCCTTGCAGCAGCAATTCTAAAGCCAGTTTATAAAGAAAACAGCCATAATCCAAACCCAGTCCATAATCCAGTTTATAGACCAAACCGTAGTTGACTCAGCATATTAACACAGGGGGCGAAAATAAAGAATAATTTGCAATCGGTATTTATTTTAATTTATTTTGCAATGAACGTCGGACTAAGGCTACATAAAAGAAACTGCTAAATTTGTGAAGACGAGAAATCTGTTGACATTATAATTACAATGTGTTGTGGCTGACAGTGACAAAAACACTGCAATGGAAAAATTAACTGCTACTTAATACTTATATAGACACAATCTACATCCGCGGAGACCAACAGACCCAACTTGCCTCCCTGTAGGTCCATCACTGAGACCAAAGATGTGTACCAATAAGTCCATTAGGGCTACCAACAGCAAAGCATAGCCGGAGAGATAATATCTCGAAAACATTAGTAAGCATTATATTCATTGAGGTTTTAACTCTTACTGAAACCGCGCATAACATAGCAAATCCTAGTTCCATAGCAAAAACTAAATAAGCAAAAAGTACAAAATATTGTGTCTATTGCAAAATGCTGTGTCTGCAAATTTCATTGAAACAGTACCAAATAAACCACAGATATATGCTGAGTTTACAGCAGCACCCAAAAATGGAACTAAATCTGTTGCAGAACATATAGCTGACACCATGTGAATAGAAGAGGTTGCAGAGGCAGCATCCCAAAAATTGTTTTTTCATCATTTGGATTTAACACAGTAAACAATCTAGAAACACTAATTAAATTAAAATTCACAAAATTAACCAATCAAAAAACAAACTCATAAAACATAATCAAAACATCGTATTACCTTAGTAACAAAAGTCCCTTTAGGCGACATAAATTCCGTAGCGAGTTTAACAGAATCAATAATCAAAGACGTCTGAACTGTAGCTTCTTGAGCCCAAGCACCACCAACATTAGGAGAACCATCATGTAATATAACATCAAAACCTCTAACACCATTTTCACTCATAAGCCTCTTAATAGTTGCTCTACATTTAGCAGTAGTAATATCTTCTTCAACTGAAATAGCACCTCTAATAGGTTTAATTGGGAAAAGATCAATACCAAGAACAAAACTACCAACTGGGATTTTCTTAACAGCAACTTGCATCCAACCACCAGGTGCGGCACAAAGATCCAATACAGAATGAGCTGATTCTAAGAAATTGAATTTAGCTTCTAATTGAAGCAATTTAAAAGCTGCTCTAGATCTGTAACCTTGTTCTTTGGCTAGATGATAATATTTATCTAACCTATGCTTTCCCTTTGATTTCTGAACCATTTTTCCCTCGTCTGTATGTCTGCAACTGTGTTCTTGGGGTTGAGGGAGGAGGAAAGGAAGAAACAAGGAAGCTATTTGCTAAGTTATAGGGTTTTATTAGATTTTAGGGTTTAGTTTTCCCTGGTGAGTCGACCGACTTACCGAGCTGTTGGGCTGTGGAGGATTGGACTAGAACGGATTTTTGGGGACTACTAAAAAATGGAGGGGGACTATTTTGTGATAGAATGTCTACCCTATACTTATAAGGGGTGTCCTAAAGTGTGGAAATGACTAACCTACCCTTAACCTAATTTAATTTAAAACCAACCTAATAACCACCTATATATATATAACCACCACCTCCTCCCAGCACTACTGCCCATCACCTACCACCTCCAACTACCACCACCACCTCTATGCATATAGCTTAATTTAAATCATTAACGAACATATTCTCACAAACCCATTACTTGTCATTCGTTTTTGGTTGAAGAAATGAGAAGTAATCATCAAAATGAGTTGAAAATGAAAGTTGCAGAGAGAAGTTCGGCTAGGAATTATGTGAAACAGTTTGTCGAACTAGCCGAACTCAGCTTTAATGGAGTTTTTTCTTTCAGAAAAAAGTTCGGTTACCTCGCAAAAAAAAAATCCCAGTCGAACTTTTAGTTCGGTCACGTCGCAACTTTTTTTCATTTTTTTCCTAGCCGAATTTTTAGTTCGGTTTTGTCGCAATTTTTTTCTACTAACCGAACTTTTTTCTGAAAACCTATATATTGAGTTCAGTTACGTCGAGAGAAAAAATCCCAGCCGAACTTTTAGTTCGGTTACGTCGCAACTTTCTTTTTCCTAGCCGAACTTTTCTCTGAAAGAAAAAACTCCATTAAAGCTGAGTTCGGTTACCTGTTCTTCAGATGTCGTAGCCGAACTTCATTTTCATGGTCGAAATCAGTTTATAAATTTCTCATTTTTTCGAAAGTTTTTGTCAATTCAAGCAACATTAACTAAATTTGAAGTATACCTAAGTACCCAAAACCCTCATTTCGAAATCAACCATCTTAAAAAAACAAAAAAAAAAAACACTTCTTCTCAAAAATTATTCTTTTAAAAACACTCAGCTAATTAATCTAACCTCACTAATTAATCATTACACTAACACTAATTAATCATTACACTAACTAATTTAATCACCAAGGGCAAGTTTGGTATTAGAAAAAAACTAAGTTAACGGGTGGCTCAAATTTACTTCAAATATCCACCCCAAAATAGAAGAGTAGCCCCCCCACCTTTTTTGAGTAGTCCCCAAAAGATCATTCTTGGACTATGTATGGGAGATTTATTGGGACTGTCTTTTAAGTAGGTACTGTGAGAAGCAGATGAAATCCGACGGATTTGGTTCCGCCGGCGTCCAGTCTATCTAAGAGCATCTCCAATGGGAACCTGGTGTGAATCCTACGTGTAACCCCTTTTTTCACGGATGTGAAACAAAAAATCCCTTGATTTAAGGAGGTGAAAAAAATTCATCTCCAACCATAAAGCTTTTAACTTATTTAGTGCAAAATCTATTGGTTGAAAATAATTAAGTAGTTAATCCTAACCTTAGATATTGGTGATTAGGATGTTCACATCCTCTAAGACAACCTCTGAAACTTGAGGATGACTTTGAGGATGTTTAGATAACTGTCATCCACGTAATCTTCACATTCTATTTTAACATTACCATTGGAGAAGGATTTTTATCAAAAACTAGATAAATCCTATGTGGCCTAATTAATAGGAAGTTGAGGATGTGCCGTTGGAGATGCTCTAAATAACGGATTTCAAACTTCCATTTGTATCCAATCTGTCATCTAATCCTTCATGCAGGGGATCTAATATCTTCTGGATTGGCCGATTGGATACCGGTGGATAGAAGGATTTAACAAATTATGTGGAACTTTCTCTTCAAAATTCCAAATGCTCGTTCGACATCCTTCCCACATCATATCTGCTTCTTGTTAAAGCACCTTTTATCACGGTTCCCATCGTGTTTGGGTATCTCAGTATAAGCTTGAACTAAAGTTTGTCAGGCTGGATAAATTTTCTTCCTTCATAAAATACCCCAATATTATAGTTATTGTCGTTGATGATGAAATTTGTAGTTGGAACAGTTCTGTACTTCAGTTTTTCATACAAATGTGATTTGTGTAAGATATTGATGTCGTTATTCGATATCGGAGTCAAAAATAAGTATGTCATATCTGACCAATAATCGACCAAATTTTGCGCTGGTAGTGGTAAAAAACGTGGTCCAAAATGGTTGACTACAATTTCGCAAAATATACCGAGATTTTCGTATGCAGTTTTGTTTGCCATGCGAATGTACTCACTATAGGCATCCTCTGGTAAACCATAAGATAAAATCCTTAAGGATGTAATGACATTTTGTTCATGACTATGTCCTTGTACTTTTCGTGCATCAAATTGATAGTTGAATTTAGGGTTTACCTGACGAAGCTCTCCAATATTCATAATGACCAATTGTTGAAGCATGCGGAAGAGATATTGAGAATCCTCATCAGAGTACACACATCATCCTTTGGTGTCCATCATCTGGAAATCTCCACGTATATTTTAAAAAAAAAAACTCCCCTGGTTCTGGAGCTCGTAGAATTTTCCTTATGTATAATTGTATCATGGCTTTTATCATCTTTCTCTCATCGTCTGATTCTTCATTCATTTAATCTAATTGCTCCATAAACACTTGTTATCTTTGGAGAAACATTATCTCGTTTGTGTGTGTTTCCTCATTTTCCAAATTAGAATCCACCAGGAAAATAAAAATCTAGATTAAAAAGACTAAAAACAAGTAATATATTCGAGAAATTTGATGACTTTTTATGAAAATAGAAAATAGATAGTAGTTGTGTGTCAATTGGTGGATGAGAGGAGATTTATGGTAATATATATTATCCTATTCTTTTGGGATAACACTAGAGCTGCATAGGAACCGGTGAACCGGCTTAGAACTGAAAAACCCAGACTAGAACTGGACCGGGGTATAGGGAACGAGAATGGAATTCAGAACCGGTTACATATGGGGTACATGTAACGGTTCCAACCTTATTCCCGGACTGTCCCGGAGTGAAATATTTGTTTAATTTCATTCATTGATTTAAACTCATCTCAGCCGTTGATGATAGGTTTTTATACTTATTTACTCTTTCTCATCTCATTCTCACTCTCACTCACAGACGACTCTCGTTTTTTTCCTTTTCTCCGATTTCAATTTCTTGTTTTCATCAATTCAATTGAAACAATCAATATCATTAGAAGTAGTAGTATCAATTGAAGTTGTTTTAATTAATTCCAGATTCATAGATTTTGAAATTTCATGTTTGTTCCAATCGGTTTCTTCAATTGATTAATTGATTGTTCAATCGGTTATGTTGAGATGATTTCATTCGATTAGGCTAGTTAATTTATTCTATTTTATTTTGGTTTGTTTGATGAACACAATATTGATGAGATTAGGGTTCACAAGGAGGAATCAGATGGAGGGATTGGAAAAGAATAATTGAAGTTAGGGTTTGAAGATTTGAAGCTCAACATATGTGGAACTGGACGATGATTCAAGGGATTTGAATTATGAAATTTACAGGGTCTTAGTGGGTGCTTTATCAAGAGCAACACCTATGTTCAAATCATCAAATCAACTGAAACTTGTGTTTCCTTTGGATCTTCTTCAGCGATGAAATCTCTATTCGTTCTTCTGGCAAAAGGAAAATCAGTACAAGTTGTAACAATAGCAGCAGATGTTGGAAATGAAAATGAAGATTGAATTTTGGAAAAAAAATCTTCGTAATTGTTGTTTTCAAGTCGAATAAGCTCAGAGAGTAGTGATTCCGTAAAAATCTCAAAGCCATGCCAGTAACAAGATCTCAGGAGGTGTTTGTTTCTCTTGTGCTGATTTCTTTTGTTCAGAGTTTCTATTATTTTCTTGTGTATCAAAATCACAGGTTAAAACCCGGCACCGGCTAGAATTGGACCGATATCACAGTTACTGGTATAATTACCGGTACAGGTACATGTAGTCAGACATGGGAATCAGACAGTAGGAGGTACAGGTACCGGGTTCTTAAGAAACCCTGACTGTACCCGCCCATGTGCAGCCTTAGATAATATAGGATCATGTATATTATATTTCCTTAGGCATGTATTGAATATGCGGGGGTACCAAAATACACCACTAACTTTTTCTTAGGCAACCTGTCTGGACTAAACTTAAATACAATTCCGAGAGTTACAACTTAATGAATCTCAATCAGGAATAATATTCAGAGTTTATATCTCTTTCTCTCACAATCAGAATGTAAACAGAAACTAGTCTGTGAACCTGATTATTCCGTGAGAGTACTTGGACGATTCCAAAGATCAATATCCAAGATCAATCAAGTCGTATCAACAAACAAGGATGGATATATCTACTTTGATTGATTGACGTGAAACCTATGATATTTCAATTATAAAGATAAACAATATAACGCGGAAAAATAAATAACACAAACACCATAAATTTCGTTAACGAGGAAATCGCAAATGCAGAAAAACCCCTGGACCTTGTCCAGATTTGAACACCAAACTGTATTAAGCCGCTACAGACACTACTTGAAGACTTTAAACCAATCTACCTCCAACATATAAGCCTATATGTGATTTCCATTTTGACCAAAGATCAAGGTGAGGTAGGAAATCGATTGCAATAGACAAAGTCTGATAAACTACAAAATTCGGTTTTATGACTCCCAAAGAGCAGCCTATATTATTATTCACCTCACAGGTATAAACTTGTGGAATCACAAAGTCTGAGACGAAGAAACTTTGTGATTTTTATTATCTTGTTTGTTGGAGCAAGCTCAACAATCAAAGCAAGATCAGGATACACGAACTATCAAGATAAAGATCGTTGGACCTGGATTCACGAATCCCTAGGTGAAGTCCTTTTAGTCGCTAAACCCTAAAAGGTTTTGAAGGAGATGACGACTCTAGTTTACAACTAGGACACAAAAGAATAGTGTCAGGGATTCAAAGATCCCAGTTGTTAGAGGTTCTCCTTATATAGACTTTCAAGGTCAAGGTTGCTTTGGATTTAAGCTAAGGTAGCTTTGGAATCAAGCAATAAATAATTATTGTTAGATGAAAAACTTGACTTTGAGATTAACATGATAAAGTATACACTCTGGTTAGGATGAACCATAACCGAACCGTGTACAATGACTTGTTCATGAAAGGTTAGCCGAAACTAGCCAATCGAACTATAAGCTTAACCATTTTCATATAACACTTTAAGACTTTAATCTTGGGTCACACTTGTGATCAATCATGTCTAGATAGTGTTTTTAGAGACTTTTTCAAATGTCGATCATCTCATAGAAACAATTCTGATGCATTTGAAAATATTTGACAGGGTAAGTACGTGTATTGTACCTGTTCGTGAGTATTTTTGTTATAATACGTGTACCGGGTATGTGTACCCTTAAGACAAAGATGGGTCCAGGAACTCACAAATCTTTTATGGTTTGGATACTGGGTATGCGTACCTTTTCGGCTTAGAAACCAACAGATCTTTTCCGGTTTGCATACTAGGTCTGCATACTTTTTATGGTATGGATACCGGGTATACGTACCAAAAAGTCGATGTCGAACTATAGCTACGCCTGTACATGTACTAGGTACATGTATTGCGGCTCCAGACTTATAACAGTTCTCCCAGTATGTGAACTGGTATGCGTATTGTCCTGTATCCAGATTAATAGTAGTTCTATATCTCTCGAATAATCAATTCGAAACATTCCCGAATAACATCAATGACACATATCAGTTATCACTGTTTCAGGCTATTTTCAAATGATTAAATCTTGAATCATAATTTAGGTCATAAACAATAAATTGTTATTAACCAAATTCATCAAGTATGAACAAATGTTCTTAAGCTTTATTAATCACATTTCGATAACGATATTCAAAATAAACTTGACTCGAAATTTCTATTATGCATGTGCTGTCTAATTTAGTCATGCAACAATGTCTCATAGATAGAAAGGTGAAAACTTGAGAAATAGGTGGTTCAGTCTTCACTTACCTTTTGTTGAAGAAGTTCTCCATAGCTTTGGTTGATCTTTGCCTTCAAACGGTAGAACGCAATGATATCCGATACTCACCTACACACTTCTATCCTAATCCGAGACTTAACTAAACATATATTAGAAATCAAGATATAGATTTGATCAACTAAATTTGATAACAAGCTTGAGATATCAACAGGTGTGAGTTCGACCGAGCAATGCTCTAACATGTATATTCAGTTACTTTGTAATATTATGTTTCCTTTTATTTCTCTATTCATGTGTATAAGAACAAATTGTATTGTAACTCTTTTGATATCAATAACATAAACCTAATTCCAGAATATACATGCCATGACTACTTTTTTCATGGCATCAGTGCCAGGAAAGATCTGAAAAACTTCTTCGGCTGTAACATAGTCTTAAGGTAACAAGTATCATCAGTCTCTTTTCTTTGTTGTTCGTTTTCTGCCTCACTTTTACACATCATAAACCCTTACATCAGATATCTTTTATTTCTCTTTCAACATGTCACATGAAGATTACCAACTTATTACTGCAGGAGAAAGCATTGAAGACTGGGAAATCAATAATCATAAGATACTGACATGGATTAGTAACGCAATGGTTACTTCCATAAGCATGCAACTCACCGCTTTTGAGACTGCCAAAGAAGCATGGGATTTTCTTTCAAAAAGATATACATAAATCAACTTTGCTCAACGTTACAAACTTAAACAAAATATTTGATCTATGAAACAACACATGATCAGTCAATCTTTGACTTTCATTCCGAGATGTCAATCACATAGAATCAGTTAGCACTTTTGGAGCCTAATTGGACAGTTGATATAGAGTTATGACAGAAATACAGAGAATAATCGCGTCTAGTTCAATTCTTAATGAAATTGAGATATAAATTTGAATCAGTTAGGGCATGTATTCTTCATCGATTTTCTTTTCCAAACGTAGAAACTGTACTCTTTGAACTCAATACTAAAGAAACTCGAAACGAATCAAGTCTGTTATTCCTACTGTGCTTGCAGTACCTTCACGTGCAAACTGTAACAACCCTACTTTCTACATACCACGGGTGATGATACATAGATAATAGGTCGTTAAATCTTACTAACTAAAACTGCGAAACCCAAAAAAAAAAAAAAAAAAAAGAAAGTAAATTTACGACTATCCCGATTTTGATAACACAAAATTCTAAGAAAAAAATACTTAATGGTGACAAGGAATATGATATGACTCTACATTTCAAAAAAATGAAAACTACTCAAGGTAAAATATCCCCACTGCATCACTAACTACACTCCGGAGGAAATAACGTTTAATACAAAAGAAAACGAGCAAATATCCATCCGAAATTGGAGTCTATCAAATCCTTCTCGATCTTTAATAACACCTTAAAAAAATTATTAACAGGAGTTAAACTCCAAGCAAGTTCACTAAAGTCCCAGGGCCACGACCAACCCAAGATTCAGACCAAGTTATCATATTAATTTCTAATAAATTATCATAGCATATTTTAACAAGAGATGAGATGCTAAACCATTTAATCTATTCAACATCCATGTATTAGGATTCAAAAAAAATGAGCTAGATTTGTCTTACGAATAAAGTGTAAATCGAAACATAAAATATTCTTAGATTTACTATTAATAATGATCTCTCACATCATCCCCCAAAGGTCAAGCATTACAATCACTACCAATGATGTAATCAAACTGATCTCACACGCCACACAAACTCAAGTCAAAAATATGTTTATAATCATGTAACAGAACCAATCCCATACGTTACTAACCAAAGGGACAAACCCAAGCCACCCATTTTTGGCGACAAATAGACTTTGAAAGGAAGTAACATGACATACCTCATACATCAATCAACTTAAACGTTGAATCTAGCTGCCCTTTTTGGAAACAGTTAGCTTAAATAACATAACAAAACTAATCTCATATGTCATTTAACATTCCAGGAACGAGAACTAATTTCTGCCTTGTTAACACACGACCTTAAACTTTATGTTTAGGACACACCTCATTCCCCGAGGCTTACTAGACCTTGTTGTTAAACATATTCTACTTCTTGCGTGTACCGAAAGCTCTTGCCAAGAATTAGTATTTCCTAAGCAACACATGCTACCACCACACTATCTCTTAATCATGACCGTAAAGAAAATCAAATACCACACTGATAACCAACAAACCACATATAACAATTCAAACATTGTAGGTCTGACTTAAACTTACCCTATTTGGCTAAGCTTCTTAGTTAGTTACATGAGATAACTATCTAAATATTCATAACTTAATCCCTAAAAACCCAACATGGAAGTATAAAACTATCAACTCACATCTGTAGCATCAAATCGTGTATTCATAGAAGTAAAGAAATATACATATGGTTACATTATTAGCCAACAAAAGCATTTAAACCACCAACATTCTATATCCACAACAAGAGAACTACCTGATATATTAGTTTAATCTAAATTAACTAGAATACCTCGACAACTCATATAGCTAACGGAACATGAGAGGGATACCCCAAAAAATGCTAGCTCAAAATCATATATTTACCTCTCCTAATGCTGACCCGATTTACGTCACAAGATCTACTCAACGCACAACATCCAACTTAACGCAAAACAATAAAAGGTATATATACTACACGGCTATAAGGATTCAAGAACAAGTGAAATTTCTAGCATAAAGTTTTAAAGTCTCATATGTTATAACCCATTTTAAATCTTAAATTTGTCGTAACACAGAGAGCAGAAGCAAACTTGCCTTAACCCAGCAGAAGAAAACCTCTCCTCCATTTATGAAGAACTGCTTTGCTGATCAATCCCTAAGGAAGGTAAAAGAAGAGAATCATTTATTTATTAATTAGATTTGATTATACCATGAAGAAAAATCAAATTACCACTTACCACCACCGATTACTATTTGATGAGTTTTTCACCCAAAACTTGTTCTAGTAAACGATCTCTTGATACTTTATTAAGATCTTCTTCCTTAAAAAAATTCAAGTTCTTATCTCCATTATTTCTCATTTTCCCGCACGATTAGGGATTGAGAAGAAAAGGTCAAAAACCTAGGTTTATATTTTCTCCAATCCCTTAGGATAATGCTACTTGAAATACCAAAATTTACTAAGGGCCTTCCTTGCATTAATATTTATATAGATTTCAATAAAAAAAACGATGGGCATTATACAAACTTCAACAGTTACTTCAATTCTCAAAGAAACTATTGTGACATACCACAAGTTCCGTGCTACAACTACAAGAAACTAAGGCACTTGGCCAAGAACTGCATTTTACCATCAAATACAACATCACAAGATATGGTTCAAGGTTCAACTTCTCAAGTTCAAACCTATCAAAGTTCAAATTTCAAGTTCAATGCAATTACCGCAAGGAATCTGGACATACTATAGGAAGTTGTCCACTCCATCATCCAGGAATATGAGAGAAAATAGGAGATTAAATGTTGTTGCATCGGCATACACCTTTGCACCACCCATTCTGGCAATACCTGCTTTAGAGAAAAGTCGTAAACCGTTAAACAATATAGCTGATATTCAAGAAATGCTCAAACAAGCTCTTTGATTTGGTAATACTCCATTAACAACTTCTGCTTTTTCAGTTCCAACATGTACCTTTTCAACAGGTTGCTTTCTTGATTCAGGTGATTCAAATCATATGACCTTCAATTCAACTTTATTTGAGAATAAGAGTCATATTTTTACACCTAAAATACATACTGCAAATGGATCAGAAATCGTTGCTAGCCATATTGGTCATGTTAAGGTCTCAGATAAGATATACGTACCAAATTTGCTCCTTGTTCCAAAGATTAAAATGAATCTTATATTCATTGGGAAATTATGTAATCAAAGTTTTTAACATTTACTTTTTCTCTTCTGGTTGTGTGATACAGGATCCCATGACAAGGAAGCTTGTTGGGATAGGCCGGAGAATTGGTCGTTTATACCTCCTTGAAACACTTATTGTTCCTCAACACCAAAGAATAAATTTATTGCTGCTTCTGCACCCATTTTACCTTCTATCATCTCTCCTTTAATGTCTTGGCATTCTAAGTTAGGTCACATCTCGTTCCAAAGGTACTCTATATCAGGAATTAGATTTCTCATCCACATTTGATCTTCATCTGCGAGCATGTTCCCGATTACGACTGAGCAGGAGATGTCACTGATCGAAGTTCAACCACAGGATATTGACTATTACTAGGTAATTCTTTAATCTCTTGGCATAGTAAGAAACAAACAATTGTTTCTAAGCTCTAGTGCGGAGGATGAGTATCTAGCTCTTGCTTATTTTACGTTTGAAATTGTTTGGTGACGATGGCTTCTCCATGATATGAGAGTTTAATTATGAGAACCTACTCCTCTCTGTTGTGACAACAAAGCTACTGTTCATTTTGCTCACAACGGTGTCTTTCATGAACATACAAAACACATTGAGATCGACTACCATTTTGTACGACACCACTTCAAAGAACAGACTATTACGTGGCCATACGTTCCTTTAGAGTTACAATTAGCAGACATATTCACCAAGACTCTTCCTTCTCCTAGACTTCATTTTCTCATTTCCAAACTCAACATGTGCTCTGCACCATCTTGAGTTTTAGAGAGGGTGTTAATATATATTGTCCTATTCTTTTGGGAATGTATAGGATCATGCATATTATATTTCCTTAGGCATGTACATTTAGTTACTCTGTAGTATTCTCTTTCCTTTTATTTCTCTGTTCATGTGTATAAGAACAAATTGTATAGTAACTCTTTTGATATCAATAACATAAACCTAATTCCAGAATATACATGCCATGATTACTTTTGTCAATTTATATAGTTAAAAGAGAGATATAGCCGTTGGATAATGGTTAAAAATGTAGCGTTCTTGACCAACCCATGGACGACGAGCTCTAGTTTAACTGACGAACGACTCAAGTTGAACTGATCACTGGCACAACTTGGGACGATTGGTCAAACCATGGCCGATCGATTCAATCATCTACGAGAAATACTTTTCCCACTGTGAGAAATCGAGTTTACCCATCCACGTGGACCATCAAATAACCATTTTTTCCAAGTCCCACTGGACTTCCTCTTACTAGTACCAAAAATAAAATCAAAAGTATTTTTCATTTCCTTATTCTTATTTATATTTCTGACTTTCTTCCCCTCAAAGCATGAACTTCAGTCTCCTCTTAAGAATTTTCATGCATAATAGATTTGCACTCGGAGACTATATTTCAAAAATATAATCCAATGAGCACAAAATTTTGGACTTTTGGGAATTGCCACTCTTTGATAAAAACCACCAACCTTTGACTCAACCCATATCTTCACCGACACTGTTTTACCAAAATATTTGATTCTAAAAATAAGTAAAAAACTAACAAAAATTGTAAATTACTCAGCAGCCAAGCGAGCAACAAGCTGCAAAATCAATTTCAACCAAAATACTTGTATGATATCCAACAACCTTATTCGAAGTAATTTCATCCACTCTAACAAGTCTGCCAAGTGTTTTTCCAAAAGATTGAACAATCTCTTTTTTCTTTTTTTGGTTTTTGGCTGATAACCCATATAAGGTTATTAGTCTCAGCATCCAATTCACAACAACCCCTTTTTTCCAACACTCAATACTAAAGCCAAGAACTTTTGCCCAAACCACAGTGGTAAAACATTTTTGGTTTTTTAGGATTGAAATTAGGTTCCCAATCACGAACTCTATCCACTTGAGATTCAACTATCCTCAATTTACTTCTCCAGGTGTTATCAACATCATTTCTAGTTTGATTATAGAAAACTCTTTTCCAAGGGAATCATTTGACAAGGACCAGTTAATTACTGTGTCAGTAATATATTTTTTTTCTTTTCTTTTATAAAGCGATATTGTGCTAATGAAACATTGTATATTATCGTGCCAAAAAAAGAGAGGAGTAAATGATAAGACTACATAAATTGTAGAATTAAAATTGTGCATTTCCGATGCTTAGTTTGCAGCTGCGCAGCATATGAACAGGGCGGTAACGGCAAACATGGTTTCCCTTGGTCTAAAAATAACTAGTTTAACCGTTGTCACGGTAGGAGGGCTGACCGAAAAAAAATCTGAAGATGGGGTTTGTCTGCGACTACTGTCGCCCTGTTTAAGAAAAAGTGATACTTTCGACTTGTTTCAAAAAAAGTGATATTTTCGATATGTTTCAATAAAAATGATACTTTCGCTCAGTTTCGTAAAAAAATGGTACTTTCGCCCTGTTTCAGAAAAAGTGATACTTTCGCTCCGTTTCATAAAAAGTGATACTTTCGCCCCGTTTTAGAAAAAGTGATACTTTCGCCCCGTTTCAGAAAAAGTGATACTTTCGCCCCGTTTCGGAAAAAGTGATACTTTAGCTCCGTTTCGGAAAAAGTGATACTTTCGCTCCGTTTCAGAAAAAAAGATACTTTCGCTCCGTTTCAGAAAAAGTGATACTTTCTCTCCGTTTCGGAAAAAGTTTCAGAAAAAGTGATACTTTCGCTCCGTTTCGGAAAAAGTGATACTTTCCCCCCGTTTCAGAAAAAGTGATACTTTTGCCCCGTTTCATGAAAAGTGATACTTTCCCCATTTTAGAAAAAGTGATACTTTCGCTCCGTTTCAGAAAAAGTGATACTTTCCCCCCGTTTAATGAAAAGTGATACTTTCACCTTGTTTCAGAAAAAAGTGATACTTTAGCTTCGTTTCAGAAAAAGTGATACTTTCTCCCTGTTTCATAAAAAGTGATACTTTCGCTCCGTTTCGGAAAAAGTGATACTTTCCCCCGTTTCAGAAAAAGTGATACTTTCGCTCCGTTTCAGAAAAAAAAGATACTTTCGTTATGTTTCAGAAAAAGTGATACTTTCCCCTTATTTCAGAAAAAAATGATACTTTCCCCCGTTTCAAAAAAAAATATGATACTTTCACTTGTTTCAGAAAACGAATCTCCACCTTCCTAAAATTTTGGAAGTTTTACTTCACCTCTGTTATGTGAAGATTGATTAGGTGGCTGATCCACCGGTAGATGATAGACGCATTTATGTGTCTATTTTCATCTCTATTGTATATATTGTTAGTACCCATTTTTGTACTAATTTTGTTATTTTATCCCTTTGTAGGTGTTTTTGGAGAAATAGGCTTTTGCGGCAAAATTGGCTCGAAAAGTTGATAAAGGCTCCTGGGAGGACACTTGCTATTCGGACTCTCATTTTGGATAAGGGGTAACCCATTTCCAAGCAGCTGCTAAGCACAGACCGGCACTGGATAGGGGGAGGTCACATTTCTTCTCAAATTTTCAAAACAAAAAAATGGCGGGAAAAACTTTTACAGAAAACAGAATTTCTGTTTCGAATTTTGGATGATTTTTAAGGCGATTCAAGGGTTGATTTTCGTTGGGATAACCCTGTTAAGGATAAACAAGTATGGTATGAGCTGTAGAATCGATTAAACAGGGATAGAAATCCGTGTTGGAGCAAAACAGGGAGAATTCACAATTTGAGTTATTTTCGGTTTACAAAAGAATTTGTGAAGAGTTTACGGCAAGATAGGAGTGTACGGAGTCCTTATTCAGTCCTGGGAGAGTTTAAGAGAGTTTGGAAACCAAGTTGACGCGTAAAAAGAAGATTAAAATCCCGTAACTTGCTGTTGAAAAATAACGAAAATATTTGGATTAACTCTAGTGATTTTGGGGTTTGGTGGATATATATAGGTTGATTCGAGTCATATTTAGGTATACGAACAATTTGGAAGAGTTTGGAGAAGTTTAGAGCTATAGAGAAGCGAGAAAAAAATCAACAGAGTCGAGTTCAGAAACTTTCCTGCTGCTGCTGCGAAGAAGAAGACGAAGAACATTAGACCCTCAGAGTCAGTCGCAGAGGCAGACTTATTTTCAGTGACAACGAGTTACGGTCGCATCTTCCTGCAGTCACAGAAGCTCTTCAGCAACAACTCGGACTTCTGTTTTAGACCTTCAGTAACTACAGAATCCGCTGCTTAGCACTTTTCACTCTTTTAATCAACTTTTGAACACCAAATATGTATTTTGAGCAAGTGATTAATATGAGGAGCTAAACCCCTGAGCCGAGGCGACGGAGGAAGCCATTGTTCCATGAAAAGTGGTATAATTCTATTTTAATTATTTATTGCAATTATTTTACATGATTATTTGCATAGAACTTAAAAGAAAAATTGGTTTTTATTGAGTAGTTGTGAAGTGTTTTGATGGGACATGCTTAGTTTTAATACTTTTGATGTTTCATGCTTCGTGCTTACAATTATTACTTCAAAAATCTATTAGAGGCAAATATTAGAATCACTTTAAAGAAAAATATTGCATGAATATTGTTTAGAGTTTATCACTTAATTGGTCAATGGTGGAATCCAGAGTCTCGGTATTTTCTTATTATTGTCAAAACAACTCTATTTAATTTTCGAAAATCCTTCACAAGTTCGAGCAACGAACCTTTTTACCACTACAACTATAAAACGACATCAGTAGACAGCCACTAATGAGTGGGACCCACATAAACCCGTGTACGCAT
>JAJJMB010011222.1:490232-510930 GCA_023531105.1 Papaver atlanticum | reverse complement strand
ATCCACCGGTAGACAGCCACTAATGAGTGGGACCCACATAAACCCGTATACGCATGACACAGATGCATTGGCGTGTCGTATAGTTGTAAGTTTAAGTGGTGAGTCATCAGTTCCTCCCACTTCTATATATACTCACTACTCACCGTAGACACTTTGTAATGGGTACGAAAGAAACAGTAATAAAACTATCTTAAATTCCTTCCCATGTTTGATTATTTCGTATTTACTTATATACTAGTCTGCTAGTGTACGCAGTATTGTGAGCATTAGTAATACTTGCCTTTCATTAATTAACTACACGTTAATTAGCCTACTTGATTAGTATATTAATTATAAAAACCTTTTTTAAGTCACCTTCCTAAAATAACTCTTTTGACTTATGAAAATTCCAGTTTTCGTGATAATCCTATTTTTCACATTTGATTTTTATGTTCCACTTCTTGTGATAATTCCAATTTTCATGGTGAAACTTGCAATTGTTTCACATGTTAGAAAAATTTGTTATTTTATGGAAAATTGCTGTTATCACAGGGTCAATGAAAATTATAGTTTCATAACTTAATGATAATCATAACTTTCACTCGGGTAATAGCTTACTTTCTCACAAAAAAATAACATTGACATTATTATGTTATCCTATTCTGATTCAATTTTGATCATTGTCACTTTGGATCATTGTACATGAACGACAATTAGGCAGCTTAATTAGGAATACTTGTTAATATTTCCTCACCATTACTCCCATATGTATATTTCTTCAAGATTTCAACCGTACTAATTTTTGTCACAATATCATCTTTCATTACCTGGTAAAAAGTTAAGGAAAAAATATCATCTTTCATGTGTCTATGAAATTGGGTTATGCTTGTAGTTCGAATTTGCAGGAAATTGGAAAGCTTTAGAAGATGATTATTCAATGTACAATACCAGCACCAGGTTGTGCTTACAAGATGTTCGGCAGAATGCCTGAACCATAGGGAACAGATGGATGGGTGTGCTGATGGGGTTAGAAATAAGTTATAGAGGGTTTGAATGGTTTACTGATTTACTCATTGAGAAAGGAGGAAGCAAGTTCAGGGATTGCGTTGAACATAAAACAGCCGAGAAAACTTTATATCGTTTTTTTGTTGCGAAAACATGGAGTACTAGCACTGCCAGTTACAAGACTACAACAACATTCCCACGAAGTATAGAAGGTGCTTGAGATAATGGTAGAGGATTTATTGTTTGAGATCGGTACTAGTTCATGCTGTACTTATTTTGATCTATCTATTTAATGGTGAGTATATCTTACTTTTGTCTTTTTTATGTGGCAGTGGGAGGCTGTTAAACTGTTGCTTTTGGTATTAGTATGAAACACCTTCAGTCATTACATATCGGGGCTATACATCTTTGAATTTCCCACTGGCAATGAGTGCATATATGTACGTAGGGATATATTTAAGTAGTCCAGTACACTGTTCCTGGCTAAGATTTTGCTTCACAAATTTGGTGACTTTTTCTACATGGTGAATGTGATGGTAATTAATGGTGGTGGATTTTATTGTTTGAGATTTTGGATTAGTGATTTTAGCTGTGTATATTACTAGGTTAAACTTAGATTTATCCATGAAATACACAAGATGCACCTGAAAGCATGATGTATAATCTGACAAAAAAATAGGTTTTGGCCTAAATGCATCTGAGTGCATAATATATAGTTTTCTATTTTTTTTGTTGTTCGTCTTATTTTTCTTCTATAACACTTGTATGAGGTTGATGTTTTAATGGCGAATGTGATGGTAATGATGCTGGATTGATTGCAAGAGATCGTGGACTAGTGATTTTGCTTGTGCATAATATATTGCTGGAGATGTGTAGGATAAATCTAGATTTATCCACGAAGTATACAGGATGCACCTGAGTGCATAATGTGTATTTCCGACATAAAAATAGGTTTTGGCCTGGTTGCACCCGAGTGCATAATGTATATTTTTTTGATTCTTATATTTAAAAGTTTTGGCCATGCTGCACCTGGGTGTATAATGCATATTCTTTTTGAAAATAAATCTTTTCTAGGTTGCACCTGGGTGCATGATACATATTTTTATGTGAAATAAATTTTGGTCAAGTTGCACCTAGGTGCATAATGCATATTTTTGTAGGAAATAAATTTTGGTCAGGTTGCATCTGGGTGCATAATGTAACCTCGCCTAATTAAAAAAAAAAATTCTTTCGAATTTCATATCAACAATGGATCTTGTTTTGTAGAGATTTTCGAGCCCTTTCCAAAAATATAAATTTCATTAAAATCCGACTTATATTTCGGAAGTTAAGACGTTTCTCGCAATTAATTTTAAATTGGAGAGAGAAAAATAAATATGAAAGAGAAAAGGATATGATAAAAATAAAATTTAAAGTAAAGGGTATATATGACCAAATCTTCCTGTATCTCTTTCACCCAGACCTATATTTTACAAGTCTATTAGTCCCGTGCTTTATGGGATTTGGTCAAATGACCCATTTTCCGAATCTTAAAAATCTTTATAAAGGAAAACAATATCTTGATGAGATTAAGGAAGAAACTGCCAAAAAAAAAAAACGCCACAAAAAAACGCCAACTAATTGACCATCCAAATCAAGGACTTTTTGGTAAAAATATGATTTTGTTACTAATAATTAACTAATGAAGGTTAATTAAGTCCATCTTCAAATTTGGAATCATAAATCTAATGTAAAACTATTAATCTTAACTGTTGATTGTGAATTTTGGACTACACATATATACCATCTTAATGATGGGTTTCTAGAAGAGAGAGGAACTAGACTTGGGTTCCTCGTAAATTTCCACTTTATAATTTGCTGATAGGGACCGAGTTGTCTTCACGGTTAGGTAGGAGACTAAAAATGGATCAGGGTAGAGAATCAAACTTGAGAATAATTTAGACTCATATTATGTAAATAAGCAAATATATTGTCAGTATAGTTAGAATTTCTGATTAAATTACACTAATTACAATCCTTCCCCCATTGTATGTCCCCATAAGTAATCATTAATAGTCAGACTGAAGATGCCCCTTCCACAGGTTCAGGTTCAGGTGCAGGTGCAGGTGTCGGGGCTAGCGTTGTTGCCGACGCCATTTCCGGTGCTGGTTTCCGATCGATTGGTGCTCTTCTTGATAATACTTTTCTCTCCAAATAATTAGATATTATCATCCCGCTTGCTTTAATTGATTCTTCAACTGCACCAAATGCATCACAATAACTATCAAAACAAAATAAAACAAAGCCTCATATCTTCAATTACTACGTAACGAAAAAGAAAACATGGAAAAAATAAAAAGAGCCCGTACCTTTGGTGTGATGAGACAGCAAATTTGCGGATTTAGCAGCGGCAGACAAATGAATCAGAGTTGGAGTGATTATAGTGATGACAGCCCAAAGGAAGAAAATCAAAACGTACGTTCTTCCTGCAGTCATTTCGCGGTATTCTCTCTTTTCTAGCAAAAACTGTTTGCAGTTTGCAGCAGCTCATGCAATAGTATTCCCTCCAAAAAAGCTCATCCTTTGTGGGTTTTATGGTGTAAGATGAGAAATACAGAGTTATAGATAGAGGGAGGTGAACTGGTGAAATATAATATGAGCAAGTAGGCCTTTAGCTGGCCATGTTTAAATAAATAACAATTCAATGATTAATTTGAGAAACTATTAATCTCTAACTAGTTGTTGTTGGATGATAATGATGATGGTGGTGTTGGTAGCAGCGTTTCCATTCAGCAAACGCAATATACTAAATTGATAATATGACAATGTGAGATTTCATTGGATCAGTAGTTGAGGAGTTGTTACTAATGACAATCCGATAATGATTGAGAGACCTTAACAAACTAACTTTTAACTTTACATTAAAACTCATAATAAACATATGTACTGGTACTATTATTTAGTTGGTTCCAAAGTTTAATACTAGAGAAAATAGTTAGTTGAAGGATGTACCTGTATCTCTAACTCAGCTCATGTCATGTGGCATAAAAATCCAGCTTGGTACATTTGACTTTCGAAAGATATCGATCGTGCCTTTCTCCGGACGATATGTATTTCTAAGACGTGCCTAATACCAGACAAATGCACACATAATTAAGCAATCCTTGCACGAACTAGAAACGTACGTCATGTTAGTCTGGTTTCATTTAAAAATAGAATAGACTTTTTCTTATGGAAATCTTATTTTGAAATGGAAATATGAATTCAAGGAGAACTTATTGGAGTTTTAGATAATTAAAACTCTATCTGAGTTGTCAATTAGGAAGAAAATGAAACAATGTCTTTTTGCTCAAAAGAGGAGGTTGCCGTCTTCCATTATAATTAAATTGCCTGTGATTTTCTTACGAAACATATATAGATTATCCAAAAGGAATGATTTGTTCGAGTACTTGCCATAAATTCGTATCCTCACAGCTAGCCGTTTAAAATTTTGGGATTCTTTGAACATTTTTTTTTTTTGGTCACCAGTACCATATGTCACCGGCTACAAATTAGAGTTATCACTTTTGGTTTGAGCGTGTCTGTCTCACATGGCCAAAGGAATCAAAAGCTCGAGCAAGTAGGCCTCTGCACTCAACTCGGTTAGTCTACTACAATAACCCAGCCTATCTGTGCCAGGGACTTGCACATCTGAGATCAAAAACTACATTAATTATCGTAGTCGTTGTATCAAAATGTTCAAATTATTGTTATGCATTTCTTTTTTCTTGACAATGTAATCTAATTTGACCTTGTAATTTGGTTGACATGTCCCATGGGAGAATGACGAAGAGCACTCATGGTGTGTCACGCGTGACACCAAGGCAGGCATGGCGCAATTATTTTAGATATTTAAAACGCATTGATATGGCATCATCATATGCTAGCAATAGCAAGAGTTGTGGCCAAATCTGATGGGTGCAGCAAAAACTAAAGCAAACATCAAAACCATCCTTGAAACGATGTATTGATTTGATTCATGAAAAGAAGTCATCGGGATGACCCTGCTTTATCACTCAGGCCAGTTATTCTTGTTCACCTGATAGCTGTGCGCTGCGGCTTCAGACTTTAAAACCATCTTGCCGTTTTCTGCTAATGGATAAGCAGCAAAAATACAAACTCTTCTTGTTGTTTGTCAAATTAAACAGCTACAAAAGACAAGATGGACAGGAACATAGAAATTTAAGGAAATCCAAATTCTGTCATTTGGTTGTAAAAAGTCTGGAACCTTAAAGAAAGATAATCTTTTAAATTCACATTCCAAACCAAACCCTTGTCTTCAACGATGCCAAACTCTTGTAAACATCAAATGAACATGTTTTTTTCTTTTCATTTCTAAGTCTTCTATATTTTCTTCTTGTTCTAGTTTGTCTCTCTTTGATTACTGGAACAATGTATCATTCATTGTTCCAAAGACTGTAAATTTTTGTGATAAGAAGACCAAAGTCTGTAAGGTGGTGAACCTTAGAATTCGATTTTGCTGTCAATCTTATAGTAATGGAGAATTTTTCAAGGCACAGCAGCAGAAGTTCGCATTCAAAGTCGGCACCTAAACAAAGACGAAATGGCTATGAGCCATCTGATGCAGACACTGACTGGCAAGACAGTCCATGGCATGAAATTCCGTCGGTAAATAATAATAGCAGCCATCTAAGGAATGTCAGAGTTTTAGTTCAAGATCGACCAAAAGCATTACGCAGGAGCTTGACGCCTCCTAGTCGTTCGTCAAACCATGATTATGATTTTAGTTCCCCTGTTACAACTTTGAAACCCAGCTTATCTAGAAAAAATCAGCATAAATCTCCTTATAGACCGCAACCGGATGACGACGCTGATGTTGTTACTTTGCAAACGAGTACTAGTCCTTTTATGAGAAATGATCTCCCAAAACATATAGTGTATCCTTACAAAACTAAGGGAGATGAGGCTGAAATGAACGTAGAGGAGTTAAGGAAATCATCAAGTAGAACTCAGAATCATAAAGCGTCTCGTCAACGTTTGAATTCAGAGGAAAATAGAAGGCCAACTTACAATCGAAGATCAGTATCTGCCCCGAAACCAAGAGCAAAAGAGAAGGAACAGCCAGCCGATACAGGTCTGAAGGCATGGAAAGAAGATAGGACTCCATCTCCATTACCAAGAAAGCATAGGGAAACCGCAAGCGAGATCAATGAAATGATTGCTACTGCAAGGACTTTCAACGATCCTGCTAACGTTGATTCAAAGGTGACAGAATCGATTTCACCTGGCGATATTTTCTTTTCTCAAACCTTACCATTGCAAAGGAATGTTGTAAAGAAAAATCCCGGTCAGGGGAGCACTTTAAATTCTAAACCAAAGGAAGTTTCTAAGCGAGATTCCGTGCCTCGCCAAAGAAGCAAACCAAATGCTAATACAGATCAAACTACTCGCGGTGCTTCATCAAATACTGTGACATCTCAAAAGAATACAACATTGAATAGGGTCTCAAGCAGGAGGTCTAGTAGTAAAAGGAGTACACAAAGTAGTAAAATGAGTGACGGCAGCGGAACATTGAGTGAGAGTTTCAGAAAATTCACAGATAATATGCAGATAAGTCAGAAAAATACATGGTTTAGCTGCGGGAGAAAGGGTCCTTGTAGGACTTCAAAAGCACCCGAGAGTCACGAGTTTGACGAAGCTTCATTTATTCAGAAGGCGTTTGTGGTCGAAAACCTCAGACACTTTTGGGCTGACAAGCATCAACCTGGTTCTTTGAGTGGCTTCATTTGTAACAAACAGCAAGCACAGCATCTAAAGCAATTGGTAAACCATATCTTGACTCATTACAATCATTCCACCATGGAATGTTAATAGTATGACTACATGCTGCCGCTTTACTTAAAATTGGTATCTCGAAATTGCACCACACATGTAACAATTAGTTATCCTTGATAATGTTGATTGCTTTCAAATGACTGACGATTATTCCGCTGCATATGAACTAGATATCCCACAACACTTGTCCGCATATTCTGTTCAAGGGGCCTTCAGGTTCAGGGAAGAAAGCGCTGGCGAGGGCTTTGCTGTGTGAAATCTATGGAGATCAAGCTCTAAATGTATGTCCTTTATATTTTGATTGAGTGGGGTAAAATTTGAACTAACGAACTTTTTCCTTCAAACCCAATTTCAATAGAAGGCTAACCATGTTTACCATATAATGCAGATAACTCACGAGTTAAGATGCTTCAGTGTTCAGGTATACAGCATATATAACATGGATAATTTTGGTTCAGTAACATCACTTTCTTTCTGTTTTTCAGCTATATAAGCAAGAATACGTTTTTAGAACTATGCTAGTACTTCAGAGAAGCAAATAATATATGTCTAAATAGACTACAGGTTATGAAATGCACGTTAAAGAATGACTGAGCACTGCTATAACAAAAACTCCAACTAAAAACCTGCAATCTTCAATGACACTGTCTGACAGGAAAAGGGACCAATGCAAATAGTTGTGCCATTAATCTCCAGCCCTCACCATGTGGAGCTTTATCTGAAATCAGAAACAACGAATGTAAGGTTTGCGCTAATGACCCTAGTCAAGGAAATGACCAGTAGTCATGCAATGACTCCTGAAGTTAGCAACGCAACTTGTTGGGCGGATTACAAAGGTACTTTATATATTTTCGTGATCTCGCTGCCATTTCTGTACCCATATTTGGCAGCATGTTTTTCTTTTATGTATTTAATATATGACGTTCGGTTGCAGTGATAGTATTTTATGAAGTCGAAAAACTAGCAGAGAATGTTCAGCACATGATAAAATGGATAATGGATTGTTACATGGAGACATGCAAGATCATACTTTGCTGTGAAGATGACGTTGGCATACTCGATTCAGTCAAAAGCAGATGCAAAATTGTCACGGTTGATGCTCCCATCACTCATGAAGTAACAATCATTCCTCTAGCTCTCAATCACCAAAGTCCCACTAATTTTTCCATGTAACGCTTTAACTACAGTTAATTGAAGCTAAATACTTGTCAATAATACGTGCTAGATTATGGAAGTTCTTATTCAAATAGGAAGGAAGGAAAGCTTTGATCTTCCCATGAGCTTCGCTGCTAAAATTGCAACCAAATCAAAGCAGAACATAAGAAAAGCAGTCATGGCGCTGGAAGCATGTAAAGCTCACAAGTAAGCAGAGACAGGGACTTGTGTGTTCTGTCTAGAACTATTTAGATTTTACCCTTACTGAACTGTACATCCCAATTTGCAGCTACCCTTTTGCCGATGAACAACCAATTCCAATAGGATGGGAAGACGTGTTGGTGGAACTTTCTGCTGATATTCTCTCTGATCCATCACCACAAAGGTTAGTCTGTAAGACCTGCACTTTGTTAATCTTTTCTATACATGATTTTCATTCCTCAGTTTACCTCTTTTGTCAGATCCTTTTTCATTCGCGTTGATTTACAAAAGCTACTAGGTGAATTTGTTCATCCCAGATTGATCCTCCAGGTAATAATCGGACTTATAAATTTTCACTTCCAAGACAATGTTCTCTTTTTCTGACGGATCTTGGTCCAATTTGCAGAAACTTGTGGAGCAGTTTCTGAAGAGAGTAGACGCTAGTGTAAAAAGAGAACTGTATTATTGGCATGCTTACTATGTAAGTTGTTTCTTCATCCTGACATTCTTTGTTGAGAACTGAATTTTTCCCTATCCTTGTTGGCTACGGCTGATGCATTTTGAATAAACACATACAGGATAAGAGACTTCCAGAAGGGACAACCGCTCTGCTAAAACTGGAAGGTAATTGAATTTGCTTGGTTTTCTTAGTGTCAGTTTCAGAAGGCTAAAATAACAATTCAACAAATTTATTTATGCAGAATTTGTAGCCAAGTTCATGAGTATCTACAGGAAGAGCTTGAGAGGTCGGCTTTCATACCTTCCACAATAACATCTTGTATCCTCTCTGAGCGAGACTACCACCCAAGAGTTTAGCTTGTGTTCAAATATAAGATCTGGATATATGGTACTATTTGTAAGAATCTTTATCGGACCTAAAACAACAGAGTTTTTCTGTTCCAGAGTGGGAAGCAATAAAAGAACTTACAATGTTCTTCATGTATGCATGCATACATTTTATCTTTTGGCCCTCACTTCAGTTTCAATCCATGAATTCTTGTCAGAGTCAAAAGTCAATCACTGGATTACAGACCAGTTGAGGTCAATTCTCATGCAACCTGAATGCTTAAAACTCAGAAAACAAGTTGAACAAAATTCCAAACTAAAAAGGCGTATCGTTAATACCAATGCAGTGTTATAGATTCCGACTCCTCTACAGGATGAAGAAATACACTAATGCTATAGTATGAGGTGTATAATCCCCAGGTTCAGAATTGTAAAACTTCACCCTGACAAAAAATATTAATCAAGCTGAAAACAAGAGAGGGAAATTTAGACATGCAACATAATTTGCTTACATAAGTGAAACAAAATACTCCATCATTTTTCTATATTCAGAAGTTTCACTTTGGTGTAGAGGCACTGCCATGTGAGCAGTCACACAAGAAGCCAAAGACTTGAGTGAACTACGCATCTAAGTGCCAGAATTCCAATAGCTACATGAAATATATGGTCTTCAAAAAAAAACCCTAAAAGCATGATATTTTTGTGATATTCCTAACTAGTCCCTTCTGTCTGTCCAATACAGAGCTTGCATTCACAAGCATCTAGTCCCTGGATAAGCCACTGCCGCTGGCACTGGTACTAGCTCCAGACTTCTTGCCACCATACCTCTGAAAGTAAGATGGAACAGAAATTTGGATTACAATTACACGGCATTAAGAAAACAATGAAAAGGAATACTTTTAGCAATAACTAGACTAAATGAAGCTAACCTGCTTCCCGATGCTGAAGGGAATGTATTTGTATTTGATCATGTGTAGAATTTGACGCTTCATTGTAAGGAAAAATAGAACCATCCAATAACAGAGCAGAATGGGCCAGAAAACAGGTACATCGAACATTGAGAAGAATGTCATGAAAAATGCTACCAAGAAGGCCTTTGTAATGGAATACCTAGAATCAGTGAAACAACAGACAAGACGACAATGAATAATATTCTTTTAAACCCAGCAGAAGTACAAATTGCAGTAACAACAAAGAAAAAATAGAGCATAATGAGTGGTGAAAATTGATTGCAGCAAAAGACACAGACCACATATTTTTTGCTGCAAAAAATTAACAAGCTAACAAGAATAGGAACGCCAGTACTAACTACTTTCTTCCAGACAAGATGAGATTTTACACAGAAGTCATGTTTCCTACATCCACTACAATCTGAAGCAATGTGCTTGGAAAAAACACATAGATACTATCAGCAACTATACTCTAGCCATTACCTCTAGACAAATTAGCCCACAATATATGCATGCCCTTGCTGAAGGTACATTTAGTGAATTCTAGATAATTAGAGAAGGGCCTTATCCTTTTCCAACAGTGCAACTTGCAGATTGGCGAATGCTCACACAGATAAATCTACTACAATTCACAGAGATGATCAAAGACATTGTGTCTACAGTTTAGTGATACTGAATACGTAATTACTACAGGCCAATGCAGTAAAGGAACAAAAAAAATGATATATCCACACAACCAGGGTGATTTTTGTTTTCATATAAGATGGCTTAACCTAGAATCCTAGATAAACAAGTTCAATAATTAGAGAAGGGCCTTATCCTTTTCCAACTGTGCAATTTGCAAATTGGCAAATGCTCACACAGATAAATCTACTACAATTCACAAAGATGATCAAAGACTGTCTACAGTTTAGTGATAGTGAATACATAGCTACTACAGGCCAATGCAGTAAAGGAACAAAACAATGATATATCCACACACCCAGGGCAAACTTTCATATAAGATGGCTTAACCTAGATAAGCAAGTTCAATATTGTATCTGCTGAAATATAGTAAGAAAGCAACACATGATTTAAATCAGCAAAGGATGTAATAGTTACAGCTAACAGTTAAGTAAAACAACATCGTTACCAGAATTTGAACTCAGGGAGACGTCGAATGAATGGCTTGAACTCATCAGAACCTTTTGTTGGCAAAGAAGCCCCATCCAACCCTTCCATTTCTGGATCAATCTTGGGCGAGAGAAACCCAATTAATAGATTCAATAGATATATCCCCAGACCATAGGAAACAATGTAAAACCCTTGAACATAGTAAACACGTAAGATATAAATTGACGCAACAGCTAAAGTTCCTATCCATCTATGAACTGGCAGAGGTGTAGATTTATCCAGATAATGCTGAAAAAGTCTAGAAACATCGTTTTTCCATTTAGCCACCGGAGCAGTAGCAGATGCTCCACCTTCCCCTTCAGCCCCAACTCCCTCCATTACGATTTTTCAGTCTTATCCTTCCTGCAGATTTGATAAATGCAGTGAGCTTACAAACAAAAAAACTAAAAAAACCTAAAAAAGAAAACTGATACAGAAACTAAACCCAGATTTATAGTTGCAGATCTTAAACAAAAAACTATACCCAAATAAACAGATAAAATCAAGAGCTAAATACAAACCCTAAAAGAGTTCTTATTCTAGTAAAACTAGAGATGTAGAAACAGATCTAAAACGAAATTAAACCCTAATGTTCCAATGGTGATGCTAGATATTAAGTAAAGAATTTATCGAAAAATAAATTTAGGGTTTTCTAAGAAGCGAAAAAGAAAAGAAGAGGGAAACCCCCAAATAACAAAAACATTACCGCTAAAGTTTGAATGATGATAATGGATTAGTGAGATGGTAAATTTACCTTGTCAACTCCAGAGATCTTGTGAAGCTGATAAAATTTGTGTATTTTCTATCTGATGATAATAAATCCAAGTAATCTTGTTGTTTGTTTGTTTAATAATTTCTCATGAACGCGGAGAGAGAAAGATGAGAATAAGCAATCGACTATACTTTTTTATACGAACGAACGAGGAAAGGGTAGAATGGGATATCCATTCCAGACCAGCCGCATCAAGCCCGGTTTTATAATCCATGTCAGGCATTGTTTGTTTTTTCCCGACTCATCTGAATATTACTCATCTGGATCTGACCGATATCACCTGACTTATTTGGATCTGATTCAATATGCTTGTTTTTTGAGTCACTGTTTTGGTCTCATGAGTCAAGGGCATTTTATTCCCTGACTCAAATGGGTTCAAATAAGGGGTTAGGTCAATAAAAACCAAACGGTCTGACATCTGACTCGAGTCGAGTCAGGGACCGAGTCAGATTCACACGTCGAATCAGAAAAGAAAAAAAAACACTCTTAGAGTCAATTCTTTGCCTGCCAATTTTCCAAACCACCCTTGGTAAGGTTTGGACGGAGCCAAAACCGAAACCAAAAGGAACTGTTTTTAAGTTTCTGAACTAAGCCAAACCGTCTTCATAAACAATCCGACGCCTAACCAAAAAAACGGTTCGGTACAACATTGTTGGTTAGAAAACTTTAGTCTAGTTAATAGGAGGTAAATAATGGAGTTGAAGAGGAAAAGATTATGGAGAGGGAATTAAAATTTAGGGGAGGAATAGACTTGTTAGAAAAGGGATAAAAGGTCCAACATGTCCTTGATTATCAGATTGATGGATCACCAATGATTCTTGGGTTTCCAATATAAATCTACACGTTTAACCTTCAATGGGTATTGTTAAGTTAATTTAACTGTTTTGAAATTATTTATACAAATGATTTCGGTAAACTTCAAGGTATTTCAAACTCTAACAAAATTAATATGAATTGTCTTTAGTTCAATCTCACAATTGGAAACTTCTGTTATGGTTAATTGAGAGATCATGTTAGGTTTTGAATTTGCATAAACCTTGAAAAATGGAAAAATTTGTTGTGGTTAGCTGAGAGATGGTTGAATTGAAATTTGCAGATTTGACTGTGAAGGAATAGAGCGAACAAACCTTCATCTCCTGCGAATTTGCACAGAAATTTTGGGAGCATGGTTAGTTTTTTGACGTTAGAGTTGGTTTTTCGAACCCATATGGTATGGGGTTTACAATAGTTACCTATAAAAAAAAATTGTCAAATTTTTCTTTACAACATTGTTGAATCAACAAATTAACCGCTGATAATGAATAAATTTAAGGATTTAAATCGGATTTTGGTCTTCCATCGGATTTTCATCAATCCGATTCCGTTAGGCTAACTGTTATCGAATTTTGGAAATCCAATAACATCCGACGGAATTTGAAAAAATCTAATCCGGTTCCGATAGGTTAAGTTATCGGAAACCCAATGAATTTCGATAAATTTTGGTACTACCTGCTAAGAATATGAAAAAACTAAAGAAGATTTAAAAAAAAAAAAAGTGTTTTATTCGGTTCTAAAATGTCTTCAAACAAGTTCTAAAATCAACACTATTTTACTCTTATTCTTTTTCTTCAGAAGCTGACATGGGATGTTCTGGTTGTTCTGCTGATCTCCTACTCACAGGTGTTATTGAAGCAACGGCTGAACCTTGAATGCTTTGATCTCCTTCTAGTCCTGGTTGTGATTGTGAGAAATTTGGTGGAGTGCTTGAGGTTCCAACTTGATTGGATGCTCTTTGAGACATTCTGAAAACAACATGAATCAAGAACCAAAGTTACCAAATCATTCAAAAGATACATAATTATTTTAAATGAAAATGAGAACAACACATATGGTGTTTCAGTTAACAACAACAGCAATAATGCAAACATGAAGCATCCTACCAGGGACATGATATTGTTTTGAATCAAGAATGAGAACATCACATATGGGTTGTCTAATCAAAGTGGATAAGATTTAGTTACAAGTACTCAAATTGATAGTAAAACACGTACTCAAATTGATGAACCAAGTACCCAAAATTGACATTAACAGTAGCACAGTGCAATATTTGTCTCCAAGAAAAGACAAATTGATACAATGTTGTCAAACTTTATTAAATCCGCCAATAAAAAGTTTACTGGTGTTCGGTGTGAATCATTCTATAACAAGAAAAACATAAATAAATGAGAAGAGAATTGACTAGTCATTACTTAGTAGATGAATTTAGTATCAACACTTCTTCTTGCTAGATAAAGACCTGCACAATACATAATTGTTTCATGATCATTGAAAATTATCATTTTATTCTGTGATTTCTAGGTCCCTTGTCCTAGACAAGACAGACTCATACTTCACTCCTATCAACAACAAAAACATCAACATGAAACAAGAAGGAATAATTTGCAAGTGTCCTAAAGTGATGAAGTTTCTAAGCCTAACTATAAATGCGTAAAATGTGTGTCAATGACTCAATATTGTTATACATTTCAACGCCTTATTCTTCGAATCAACCCATCTATGCGTTCAATTTTGCTGAGCAAGTGACAAATAAAATGTGACTTTAGGAACCAGTATAAACTAGTGTAACTAATGGGCTTACGAAACACTGGTGATCTTGTGCCACTAGAAGGTAACTAGAGCACTGAAATTGCCAACATAATTATCTCTACTTACAAAAAAAATTATATCAATCTCACCCCTAACTTAACAATGACAAACTTCCTGTGTTCATCTTTTCTAGTAACAACCACAATCTTTAAGAAATCTATAATACAAAACAACATAGGTTTTTGAGCAATCGACGGTCGAATTATATTTTGAGAGACAAGCGACTGATCTAACCATCTCAGTCTCATCCTAGCAATAGACATCAGACGGTCATATGATTTGTAACCTCTCCTCATAATGAATTTACATTAATTGGATTTTCACTCATAGCTAAATACTAAAAAAAAAAAAACTGAGTGGAAGTCCAATTAATGCAAATTAATGGTAAAAGTGATACAAAAAATTTAAGACTATTCTTTGTTCTTTAGAATTCGTAGTTATAAACATGATGTATATATCCGTAAAGAATTTTCTTCAACAATCAAGTGAAAATAATAATTAATAATGCAAAAAAAAAAATCAATCTTTGAAACTTTATCTATTAAACTCCAACAATGATATCAAAAAATAATATTAATCTCTAACAAATCAAAGAATTGTGCATAAAAAACAATTATCTTTTTAAAAACTTCATCAACAAGACAAGTAAACCCAAAAAAAAAAAGCAAACATAATCACTTACTCTAGCTTAAACATGACATGCCTGTTGTTTTTTCTTAAAATCATCACAAAACCAACTACACTCTAAAAATCAGAAATTTCTCCAAAATATTATCTATAAACAACAAAAAATAAGAAAGTGTAATGAAATTACCTTAGTCATATAGAGACATTTGGTGCGCGTCAAGGCCTCCTTCATGGTTTTGGAACCATTGGCAGCACCCATACAAACACTATAAAAATATGATATCATATGGATGATCCAAAACAAGGGATTGAAATCAATTGCTATCAAATTAGATATTGTGTTTGCTCTCTTTCTTCAGGAAAACGTATTTGTTGGGTGCAAAACATGAAGAGTCTTTGAATATAAATTGAGAAAATGTACCATCAAAATCCAAGACACACCTTTTTCATTGAAATATTATGAGAACATCTTCCATTCATATGCATCAAATTATGAAGCTTTTGACAATTTGAAGTTTTATAGAAGTCAATAGTTGTTCAAAGGTGAGTAACTTTATACTTGAGGGATTCGATTATTGATTCATTTGATAGTATATCAATATGTGACTTTTTTTGTTCTTAATGATTGTTTGTTATGATCACAATACAATTATCTTTAAAAATCTATAGAAATCTCAATCCACTTATCTAAGTAAAGATTCCAATCCGTTAATATTCGGTAAATATTTGTCGTTGGGTTTTGATAATGATAGAGTGACAGACATTATTGATTGGGTTAGGGTGTTTATGTTTAATTATAATTTTGAATTAATTTGAAGTATGGCACAACTATTATTTTGTTGCCTATTGTAAATGGACACTTCTTTCATGGTTATAGGCGATTCGTGTTCCTTCATTCATGACTTTATTTGGTTGAATTCGCTATTAACGGGTTCTTTTTTATGTTTTTTTTCTTTAACGAATTTTTTATCCGGGTAGGTAAATTTCTCAGATATTTGATGGATTGTATTTTGTTTACAATCCATTTCTCGCAAGCTGTGTAAGGATTTTTTTTAGGCTATGTTATGGAGTAAGGTTTTGAAAAAAAAAAGTATTACGCATTTGTGTTTAAGACTAATGAAAGACTTTACCCTGATTAAGAGAGAAATCATTTTCATATACCCCTTTTGTTTTCTCCATATTGTATATTTTGTATTTATTCAGGCTAATTAAAGCTCTATTATTTTCTCCCTACATATATAATCTGCTAAGTTTGATTGGATTGCTTCGGTTTTTGCAGTTTCTAAGACGCTACGATCTTTTTGTGGAACGGTCCAAAATGGTGAAACTTTTGTTTACCAGTCTCTTTGCATTATACTATTACAAGAACTTCAAAATGGAGTTTCTTCTTTTTGATTTGTTAGTGTGTTTTTTTTTTTTTTTTTGAAGCATATTAGTGTAGCTTCTTAGGTAATCATTTTCTCTAATGCAAAGTGTGTTCTTAATTAAAACCAAATAAGACTAACTTCTTTTTATGGTTTTCACAATTGGTGATACCAAGATTTGATTTCATATGATTTGAATATCACTGTCTACTGTGTGGATCTTATACAGAGTAAAATATAAATGAAGATACAAAGTTTTAGATAGTAATCTCCTATCATTTTGAAAAATGAATTATGTGTATTTTCTTTTCATTTTAGCATCCATCCTCCTTTGCTGAAAACTTAGATTATGCGTGGGACGCTACTAACCTACAGGTTATATTTTTTTTTATGTGATGAAAAGCATCCACTAGATTGCAAGTTTAGATTTATGGTCAGAAATATCAAAGGTTTTGCTCTTTTTGTGTCGTTATACGTCTTAAGGTTTGTAATAATTGCATTGCATTAACTTTGTCTATTGTTTGTGGCATATATTAGGCTAATTATAATGACTATGAAGATATTAGGATTGCATTATACTTTACGGCTACTGGTGTTTTAAGTGAGTTCCCGGTTGATTTAGGAGTAATCCCTTTCTCTACTTTTTGTGTGAGAAGAAAAAAATGTTAAAGAATTAGGTATTTATCGACATTTAATACCTATGGGTTGAAAATTACTAGTACACCTCTAGACTTATCGGATGTCGGAAATTATCCAAAAAGAATTAGCCTAATCGGGAGGTTAATAGGTAAAGTCCAATAATATATCCGGTTCCGAAATTCGAAATCCGACAAATAAGATTAAATCCTATAGGATGTCGAACTTTCGGAAACGGATCTCGGACTTCGGAAGTTTTATTAAAGCATTGCTCGGTCGAACTCACAAGTGTTGATATCTCAAGCTTGTTGTCAAATTTAGTTGTCAAAACTATATCTTGATTTCTAGTCTACAATTAGTTAAGTCTCGGACTAGGATAGCATATGTAGTTGAGAAACGAACCAGTGATCATTGCATTCTACCATTTGAAGGCGAAGATCAACCGAAACTTTTGGAGAACTTCATCAACAAATAGTAATTGAAGACTGAACCACCTATTTCTCAAGTTATATTCACTTTTATATCTTTGAGACGATGTTGCGTAACTAATTAGACTACCATTCATATACAAGAATTTCGAGTCAAGTTTATCTTGGTAGTTAGTTCTCGAAATATAATGACTAAGCTTAATGAACATTTGTTCATACTTGATGAATTTCGGTTAAGAACAATTTATTGTTCGCAATCAAAATCATGATTCAAGATTATCATTCGAAAATAGCCTGGAACATTGATATGTTTTATTGATGTTATTTGGGAATGTTTCGAATCAATTTAGAGAAATATAGAACTGCTAAAAATTCGGATATAAGATAGTGTATATATAAGTCTTACAAGCTGAGAAAACTTTTATAAGTCTTAAGCAGAATACATGTACTCGTACACGTAGCGGAGTAGTTATATGTCGACAAACAGATTTTTGGTACGCATATTAGTATGCACACCTTTAAAAGTATGAGAACTCGTGAATCCGGATCGGTACGCGTACTAAAAAGGAACTGTTGGTTACGGAACTGGTTAAGTTTATGTGGACTCCGGAATGTGGCTATGATTAAATGGTATCCATACCAGTACGCATACCACAAAAGTTATATGGACTCCGGAACTCGATATGCTTATAGGGTATCCATACAAGTACGCATACCGAAATAGTTCTGTGAACTCCGGAACTCGGTTATGTCTTAAGGTTTACATACCGGTACACGTACCGTGTCATAACTGTTCACGAATAGGTTAAGTACTTGTACTTTGTACGCCTACTTACCATGTCAATTAAATTCATTTGCACATAAAATTATTTATTCGAGATAATTAGTATTTGAATAATCTCTAATTATATTTATAAAACGCCACGGACATATTTGATCACATGATTGTGTTTCGAGTTAAGTCTTAAGTGTTTATGTAAATGCTCAAGCTTATAGTTCAGTTGGCTAGCTGAGGCTAACCATTTATGAGCGTGGTCTTATACACGGTTCGGTTACGGTTCATCCTAACCAGAGTGTATATCTTGATTATGTAAATCGGATTCAAAGATTCATCTAACGGTAGAGAATGTTTGCTTGGTTCCAAAGTTATCTTAGCTTAAACCTAAAGCAACTTATCCTTTGAATGTATATATAAGGGGAACCTAAAACAACTAGGATCTTTGAATCCGGACACTACTTTGGTGTGTCCTAGTTGTTATTAGAGTTGTCCTCTCCGGAAATCCTTTTAGGGTTTAGCGACTACAAAGACTTCATAGGGATTCGTGAAGCCAGGTCTAGTTATCATTTCTTGATAACTCGAGTATCCTAATCTTGATCGATTGTTGAGCAGCTCACTTGATCAAGATAGATAGTAATCATCAAAGTTCTCTTCGTCCCAAACTTTGTTGATTCCACAAGTTTCATCTTGTGGGGTGAATAATAATCTAGGCTGCACTTCTGGTTGCATAAGTATGAATTTTGAGGTTAGCTAGACTTTGTCTATTTATATCGATTTCCATTACCTTGATCTTTGATCAAAAAGGGAATCACACATATAGGCTTATCTGTGAGAGGCAGATTGGTTTAAAGTTTTCAACTGAGTTGAAGCAACTCTTAGTTGGTGTGACGTCAGCTAAGAGAATCAATTGCGCGGAGTCCTGCTAGGATTCAAAAGGCGTAAGGAGCGCGACTGTACCTTAATCAGTGGGAGACTTGATAAGGGATCAACTACATTCCAGTCCGAAGTTAATTGGCAGTAGGCTCGTATTTGTAGCGGCTTAATACAGTTTGGTTTTCAATCTGGACTAGGTCCCGGGGTTTTTCTGCATTTGCAGTTTCCTCGTTAACAAAATTTCTGGCGTCTGTGTTATTTCTTTTCCGCGTTATATTATTTATCTTTATAATTGAAATATCACAAGTTGTACGTAAATCAATCATAGTAGATACATCCGACCTTGTTTGTTGGATATGACTTGATTGATTTCTTGGGAAATTGATCTTTGGAATCACCCAAGTACTCTCACGCGTAAATCAGGTTTACGGATTAGTCTTTGTAAACTTTCTGATTGTGAGAGATAGAGATATAACTCTAGATACTATTCCTTGATTGAGTTTCATTAAATTGAACTCTCGGAATTGTGTTAAGTTTGTCCATGCAGATTGCCTACGAAAAAGTTGGTGGTGTATTTTGGTACCCCCGGTGTTTTCAATTGGTATCAGAGCAGGCAAAAACGTTTAAGACCTAATCAGTCGGTGTTTAAAAATCTCGTAGAATCTGTATTCACGTACTAACATGTTTCCTGCTGATTTTGATTACGCCAAGTGTCTGGGACTTACCTCAAAGGATAACTCCTTAGTTGATTCTTCTGAATCCATAGGAAAAGAACACATGTTGTCAGTTTCTTATAATATGCTTCCCATAATTACTAATGGTTTAATATCAGAATCTGAGTTGGAACTTACCAGAAGTTAAAAAAAATCTACCAAGATCATTGATTTTCAAGCCTCTAAAATTAGAGATCTTGAGGAAAAGTGTGCTCGATATTTCGATGAGCTTGATAAGTCCCTTCATAGGGAACGTGAACTCTCTGATTATATTAAAACTTTCTAACGATATCCAAAAACTTGTTCATGAAACTATTATTCGTCATGAAAAGATCAGTATGCTTGAAGATACTGTTAGAGAAAGTACAATAAGAGGAGAACATTTACTCAAGTCTCACTCATCAGAACTGGACTGCCTTCGTGTTGAAAAAGAGAAATTGGTTACAGATCTCCTACTAGCTCAGGAACAATATATCTCCTTGAAAGAAGAAAACTTTGTATTAAAAAACAATTTTTCCTCATTGCCTGACGTTACTGTCCCTGTGGCATTACCTTGCATTGAGAAACTTACTTCTGAAAAGATGTCCGACTAGAAACGTTTGCGTTTTCTGCCAGCATATAAAGAAGCTATTAGTAGAGACAACATACCAACAAAGGTTTCCATTTCACGAATCTATTCACACTGCGAAAAGAAGAATCATATTGCTCGGAATTGTTATTTTAGAAAGAAACAGATTTCTGATCTCCAAAAATTGCTTAAGTTTTCAATTAAAGAAGTAAAAAATCTGATTGAAATGGATTTTAACTCTGCGGAAAACCAGAAAACTTATGAAAGAAATA
>JAJJMB010011222.1:454986-490222 GCA_023531105.1 Papaver atlanticum | reverse complement strand
CTATCTCAAGCTTGTTTATCAAGTTTAGTTGTCAAAACTATAAGTCTTGATTTCTAGTCTACTTATAGCTATGTCTCGGATTAGGATAGAATGTGTAGTTGAGCTTTAGACTTCACGGCGTTCATCGATTGAAGACGAAGATCTACTAAGGGGAGCTTGGAGGAACTTCATCAACAAAAGGTATGTGGATACTTGAAGTCATCTATATTCTATCTCCTATTTAGACAAAAGTCGTATAGCTATATAGACTTTACATTATACACATTTGATATTTTGAGCTGAGTTTAACTTGTTTATATCTTTCTCAAAATATGTGTTGGAAAGCTTTTTGCTTTAACTACGTTTATCATTATTCTTGACGAAAGTTAAACGATGATCATGTGAAAATCACCTGGTAACATCTTACATGATTTGTGTGAGACAGTCATTTGATTTAGGCTCGGAATGTTTCGTATTGATCATTCGATCACTTTAAAATTGCTTATAAGCTAATAGTTTGTGTGAGACAGCTATTGTCATCTTATAAGAATGTTTCATTCGAAAGTAGCCTAGAACAGTGATATGTATCATTGATGTTATTCCAGAATGTTTCAGATCTATTTACAGAGAAATATAGAACTACTATATATTCATATTTAAGACAGTGTTATTAGTCTTACAAATTGGGAAAACTGTTATAAGTCTAAAGCCGTATTACATGTACTCGTACACTTAGCGGAGTAGATATATGTCGACAAGCAGATTTTTGTTCCGGAACTATGGTCACGGAACCGGTTTGGTATCCACACCGGTACACGTACCAGAAAAGTTCTATGTTCCGGAACTTGGTTTGTGTATCCACAGCGGTACGCATACCAAAATCGTTCTATGGACTCCGGAGCCGGTCATAGTCTTAAGGTACACATACCGGTACGCATACCAAAATAGTTTTGTGAACTCCGGAACTTAGTTGTGCCTAATAGTATACAAACCGGTACACGTATTATGACTTACCTTACTCACGAAAGGCTATGGTATTTGTACTTTGTACAACTACCAACCATGTCGATTATTTTCAAATTCAATAAAATTATTTATACGAGATGATTATCATTTGATCAAATCTCTAAAAAAAACTATAGACTTATTTGATCACATGATTGTGACTCAAGGTTAAAGTCTTAAGTGTTTATGAAAATGAATATTAAGCTTATAAGTTCAAATTGGCTAGTTTTGGCTAACAACCTTGAACATAGTCTTTATACACGTTCGGTTACGGTTTCACCTAACCAGAGTGTATATCTTGTTTATGTAAATCAGATTCAAAGATTCATCTAACAATGGATATTGATTGCTTGGTTCCAAATCTATCTTAGCTTAAAACTAAAGCAACATATGCTTTGAATGTCTATAAAAGAGGAACGTCAAGCAACTAAGATCTTTGAATCCTGACACTACTTTCCTTGGTGTGTCTTAGTTGTAACTAGAGTTATTCTCTTCCTAACCTTTTAGGGTTTAGAGACTACAAAGACTTCATTGGGATTCGTGAAGCTAGGTCCAGTTATTTTTTCTTGATAACTCGAGTATCCTGATCTTGATCGATTGTTGAGATGCTCACTTGATCAAGATAGATAGAAATCATCAAAGTTCTATTCATCTTAGACTTTGTTGATTCCACAAGTTTTATACTTATGAGGTGAGTAATAATCTAGGCTGCAGTTCGGGTTGCATAAGTCCGTATTTTGAGGTTAGCTAGACTTTCTATTGCTATCGATTTTCATCACCTTGATCAAACTTTTTGATCGTAAAGGAAATCACATATAGGCTTAATCTGTGGGAGGCAGATTGGTTTAAAGTCTTCAATTGAGTTGAAGCAAATATTAGTTGGCGTGACGTCAGCTAAGAGAATCAATTGCACGGAGTCCTGCTGGGATTCAAAAGGTGTAAGGAGCGCTACTGTACCTTAATCAATGGGAGACTTGGTTAGGGCTCAACTACATTCCAGTCCGAAGTAAATTGGTAGTATCCTAGTGCCTGTAGCGGCTTAATACAGTTTGGTGTTCAATCTGGACTAGGCCCCGGGGTTTTTCTGCATTTTTGGTTTCCTCGTTAACAAAACTTCTGGTGTCCAAGTAATCTCTTTGTAATTAGGTTCACGGACTTGGTTCTATAAACGTTTTAATTGCAAGAGAGAGAGAGGGAGATATAACTCTAGATAATATTCCTTGATTGAGTTGAACTCTTGGAATTGTGTTGAGTTTGTCATTACAGATTTCCTAAGAAAAAGTTGGTGGTGTATTTTGGTACCCTCGTGTTTTCAGTGTCATCAAAGAGATTTCGGAAGAGCACCTGAGTTGGGTGATGAGGATGATGAGTTGCGGATTCTATGAGATTTCAGTTCCAAAAAGTTTTATGAAGCTTTACAAGGAGAGTCGTCTCCGTGTAGTTTACGAAAGCACTTATGGAAAATTGATATCCCGACTAAAGTAAGTTTTTTGATATGGGCAATTTTGCAAGAATATCTTCCAACAAGAGATATGTTAAGAAGGAGGGGTATAACACTGGAAAATGACAAATGTGTTATGTGTAACTTGGTGATGGAAGAAGCTTATAATTTATTTATTCACTGCCAACTATGCTTTTTAAGTTTGGGACCATTTTATTAAAGCTTTTCGTATTGGGTGGCCTATGCCGGGAAAAGTGAGACCGTTTTTCGATGCTTGGAATAGAAATTTGTTAAGGGGGAAAGCTAAAGAAGTCCATAACATCTTACATTTTACTTTGTTTTGGAGACTTTGAAAAGAAAGCAACAACCGTGTTTTTGGAGGGAGGGGAAAGTTTGCAAAGGAAGTCATTGTTCTAGTTAAACAGACAATTATTCTTTGGAGTTTTGGTAAAGAAACTTTCAAATTTGTCAGTTCTGGGCAAATTCTAAGTAACTGGGAAAATTTGATGACTATATAATTCGAATTGATGATGTGTGTTAGAGCACTGCTCGGTCGAACTCGCAAGCGTTGCTATCTCAAGCTTGTTAGTCAAGTTTAGGTGATCAAAACTATAAGTCTTGATTTCTAGTCTACTTATAGCTATGTCTCGGATTAGGATAGAATGTGTAGTTGGGCTTTACACTTCACGACGTTCATCGATTGAAGACGAAGATCTACTGAGGAGAGCTTGGAGGAACTTCATCAACAAAAGGTATGTGGAGACTAAAACTTATCTATCACTCAGAAGTCAATTCTATTCTATCTCCTAATGAGACTAAGTCGTATAAATATATAGACTTTTACATTATACACATTTGATATTTCGAGCTGAGTTTAACTCGCTTATATCTTTCTCGAAATATGTGTTGGAAAGCTTTTTGCTTTAGCTACGTTCATCATTATTCTTGATGAGTTTAGTTGGAAACAATTTATTTGTTGGAAACTAAATAATGAGTCAAAAGATGATCATGTGAAAATTTCCTTGAAACATCTTACATGATTTGTGTGAGACAGTCATTTGATGTCGACTCGGAATATTTCGTATTGATCATTCGATCACTTGAAAATTACTTATAAGCTAATAGTTTGTGTGAGACAGCTATTGTCGTCTTCTAAGGATGTTTCAATGATTGAAAAGGGAGTTTAGAACAATTAACTATTGTCTAGATATATCACAGTATGCATACCAGTATGCAAACTGTTGTGGTATGATTGAGGTCCGGGAACCAAGTTTGCATACCAGTATGTGAACGGTTTTAACTATCAAAGTCCTGGAACCAAGTTTGCATACCCGTTTGCGAACGGTTTTACCTGAGTTAGGTCCGGGACGACAGTATGCGTACCTGTTCGCGAATTGTCGAACAAGACCAAAGTCCGGAATTTAAGTTTGCATACCTATTTGCAAACTTAGTTGGTTAAGTTCTAAAATCGGTTAAGTATGATTACATACTCATGAACAAATACATTTATATATTAAGGAATGCAATCGTTGCAAACCGTGGCTATATGTTTATGAATTAATTCTTTTAAATCAAATCAAATTCTGCTTCAATTGTGTCTTGTATATTTCCATTAGAATATAAACAATTGAACATCTCTATGAGTAACACAATTAAATTGATTTGATTATCATTTGATCTAGAAGTGTTAGATGAATGTGGTTAATACAAAAGTGTTCATGTGGCTAACTTTGGTTAACTATTGTTGAGCCAACTCAATATACACATTTAGGTACGGTTACCCATATCTAAATGAAGGTATATTTCATTTGTGTGTAACAAGCTAAGACCATCTAACGGTGGAGAGATATTTCTTTGGTTTTAAGCAAGCTTAGCTTGAATCTTAAATCAGGTTTTCATCTAATGGTGAATATTGATTGCTTTGTTTCTATTCTATCAAACCCTGATTTTAAGACTATACAAGGGAGAATTCTAGCAACTGGAAAACCTAATCCCCACACTTCTTTGTAATACTAGTTGCGACTAGAGTCGATTCTCCTTTAACCTAGGTTTTTCCTAAAACCATCATAGGTTAACGACTTAAAGACTTCATTGGGATTCTGAAGCCAAACCCAACTATTTTCTCTGTAGTTGCGTGTTCTGATCTTACTTGTTCTATCGTATTGAGTACTATCTTCTCTAAGATTGACTCGAGATTTATCTCCGATAGGTAAGATATAAAAAGTAATCACAAAGCTCTTCGTATCATTCTTTTTTATTCCACAATAACTTGTTCTACTACCATATAGTTAAGTTATTATGAGGTGATTGATATTTCTAGGATGTTCTTCGGGAATATAAGACCGGATTATAGTTTTGTTCCTGTTCACCTTGATTTATCAAAAGACGGAATAAAAACTTCGTAGGTATTTCTGTGGGAGACATATTTGTTTATAAAGTCTTCGACTTTGGTACGTAGCTGAAAAAGAGGGGGTACAACAACCACACCCAATATTTCGTTAGGCAATCTGTATGGACTAACTCCAATATAATTCCAAGAGAATCAATTAGACAGTCAGACTCAATTAAGAAAAATATATCCAAGAGTTATATCTCTGTTTCTCAATAATAGATATAATAGAATAGAATTCTGAGTGATAGATGAGTTGAAGTCTTCATATACCTTTTGTTGATGAAATTCCTCCAAGCTTCCCTTAGTAGATATTCGTCTTCAATCGATGAACGCCGTGAAGTATAAAGCTAAACTACACATTCTATCCTAATCCGAGACATAGCTATAAGTAGATTAGAATTCAAGACTTATAGTTTTGAAAACTTGAAAAACAAGCTTGACATAGAAACGCTTGCGAGTTCGACCGAGCAGTGCTTTAAAAATCTCCCCCTTTGTCAATTTTAGTGACAAAACTATCAATACGTATGGATTACAAAATAATTAAACTTTGTAACTTCTCATCCAAATGCTTGATTTCCCTGGTTCTTCAACATTCCTTGAATTATTCGTGGCTCCAAGTACTCCAGTGATTCTGAACGTGTTCAACTCAACATCATAGTTGTTGAAGATTCGTAGCTATAACAATAACAAAACAGTTGTTCTCAATTATTGTTATACAGTGTCATAGTATTATTACACATCATCAAAGTTCAATTGTATCACAACTTTGACAATAATACTATGGTGATATGTATCACTCCCCCTTAGTTAATACTTCATCTCACAATGAAAACCACTCCCCCTTACATAATGATCCGTAAACCATATGTATGTAGTGTGAACTACAAAATAATTCTCCCACTTTTTGTCAATATAAATTGGCAAAGGTACGAAAACTAGCGGGATCATAATGAAATTATCTAAGAGATTATTCATGACTAAAAGAGAACATATCAACTTTGTTTCGATGATTTCACATAGACGAAACTTAGTGTATTCATCAAGGAGTTTATAAAGATGCAAGATACCTCCTACAATATTCCATAACTGCACTCCCCACAAAGATTTGGCAATTAAGCACAAGTTCAATTAAGAACTCTCCCCCATAAAATGTCATTCCCGAAAGAACAACAAGAGCGACCTTATTTTTGCGAGAAAAGAAGGATTTCTTTGGACATTAACAAATTACATAAAACATGAATTTGTATCCAGAAAACTCGAATAAATTAACCAAAAGAGACCTTAATGATTAATTTAATCGGAGATGCTCAACATAAGAAAACTTACGGAGCCATACAGTACTTTCACATAGAAGTGGATCAGGAAAAGACCAATACTGCGGAATATTCAAAAGTTCATTCTATCTTTTATCAATATTTTCATACAGACATAATAGACTTAACTTTTGACATATATGGGACGGACGTAAACACACATATCCCATAATTTTTTTTGCAATATATGAAACCAATAAAGATTAATACTGCAAACCATGTTCCAAATAACTTAGAATTTAAATAAATAAATCTAAAACATTGCAAGATGAAAATCGTTGGCAATAACTATGTGTAAGCACAATATTTGTTATTTCAAACCCTAGTTATCCTTCTTAAAACACAAAAATAAATTCTCATAAGAAGTTTCCTAGATATAAGAATCAAACTTCTTTGATAACTTCATACCTCTGAAAGACTCCATCATAAAAGGTATCACTGATATCCTTGATTCTTTTGACCGAGGAGATTCCATGTTCATGAGTTGGAACATTTACTTTCCGATCAACACTACGGGCAAGCTGCCTAGCTTTGATGTAGTCCACGATGAGTTTCTTATGATTCCGTATACCTTTTGATTTTCAAGGATTTTGGTCTGACCATCATGAAGATGATTTATTTGCAGTTGAAGGTTTGCAAATTCGACCTTTGAGTCATCCTGAAAGTGAATTAAATCCTTGACAGATTCACCAATCCAGTAGTTGTACTCTTTCCTTCCAATCATATTTTTCAAGACAAGTTCTTAAACCGAGCATCCTTTAATGTCTTCTTCCATCTCAAGATTCACCACTTCCTGAGGTCTTGAAGAGTTTTCCATATATTTTTTTATTAGGTATGGAAAAAACAATATTATGTATATATATATATATATATGTTTGTGAACAAGAGAAGAATACCCTTGTTATGGAAACCCTAAAAACTCTCAAGAAGAAGACACGGATGTTCGCGGAACAGTTACAGAAAGTTAATGGATCATACAAGATCCAAAATAAGGAAATACACTTTTTATTCAAAAGAAGACTCAACTTTTGAAGAAAACAACATTAACACAAACATACAATCAGACTATAATAAACAACGAACTTGAGCATCCCGCAATTATCATCCTTGCAACTCTCAAGTTAGATAAAAAGATGAAATTACCTAGGCCTAGGTAGTAGAGTGGGAAGTAATCCCACTACAAAAATTGAGGGAAGAGTTGTAAATACCTTATGAGTGTTTGTGTGGTGTATTCCTTATCTTCCTTCGATGATGTCTTATTCTAGAAGAATTTGACATCGGCCTTTTTGAGTATCCATCAGAAGAATTTTTTTGAGGATTAAGTCTAGGACCTCTAAAAATTGGTTCCAGAGGGTCAAAATTATGAGAATTCCATCTCATAGACTTAGGTCTACCAGACTTATTCTTATTAACACTGGGAATGTGTACATTTGTAGCGCATAAATTATCACCATTAAGAGGAACATAATTCTTGTAGAGATTTCTAGAAGAGTGACTTTGGAAACCTCGTGCATGAGAGTTCTGGTTTTCTGCAGGAATGAAATCCATTGTAGATGTAGTCAGACGATTCACTCTGTCGACGGTAAAAAGAAGCAGATTTTGAAGATCAGAAATCTATTTCTTTCTAGCAAAACAATGTAGAACATTGTAGTTTCTTTTCCTACAGAATGAACAAGATCGTGGATAAGAAACTTTAGAAACATCTGGTTTCAGGTTCATAGCCTTTATGGAATTATATAAGTCACAAAACTGTTTCTCAACAGAAAATTCCTTCGAAGAAATTTATCCACCCTAGGTAATACCACATGAGTATTAGAGATAGGAACTGAAGAAAGTTTACTTATCAAAACAGAGTTTTCCTTTTTCAAGGAGTTGTACTGTTCCTGGGCTAGTGCAATAGATGCAACAAGTTTCTTTTTTTCAACACGACAGCTGTTCGATTTTGATGAATGAGTCTCGATCAATCGTTTTTCTCTAATTTAATCTTCTTTAACAATATCTTCAAGCATACTAATCTTTTCACGTTGTAGAGTAGCTTCTTGAACAAGGTTTTCGATATTGTTAGAAAAAGACTCAACAATACTATAAAGTTCCCATTCTCTATTAAGAGACTTCTCAAGTTCATCAGTAAGCTGAGCATATTTTTCTTCAAGGGATCTAATTTTAGAAACTTGAACAACAATAATCTCAGCATATTTTTTAAAGTTCTGGTGAGCTCCATTTCAGATTCTGACATAGTGTTAACTGTCACATTAGAGAACGTTATCAGGATAGGATTGCGAAAAATTTCTACCTCGGGATTCGAAAGAATCTACTAAGGAGTTATCCATTGAGGTAAGCCCAAGACATTTGGCATAATCAAAAACTTTGAAGGACATCTCTATGTGTGCAGAAGTGAGATAAGATTCTATCCACAAAAATCAGATTGCTACAAACACAGACTTATAAGGTCTTAAACGTGTTTGCCTGCTCTGATACCAATTAAAAAAGCGTGGTACAACAACCACACCCAATATTTTGTTAGGCAATCTTTATAGACTAACTCCAATATAATTCCAAGAGAATCAACTAGACAGTCAGACTCAATCAGGGAAAATATATCCAAGAGTTATATCTCTATTTCTCAAAGTAATCAGCAAATCAAACATATAGAAATCCGCGAGCCTGATTATTATGAGAAACAGCTTGAACGGTACCAAATACCAATGTTCAAGTGTAAACCAATTTCAATCAACAACCAAAGGTTGGACTTACCAATTGATTGAACTACGCACAACCTGTGATATTTCAATTATATAAACAAATATAATGCAGAAAAGAAATAACACAAACACCAGAAGTTTTGTTAACGAGGAAACGGCAAATGCAGAAAAACCCCGGGACCTAATCCAGATTTGAACACCACACTGTATTAAGCCGCTACAGATTCTAGCCTACTACAAGTTAACTTCAGAATGGAATGTAGTTGAGCCTAACCAATCTCACACTGATCAAGGTACAGTCGCATTCCTTATGTCTCTTATTCCCAGCAGGATTCTACGTTTTTGAATCTCTTAGTTGATCTCACCCACAACTAAGAGTTGCCACGACCCAAAGTCGAAGACTTGATAAACAAATCTGACTCCCACAGAAAGTCTATTCTAATAGATAAATCTATCTCCCACAGAAATACCTATGAAGTTTTTGTTCCGTCTTTTGATAAATCAAGGTGAACATGAACCAATTGATAATCCGGTCTTATATTCCCAAAGAACAACCTAGAAATATCAATGACCTCATAATAACTTAACTATATGGTAATAGAACAAGTTATTATGGAATCAAAAAGAATGAGACGAAGAGCTTTGTGATTACTTTTTATATCTTACCTATCGGAGATAAATCTCGAGCAAATCTTAGAGAAGATAGTACTCAATATGATAGAACAAGTAAGATCAGAACACGCAACTACATATGATGTGATTTTGAAGTTTGTTGTAGTAAATGGTTCGTTGAGACTGGTGAAGATTTAAGTTTTTAAATTTAATAAAAATATACAATAATATTACAATTGGTGCAAGAGGTACTGGAACTAAGGATTCGACCAATTTTCATAACATAAGGTTCAATTATTTATTCTCAACAATTTTAGCTCAAGAAATGTAAACATGGACTCTTATTTTTGCCAAGGTAGATTCTAAAAACATTAGTTATAAATCGTAAGCATGGGACATCAAACATCTAAGCAAGCATGACCCATCTAATAAAATAATAACTAATTAATCAAAATCATATTTCAATTAATATTAGTGCAAAAGTCATAAAATAAATTTACCCATGTATGAAGTTCGGCCTCCTCCGTCTTCCCAGTGTTGGGGTTTAACTCATCATGTCGAAAACACACTCAAAATATGTATTCATGGCTCAAAAAGTGTTTACAAGAAGAGAAAATAATGAAACAGGAAATCTGCAACAGCACAGGTGCGTTACAGACCGACTGTTTCAACTCTCAACTGTTATGATGAAGATAATCGTTACAAATCTGAAGATAAATGTTGCAGAAGAGGTTGAAGAAACTGTTACAATGAAGATAAATGTTGCAAACCAGTTGAAGAAACTGTTACAACGAAGATAAATGTTGCAAACCAGTTGAAGAAACTGTTACAACCAGTTGAAGAAACCGTCGCTGTTTCCCTGTTCTTCACGAGCAGCAGCAGCAACAACAACAGAGTTCTGAAAACTCTTGATTCACGTCTCCTGAGCTCTCCTCTCAACCCCAAACTCTAGACCACCCTTCTATGGAACCTTGTGACTCTATTTATACACCAAAAGCCTAAAAATCACGCGTCAATTACACAAAATAATTCTCATTTACTCCCATGCATGGAAAAGAATAATTTCCATTTTTTGATTAATTACGCGTCTAATCTCGTGCTGCACACACCAGGAACATTCCTTCACGTCCCAGAATAAGTTAGGCACGCAGAAGCCACAAGAAAACTTCCTAAAATTACCAAAAATTATGAAAATATCTTACGGGAATATCACTCATGTTTTGCTCTACACTTGAATTCTAGCCAATTCTGGTCGAAACCAAAGACCATACCACGTTTCTATGGGTCCTAGGAATGATCCCAATCAATTCCATCCCTTTAGTCTCTCTTAAATGACTCCAAAAATCTGATTGAAAATCTGCTAGGGATAAACATCATTTTCCCGCCTTTTTTTTGTTTTTGAACGTGAAGGAGAAGGGGGTGCCCCTTATCCGCTGCTGGAGTCCGAATAACAACTGTCCCTTGGGTGCCTTTAGACAACTTTTCGAGCCGATTTTTCCAAAAATGTTTATTACCCAAAAATACCTACAAACACATAAAACACCATAATAAGTACAAAAATGGGTACTAACAATATACACAATAGAGATGAAAATAGACACATAAATGCGTCTATCAACAGAGAAAATAGTTGGGTCTGGCTTCAGAATCCCAATGAAGTCTTTAAGTCGTTAACCTATAATGGTTTTAGGAAAAACCTAGGTTAAAGGAGAATCGACTCTAGTCGAAACTAGTATCACACAGGAGGTGTGGGGATTAGGTTTCCCAGTTGCTAGAGTTTTCCCTTATATAGTCTTCAAATCAGGGTTTGATAACTTTAAAACAAAGCAATCAATATTCACCGTTGGATGAAAACCTGATTTAAGATTCAAGCTAAGTTTGCTTAAAACCAAAGCAATATCTCTCCACCGTTAGATGGTATTAGCTTGTTACAGACAAATGAAATATACCTTCATTTAGATATGGGTAACCGTACCTAAATGTGTATATTGAGTTGGCTCAATAACAGTTAACAGAAGTTACATTCATCTTAACACTTCTAGATCAAATGATAATCAAATGAATCTAATTGTGTTACTCATAGAGTTGTTTAATTGTTTATATTCTCATAAAAGTATACAAGACACAATTGAAGCAAAATCGGATTGATTCAAAAGAATTAGTTCATGAACACTTTAGCCACGGTTTGCAAAGATTGCATTCCTTAATATATAAATGTATTTGTTCATGAGTATGAAATCACACTTAACCGATTTTAGAACTTAACCACATAAGTTTGCAAACGGGTACGCAAAATTAAGTTCCGGACCTTGATCTTTTCCGACGGTTCGCAAACGGTTACGCATACTGTCGTTCCGGACCGAACTAAGGTGAAACAGTTTGCAAACGCAAATTTAGTTCTCGGACTTTAATAGTTAAAACTGTTCACATACAGGTATGCATACTTGGTTCCCGGACCTGAATTATTCTTACAACAGTTTGCATATAGGTATGCATACTGTGTTATATCCAGACAATGATTAATTGTTCTAAACTCCCATTTCAATCATTGAAACATTCTTAGAAGACGACAATAGCTGTCTCACACAAACTATTAGCTTATAAGCAATTTTCAAGTGATCGAATGATGAATACGAAATATTCTGAGTCTACATCAAATGACTGTCTTACGCAAATCATGTAAGATGTTACAAGGCGATTTTCACATGATCATCTTTTGACTTTCGTCAAGAATAATGATGAACATAGTTAAAGCAAAAAGCTTTCCAACACATATTTCGAGAAAGATATAAGCAAGTTAAACTCAGATCGAAATATCAAATGTGTATAATGTAAACCTTTTGTTGATGAAGTTCCTCCAAGATCCCTTTAGTTGATCTTCGTCTTCAATCGATGAACGCCGTGAACTCTAAAGCTCAACTACACATTCTATCTTAATCCGAGACATAGCTTTAAGTAGACTAGAAATCAAGACTTATAGTTTTGACAACTAAACTTGATAAACAAGCTTGAGATAGCAACGCTTGCGAGTTCGACCGAGCAGTGCTCTAACGGTAGCAACTCTTAGTTGTGGGTGAGATCAGCTAAGGGAATCAAGTGCGTAGAGTCCTGCTGGGTTTCAGAGACGCAAGGAACGCGACTGTACCTTAATCGGTGTGAGACTTGGTTAGGGATCAACTGCATTCCAGTCCGAAGTTAACTTGTAGTAGGCTAGAGTTTGTAGCAGCTTAATACAGTATGGTGTTCAAATCTGGACTAGGTCCCGTGATTTTTCTGCATTTGCGGTTTCCTCGTTAACAAAATTTATGGTGTTTGTGTTATTTCTTTTCCGCATTATATTTGTTTATATAATTGAAATATCATAGGTTGTGCGTAGTTCAATCAATTGGTAAATCCAACCTTTGGTTGTTGATTGAAATTGATTGACACTTTAACATTGGTCTTTGGTACCGTTCAAGTTATTTCTCATATCAATCAGGCTCACAGATCTCTATCTGTTCGATTGCAGATTGTATTGAGAAATTGAGATATTACTCTTTGATGTATTTCCTTGATTGAGTCTGACTGTCTAGTTTATTCTCTTGGAATCATATTTGAGTTAGTCTATATAGATTGCCAAACAAAATATTGGGTGTGGTTATTGTACCTCCGTGTTTTCAATTGGTATCAGAGCAGGCAAACACGTTAAAGACCTCATAAGTCTGTGTTTGTAGCAATCTGACTCTATGGACAGAAGTGTTATCTCTATAAATGTACCGCCAGTCTTCAATGGCTCGAATTACTTACGGTGGAATTTTTTTATGCGTGCCTTTATTCTAGCGCGTGGTTTTCAATCATGGGTTCGTGTTATTAATGGCTATAATCCTCCAATGGTTACAGTAGACGGTGTAACTATTGCAAAGGATATTGGTGCATATGATCCTGACGAGATTCTCGTTGCAAAGAAAAATTCTGACGGTTTAAATGCGATCGTCCATGCCATTACCCCAGATCTTCAGCACCATGTGACCACATGCAATAAGTCTAAAGATGCTTGGGATATCTTAGAAACTGTATTTGAAGGGAATACCTCTAAAAGGAAGATAGCTTGAAAACCTAAATTCTGATTGGGAAAGCCTTCGTATGGATGATGAAGATTCATTTGATGAGTTTAATCACAAAGTGTCTGAAATTGTTAATGCTTCTTTTGCATTATGTAAGACTATTACTGAGAAGGACATTGTGATGAAAATTCTCAGATCGCCGCCAGCCAGATATGATTCTAAGAAACATGCCATCGTTGAGGGAAATAACCTTGAAACACTTTCCATAAATAATCTTGTTGGAAAGCTAAAGATATTTGATCTTGAACTGAGTAAAAGAGAAAAACATCACATGTCTTGCAATTCTGTTGCTACATCTGATAAAAAGTCTCTATGTCCTAAATTGATTGATATAAAGGATGAGAATTGCTTTGATTCAACTCTTTCACTGTTTGTACAACAGTTAAAGAAAACTCTTAGACAGAGAAAAAGATAGTCTCAAACGAAATCATCTTCAATCAATGAAAAGGATAGAAAAGTTCACAAAAACTATGATAATGGAACTTGTTCCAAGTGCTATAAAAGTGTTCATAATATCTCTGGTTATCATGATAAGGAGATTAGTGAGTTAACCAAAGCATGGATGGCAACTCTTGACTACTGCCCTGAGGAAGATGTATGTGAAAGTTCTCTCAACTACTTTGCTGATAATCACACTTGTATGTCTAACAACTCTGATCGTTCCATGATATACGATCTAACTTCCCCAAAAAAGAAAATTGATCTTTTGACCAAAGATCTGTACTCAATGAAGAGTATGTTTCAACTGGAGAAGGAAGCCTGGATTAAAAGGATTGAAAATATGGAATGTCAACTGAATAATTTAAGACAAGAGAATGCGACATCTCGCAATTGTGATTTTAAGAAGAAGAATCGATTATCTTCGATAAACTCTTTTAAAACCAATCAGCATATTATATTCAAATCTACCTTGTAATGAGAAAGACATAATAAAATACAATGGCACAAAGGTTCTTGAAAAATCTTCTTCTAATTTGCTTTATCATAAAAAGAAAAGAAAATCTCCTAAGAAGTCTACATCACCTTCGAAAGAGATATTCAGAACCATTCATAGTTTGCGAAAATCGATAAACAGGGTTTTCGGAACATTGCAAGGAAGGTATCTACACTTGATCTTCCCTCCATAAAGAGAAATCAGAAAAAAAGGAATAACTAAATCTTCGACCTCTCATAAGAAACCACCCGGTCCTGTATTGGATGGGAGAAATTACAATTCATAATAGGTTCTAAGATTGTTCTTGTTTTTCCCTTGGAAAAGAACCATAATCTTCAAGAGGGTTGTGAAAAGATTTTTGTTGTTACTCTTCTGACTTGTTTCTGTATCTCCTGTTGTGCTCTAATTTTTGTTATTGATCTAAGAACCGTTTCCGTACATAAACGGTTTTCCTAATAAAGTCCTTTTTGGGATATCCAAAATTATGTTAAGGTTTTGGTCAAAGGTCTTTTTGGAAATTTATCCCATATCTTCTTCCTTTTAAGTTGAAGATTTCATTCCTTGCTGAGAGCATTTCATTTACCTCTTCTATCATGTCCTCATCAAGTCTTTCAAGTAAAGAAGATGATGTCTGGACTGTTCTCTTTCCCTCTAAGAAAGTTTGTTTCGATTCTTCTGATAGTGAGATGTATTAAGACAAACGTGATTCCTCCTCTGATGTGAATCTCATTGTCTCTCATTTTGATAAGCACTCATTAACCATGAATATCGTCTTGGAACAAGTACGTGCCTTGAAGAGTGAACTCGAATCTTCAACCAAAATACTTGAGGACAAGATGGATAATCTCGAATCCAGGATTGATCTAATCGAAGATGATCTTGATGATTATAGGTAATATGAGAAGAGTATTCAAAGTAAGTGAAAAGTACTTTGAGTTCTTAGTAAAATAATGTCTAGGAAACTTCTTATGAGAATTTATTCCTATGTTTTTAAGAAGGATAACTAGAGTTTGGAATATCAAATATTGTGATTACACATAGCTATTACCAACGATTTTCATCTTGCATTATTTTAGATTGATTTATTTATTTAAATTCTAAGTTATTTGGAAGATGATTTTGCAGTATTAATCTTTATTGGTTTTATATATTGCAAAAAAATTATGGGATATGTGTGTTTACGTCCGTGAATTATGATTGTCCCATATATGTCAAAAGTTAAGTCTATTATGTCTTCATGAAAATATTGAAAAAAGATAGAATGAACTTTTGAATATTCCGCAGTATTGATCTTTCCCTGATCCACTTCTATGTGAAAGTACTGTATGGCTCCGTAAGTTTTCTTATGTTGAGCATCTTCGATTAAATTAATCATTAAGGTCTCTTGTGGTTAATTTATTCGAGTTTTCTGGATACAAATTCATGTTTTATGTAATTTGTTAATGTCTAAAGAAATCCTTCTTTTCTCGCAAAAGTAAGGTTGCTCTTGTTGTTCTTTCGGGAATGACATTTTATGGGGGAGAGTTCTTAATTAAACTTGTGCTTAATTGCCAAATCTTTGTAGGGAGTACGGCTGTGGAATATTGTAGGAGTTATCTTGCATCTTTATAAACTCCTTGATGAATACACTAAGTTTCGTCTATGTGAAATCATCGAAACAAAGTTGATATGTTCTCTTTTAGTCATGAATAATCTCTTAGAGAATTTCATTATGATCCCGCTAGTTTTCGTACTTTGCCAATTTATATTGACAAAAAGGGGGAGAATTATTTTGTAGTTCACACTACATACATATGGTTTACGGATCATTATGTAAGGGGGAGTGGTTTTCATTGTGAGATGAAGTATTGACTAAGGGGGAGTGATACATATCACCGTAGTATTATTGTCAAAGTTGTGATACAATTGAACTTTGATGTTGTGTAATAATACTATGATACTGTATAACAATAATTGAGAACTTCTGTTTTTTTATTGTTATGGCTACGGATCTTCAACAACTATGATGCTGAGTTGAACACGTTCAGAATCACTGGAGTACTTGGAGTGACGAAGAATTCAAGGAATGTTAAAGAACCAAGGAAATCAAGCATGTTGGATGAAAAGCTACAAAGTTTATTTATTTTGTAATCCATATGTATTGATAGTTTTATCGCTAAAATTGACAAAGGGAGAGACTGTTAGAGCACTGCTCGGTCGAACTCGCAAGCGTTTGTATCTCAAGCTTGTTTGTCATGTTTAGGTGATCAAAACTATAAATCTTGATTTCTAGTCTACTTATAGGTATGTCTCGGATTAGGATAGAATGTGTAGTTGAGCTTTAAACTTCACGGCGTTCATCGGTTGAAGACGAAGATCTACTGAGGAGAGCTTGGAGGAACTTCATCAACAAAAGGTATGTGGAGACTAAAACTTATCTATCACTCAGAAGTCTATTTTATTCTATCTCCTAATGAGACTAAGTCGTATAGCTATATAGACTTTTACATTATACACATTTGATATTTCGAGTTGAGTTTAACTCGCTTATATCTTTCTCGAAATATGTGTTGGAAAGCTTTTTTGATTTAGCTACGTTCATCATTAATCTTGACGAGTTTAGTTGGAATTTATTTGTTGGAAACTAAATAATGAGTCAAAAGATGATCATGTGAAAATTTCCTTGAAACATCTTACATGATTTGTGTGAGATAGTCATTTGATGTCGACTCAGAATGTTTCGTATTGATCATTCGATCAATTCAAAATTACTTATAAGCTAATAGTTTATGTGAGACAGCTATTATCGTCTTCTAAGGATGTTTCAATGATTGAAATGGGAGTTTAGAACAATTAACCATTGTCTGGATATAGCATAGTATGCAAACTGTTGTGGTATGATTCAGGTCCGGGAACTAAGTTTTCATACCAGTATGCGAACGGTTTTAACTGTCAAAGTCCGGGATCCAAGTTTTCATACCCGTTTGCGAACGGTTTCACCTGAGTTAGGTCCGGGACGACAGTATGCGTACCCGTTTGTGACTGTCGGACAAGACCAAAGTCCGGAACTTAAGTTTGCGTACCCGTTTGCAAACTTAGTTGGTTAAGTTCTAAAATTGGTTAAGTATGATTACATACTCATGAACAAATACATTTATATATTAAGGAATGTAATCTTTGCAAACCGTGGCTAAATGTTCATGAATTGATTCTTTTGAATCAAATCCGATTTTGCTTCAATTGTGTCTTGTATACTTCTATGAGAATATAAACAGTTGAATAACTCTATAAGTAACACAATTAGATTCATTTGATTTGGAAGTGTTAGATGAATGTGGTTAAAACAAAAGTGTTCATATGGCTAACTTCGGTTAACTATTGTTGAGCCAACTTAATATACACGTTTAGGTACGGTTACCCATATCTAAATGAAGGTATATTTCATTTGTGTGTAACAAGCAAAGACCATCTAACGGTGGAGAGATATTGCTTTGGTTTTAAGCAAACTTAGCTTGAATCTTAAATCAGGTTTTCATCTAATGGTGAATATTGATTGCTTTGTTTCTATGCTATCAAACCCTGATTTGAAGACTATATAAGGGAGAACTCTAGCAACTAGAAAACCTAATCCCCACACCTGTGATACTAGTTGCGTACCAGAGTTGATTCTCTTTTAACCTAGGTTTTTCCTAAAACCATAATAGGTTACCGACTTGAAGACTTCATTGGGATTCTGAAGCCAAACCCAAATATTTTCTCTGTATTTGCATGTTCTGATCTTACTTGTTCTATCGTATTGAGTACTATCTTCTCTAAGATTGGCTCGATATTTATCTCCGATAGGTAAGATATAAAATTCTTAAGCAAGACCCAAAATTTTCTCTGTATTTGCGTGTTCCGATCTTACTTGTTCTATCGTATTGAGTATTATCTTCTCTAAGATTGGCTCGAGATTTATCTCCGATAGGTAATATATAAAAAGTAATCACAAAGCTCTTCGTCTCATTCTTTGTGATTCCATAATAACTTGTTCTATTACCATATAGTTAAGTTATTGTGAGGTGATTGATATTTCTAGGCTGTTCTTCGGGAATATTAGACCGGATTATCAATTGGTTCCTGTTCACCTTGATCTATCAAAAGATGGAACAAAAACTTCGTAGGTATTTCTGTGGGAGAAAAATTTAACTATCAGAATAGACTTTTCTGTGGGAGACAGATTTATTTATAAAGTCTTCGACTTTGGGTCGTAGCAACTCTTAGTTGTGGGTGAGATCAGCTAAGGGAATCAAGTGCATAGAGTCTTACTGGGATTCATAGACGGAAGGAACGCGACTGTACCTTAATCGGTGTGAGAATTGGTTAGGTCTCAATTACATTCCATTGTGAAGTTAACTTGTAGTAGGCTAGAGTTTGTAGCGGCTTAATACAGTGTGGTGTTCAAATCTGGAATAGGTCCCGCAGTTTTTCTGCATTTGCGGTTTCCTCGTTAACAAAATTTATGGTGTCTTTGTTATTTCTTTTATGCATTATATTTGTTTATATAATTGAAATATCACAGGTTGTGCGTAGTTCAATCAATTGGTAAATCCAACCTTTGGTTGTTGATTGAATTGATTGATACTTGAACATTGGTCTTTGGTACCGTTCAAGTTATTTCTCATATCAATCAGGCTCACAGATCTCTATCCGTTCGATTGCAGATTGTATTGAGAAATTGAGATATAACTCTTGGATGTATTTCCTTGATTAAGTCTGACTGTCTAGTTGGTTCTCTTGGAATTATATTGGAGTTAGTCCATACAGATTGCCGAACGAAATATTGGGTGTGGTTGTTGTACCCCCGCTTTTTCAATGTGTATGCGACTCTGATTAGCCTGTATTATACATCTTTTTTCTCTTTAATATAATTTTTTTCATTCAAAAATAATAATAAAATAACCAAACCAATTTCTTATGTTAACACAACATTAAAACTATCTCATCCCATTAGATAATTTGGTTCAAATCAAGATTAATCGGGATTTCGTGTCGTTTCACTGCCGGTATGGGTTTTTGTGCAGCCTGCCAGGCCTCCAGCGTAGCAATTGATATCCGACAATCCGAATCAGAACGGGCTTTTATAACATCCTTATCATACCCGGGCCCAGTTTTCTAGTTTATAACTTTCCAAGTTTAGTTAAACGTGTGTCCCTCATCTTCCTCGATTAGACATCCTCATGCTAGAAATCGGAATTGGTTTTCTTTATATACAAACTGAGAAAGGGATCTCTGAAAATAAAAATCCAAAACCAGAAATTGAAGAATCAATTTAAAGATGATCTCAAATAACAGTTGCAGTAATCATGATGATTTACTGTTTTTTGGTGAGGTTCAAATTCTATGTGAGATACTCAACAGACTTCATTTGAAATCTCTCATGCGATTTAAATCAGTGTGTAGTTATTGGCAGTGGTTGATTGAAAAAGATTCAAACATTATCAATTTACACCTCACCCATTTAAAATTAACTAGTCTAGAGAAAAATGGTATCAATACTACTAGCCTCCTTGTCTTTCCACTTAATTATAAACGAGGCGAAGAAAGAATGATTTTGTATTCAGCCGAGAAGAAGTTTTATTGGATCATCCGCAGGGGTTACCAACTTCTTCGAGTGAAGAAATAGTACCCTGTGAGTCATTATTATCATGTCGTAATATTATTAATGTTGATTTTGGTATACCTGTTAGAGCACTGCTTGGTCGAACTCGCATGCGTTGCTATCTCAAGCATGTTTGTCAATGTTAGTGATCAAACCTATAAGTCTTGATTTCTAGTCTACTTATAGATGTCTCGGACTAGGACATAGATTGTGTAGTTGAGCCTTAGACTTCACGGCGTTCATCATTTGAAGACGAAGAACTACTAAGGAGAGCTTGTGGAACTTCATCAACAAAAGGTATGTGGAGACTGAAACTCATCTATCACTTGAAAAGTCTATTTATACTATATCCCCTATATTGAGACATAAGTCGTGTTACGATATAGTTTTCTATTATACACATTTGAGATTTCGAGTTGAGGTTAACTCGCATACATATTTCTCGGAATATGTATTGGCAAGCTTTCGCTTCGACCAAGTTCATCTTATATTCTTGACGCAAGTCAAAAGATGATCATATGAAAATTGCTGAGTAACATCTTACATGGTTACTGTGATACAATCATTTGGTGTAGACTTGGAATGTTTCGTTATGATTATTTTAATAACTTGAAAATTGATTTGATGCTAATAGTGTGTGAAAACGGCTATTGTCATCCTCTAAGAAAGTTTCAATGATTTAAATAAGAGTTTAGAACACTTAACCATTATTGGATATGACATGTTGTGTACTCTTGCACATATGTAATCCATCTCCGGGAACCATAGTATGCGTACCCGTACGCGTACCTGTTGGCTTGAGAAATCCGGGAACCTAAGTATGCGCACCCGTTCGCGTACTGGCGTAAGGTTCATGTCTGAATATTTCTGCTGGGATTGGAAGTACGCGTACCCGTTTGCGTACTGGCGAAACCCAATCTTGGTCCGGGTATTTCAAGTATGCGTACCCGTTTGCATACTTGAAGGTTAAAGTTCTAAAATCGGTTGTGTACATGAACTTAAACATTTATATAATAAGGAATGCAATCTTTGCAAACCGTGGCTATAATGTTCATGAATTGATTCAAGTGAATCAAACCGATTTTGCTTCAATTGTGTTCTTGTATACTTCTATGAGAATATAGCAATTGAACAACTCTTTAACTAGTTTCATTTGAGTCATTTGAACTAGTTATGGTTAAGATGAACAAGGTTGATATGAGAGTGTTCATATGGCTAATCTCGGTTAACTAGTGTTGAGCTGACATGGTGTACACATTTAGGTACGGTTACATAAATCTAAATGAGGGTACATTTCATTTGTGTGTAACAAGCTAAGTTCGATCTAACGGTTGAAAGATATTAGCTTGGTTGAATCAGGTTTTTCATCTAACGGTGAATATTGAATGCTTTGTTACCAAGGTAACTTAGATTGCAAACCCTGATTTGAAAACTATATAAAGGAGAACTCTAGCAAATGGGAAACCTAATCCCCACACTTCTGTGTGTTACTAGTTGCATAAGCTAGAGTCAATTCTCCTTTAACCTTAGGTTTCTCACGAGACCCCATAGGTTAACGACTTAAAGACTTCATTGGGATTGTGAAGCCAGACCCAACTATTTTCTCTGTAGTTACGTGATCTTATCTTGCTGTTTCTATCGTGTGTGAGTGCAATCGTAAGATTGGCTTGAGATTTATATCTCCAATAGGCAAGATAGAAAAGTAATCACAAACACCTTCGTCTCATCGTTTGTGATTCCACAATATCTTGTTTCGTTAATCGATTAAGATTATTGTGAGGTGATTGATAATACTAGGCTGTTCTTCGGGAATATAAGACCGGTTTATAAATTGGTTCATGTTCACCTTAATTTATCAAAAGACGGAACAAAACTCATACGTATTTCTGTGGGAGACAGATTTATCTATTCCAATAGACTTTTCTGTGTGAGACAGATTTGTTTATCAAGTCTTCGACTTTGGGTCGTAGCAACTCTTGGTTGTGGGTGAGATCAGCTAAGGGAATCAAGTGCGTAGTATCCTGCTGGGATCAGAGTCGTAAGGAACGCAACTGTACCTTGAATCAGTGTGAGATTGATTAAGGTTCAACTACAGTCCAGTCTGAAGTTCATTGGTAGTAGGCTAGTGTCTGTAGCGGCTTAATACAGTGTGGTGTTCAAAGCCGGACTAGGTCCCCGGGTTTTTCTACATTTGCGGTTTTCCTCGTTAACAAAATTATGGTGTCTGTGTTATTTCTTTTCCGCATTATATTTTGTTATATAATTGAAATATCACAGGTTATGCGTTGTATCGATCAATTAGGAAATCCAACCTTTGGTTGTTGATTGAAATTGATTGATCCTTGAACATTGGTCTTTGGTACCGTTCAAGTTACTTCTCTTATATTCAATCGGGCTCGCGAATTTCTATCTGCTTATTGCAGATTGAATTAAGAGTTAGAGATATAAACTCTTGTGTATACTTTTCTCTAGATTGAGTCTGACTGTCTAGTTGATTCTCTAGAAAGTATATTGGAGTAAGTCCTCTCAGATATCCAAACGAATTGTTGGGTGTGGTTGTTAGACCCTCGCTTTTTCAATACCTATGGGAGTAGAAATACTTAAACCTGTCAATGGTTTGATTTGTTTTCACAAATATTGTCTTGGTTCGGTTCTTATATACAATCCTAGCACCCGAGAAAGAACTTCATGGATTAAAACAAATACAGAAACATAAAAGGAAGAAAATTACAGACTCAGAAGAGAAAGTGAGAGTAGAATTTGTTCATATGGATTTGGGTTCGATCCAACAACTAGGGAACACAAAGTGGTTTGTGTAACTAATATTTATAGATTTACAAAGTCACTAAATGATCCTACATTTGTGTCTTGTATTAAAGAAATTATATGTGAAGTCTTGACAGTGGGGGAGAACAAATAGAGGAAAATTGACGAGGTTCCTCTGCATATGGTCGAACAATCTGTTTATGTGGATGGTTATATTTATTGGATGGGATATCAAAAGTCGTCTCTTACTCAGGATGAAGTCATATTGGGATTTGATGTCGGAAGGGAGAAGTTTAATAGAGTGATCAAAATTCCAAATTTCATATTGGGTTTAAAATATATTTGTACATTTACTTTGGAATATTTTCTTACTTCTTTTACGATGTATGTCGACATCTTTTGTAACTCTCAATTTGTATATAAGGCCATGCCTAATTCTCGAACAAATCAATGAGAATATTTTGAATTCCATTCACGATTACATTATTTCATGCTTGATCTCTGGCTTGTTGTCAAGAGAAATAGAGTATCAACATGGTTGGTTAAGGAACTAGTAGAAGTTGATGGGCACGTAACGATAATAGATAAAGAAGGAGATAGTTGGATCAACTTGTGGATTTACGATGATGATGATGATGACACTAGTAATTCAAATGTTAATGCTTGTGATGGTAATTGGATTAAGGAGGCGATCCCCATGCCTTGTGCTTGGGATGGACGGGGGTATTTAGCTTTCGAGCACATTCCTGGTGACAGACTTAATTATCCTAAAAATCTTTACTAAACCGATGGAGCTCGGATATGTTTATTTTTACAGTCGAGATAAGAAGAAGTATTATGAAAAACAGGTAGAATTCATCACTACCGCCGATACTTCTTCAAATTGTACACGACTTCCTGATCGAGGGTACCGTATTACGTCTTTCTTCCACACTTTATTGCCCGTTGAGGCTAAGACTTGCTAGAGTTTAAAACAAAAGAAAGGAAAACACCTAAGTCATTCGGGTTAATTTGGCATCCTCCAATGGTTGGATGAAATATAGTTCTGACGGATGCTAGGCAATTTGGTAGGCCTTTCTATGAAGCTATAGTCACAAATTTTGCTGGAATTATGATGGGATGCTGCTAAATTGGAAAACGATACTCTGCCGAATTTTGAGAATATGAGCTAGACACCCTTTCAGTATTGCCCAGATTTATAAGATGTGTTGGATTTGGTTCAAATTTCGGTCGATGCATATTACATTGGCTCTGTTGATTAAGTCATTGGTACCATGAAGGTTTTGGATTCACTGGAAGAGTAATATCGAATTTATGAAGACATCTACATGGAAGGTAATGCTTAGGGAAATTAGTGAGAGTTCTTGCTTAGTGAGGGGCAAATGCTCAGAGCAATCAGTGCAGATGTTCTGGCTAAGTGGGGAACAAATGCTCAGAGCAACCAATGTTGGAATGAGACTTAGTTTCTATGTCATGTATGGGTAGGGATAGAGATATTCTTCCCACCTACAGATTCAGATGGTATTTTTAACTTTTGCTTGGTTGTACTTTCTCTTGGGAGGTCAGGTCTAATGTCCCCCTCCAATATCAACGAATCCTCCTTATGAGTTTGTTAAGAAACAAAACTAAGAAGTAATGTCCTTAGGGAAATTCCTATGCAATCAACAATTTTTTTTTTGTTAAGCCATGTGGATGAACAAACACGTTTTTACATTATGGGAAACCAAGATAAAATGAACAAATATGATATTTTAGGGTCTCATTTGTAATTTTATTAATATAAACTAATAAGAGTTGGGTCCACTGATTATTTAACTAATAAAATAAATAAAATAAACTCTAAATATGATAACCGAGATTTGGAGAGAGAAAACCAACGGGCGGTCAAACATCAAACGCTGGAGTTTTTGGATCACCAGCCAGCGAGTTTACTTCGCCCGCGCGGTTGTACATCAAGCGCGCGCTTAATCTACGACCGCAATCAACAAACCAACAAATTTATTGGTTTGTCAATCCATTTTTCATGTTTGTTGAATCCATAGTGGGAGCAAAATGAACAAATCCTTGATTTGTTCATTCCATAGGAACTGCTCTTAGTCCACAACTGTATATGACGATGGATTTGCACTTAAAAAGGAATGTATGAGACTGGCTTTACCAGACAATGCAAGACTGCAACCAAGTGATACTGACAAAGTTCTAGTATTTATGGGAGAATTTTCAGCGCCACGTGTTGGAATTATAAGGTTATCAATTTTTTTCTTTCACGAGTCAGGCCTCCACGCCTCTTGCTACATTGCCATTATGCAGATGATATCTGGAATCGTTTTATGAGTATATGAATCTATGCATGTATGTGCCGGGCCAATGGGGAAGCAGGGAAACCCCCATTTTGGGGCAACAACGCCTAAGGGGCAACAAAATGCTTGCCTTGCATTTTGGGTTCTCATCAAAATTAAAAATATTTTAGGGGATTATTTATAAATTATGTGATATATTGGGCATTGGGCAGAAATTGAATAGTTTTGTTGCTGAAATTGAAGGTTTTTAATCTTGGGTAAAGCTTTCTTTTCTACCTATATTTGGTTAAACTTTGAGAAATCAACTTAATGGCGTTATTAAATAGGTTGTCTTCAAGGGGATTTTGCGAGTCTTCGGTAAAAATCAACCAAGGGTGGCACACCTCTACTTAAATGGAGGGAGTACAATTGTGGGGGCCAATATTATTTTTTTTTGTCACTTTGGGGAAAAATATACTCAAAACCGGCCCTGGTTGGGTGTTTTTATCAACATAACCTCATCAACATTTAGAGCAAGCCAAGTACAATGTATCACCTCAGGGCTAATAAATATACACTTTACCCTCCTCCTACTCAAGAACTGTAACGTCAGAAAATCCTACATCTTCAATCAATGAAATCAAAACGTAGAATGTATGTAGTAAGGTTAATACATGATGACGAGTGACACGGTATGAAAACAAAGCAATGTAGATAATGACACTCAAGAGTTTTACATGGTTCAGTTGTTAATGCAACCTACATCCACGAAGATTATAATATGAATATTTGAGTGAATAAAAGTGGTGATAATGATCTTATGAGTATATGAGTTTGATAATATGTAAACTTCCTAGTTACTCATTTTATCCTCCTCAATACATACGCAGATGACCTATATTTGTAGCACAAACATGGTCTCGGATATCACAGTTATCGAGTAATACTTTCCACCTATACATCGGGTACGGATCCGATCTTGTTAACTTGCTAACCTGAGCAGGCCTATCCGGTGTCAACACGTTATCTAGCTACTCGGTCATTTCATATAGCTATCAACTTTGCTCCAACATTAAATGCTTTCAACGTTGTCTTCGATCTCCATCGTCTGTTTCAATCTTTGCTTTAACACGTGTCGTTTTTTTTGTGTGGGTAGATTTCTTGATAAAAGCATGCACGTGGGTTAACCTTCATCTCCTATATCAGATGTAATCCAGTGTACATCGGCTATTTAGCCCTCACAGTTTGCCTTTTTTCTTCCTATTTGATAATGTTAAGATGGGAAGAAAATCAATCGACAGTTATGACTAGTCACATCCCCAAAAATATCTCTCCATGCACGCTCTACGTCATTGACTATCCCACTTTATCCATCGGTTACTCCCTGTTGAGTTTCCTCAGATTTTTATATATTTAAGAAGATCTCTAATCTCGTAATCTCATTTATTTTTATTCCCTTCTTAAATTTATTCTCTCATTTCGTTTTCTTCTTCTCGTGTCATTTTGTCTTCCGATGTTCTTCTGCAACTTTTCATTTTTTTTTCTTTCATCATCAAAGTTAACTGCTTTGCTTCTATCATTGCTTTACTTTGTTGTCATGTCTTCAAAAGTTCTAGCGACAAAGACTAAAAGAGGTAAATTTCCCTTCTTGTCTTCTACTTTAAACTTTTTACTCTTTTTTTCGTTGATTTTGCTTTTGGCTGATGTTTCTTTGATGGTATGTCCAAGTCAGATGGGAAAAGGGTTATCATGTCTGTTACTCCCTCTCTTGCGGCTGGTGATGCTACTCTAGTGCGATCTCGCCCCATGACTCAGAAAAATATTATCAACGAGTTAAATCTTGGTAGCTTTAAAGTTATGTTCCCTAGCGGTATTGGTGATACTCTTGACGATACTTTGGTGAGGAACCGAGTCTGGTCTGTTGGAGAGATTGTTGTGAGTTATGGTCAATTGGAGGCTGGTCTTCAGATCCCTTTGTATCACCATGAGAACCCTTACTTCTATTAGGCGATATGCTCTTATATGCCTCATTAGGGTGTGATGCAATACTCGGGAAACTTCTATCTGATCCTGCGCTAGAGTATGGAGCGATATGCTGGTGGGACCACTGATTTTACCCATGCTGAAGAGTTTGTTCCTTCTTATTACTCGGTGGCTAATTTCATCGGAAATTACCAGGGTGCCCCCTTGAACCGTCGGATCACTCCTCTCTGGGGAATTGGTATCCCGAGAAACTGAGTTCTCGGGAACGTCCCAAGATTGCTGCAATACCTGGATCCGGCGAGTAAGAAGGCGACCAATCAGTTCCTCAGAAATACAAATGATGAAGGTTTGTATAAGATCCCAATCATTATTCGAGGTCCCTGGGTGTATGGGTATAATGATGATGGCTCGTCGTGAAGGTATTCTTCCCGAGCATTCGCATTTCACCAAATATGCTCCTTGGAGGTTTTCTTGGGATGAGAAGATTGATAGTCCCCTGACTCGGGTAAGTTTTCCTGTCTTATTATTTTTGCTTCTTATTTATGTACTTTTCTTAAATTTTTGTATCTTATAGGTTCCACGGGGTTCTCATGTTGCTGGTGAAGATGGTGCTGAGGATTTTGATGATGATGAGAGCCATAAGCGCAAGGGTGACGAAGTTGTGAAGGTAAAGAACACTTAAAATTTCTTATGAGTATATATACTTGCCTTTGTTCTTGTCCTGATATAACGAGTGAAACTTGCGCAGGCTGGCTTGAAGAGATCGAGAAATGCTCAAGTTGGTGGTGATGATCGTGTTGATGTTGTTGTTGGTGAAAAAGATGTTGGTGTTGTTGCTGGTAAAAGTGTTGTTAGTGCAAGTTCTGTTGGTGTTGTTGGTACAGGTTCTGTTGGTGGTGAAGGTAGAGATGATGCAATTGACCTGGATGGGTCGGATTCGGATGCGGATCTACCTTCAATTTATGTGATGAACTTTTCTTTGGAGATTCCCGATCTTGATCTTGGTGGTTTAGTTACGAAGGTGGTGCCCGAGTGGAGCTGAGACTAACATGATGGTGGTTGATGTGCCTCTGGGAGAGCAGGGTGCAAACGTCGGCCAACCTCTGCCTCAGCGAAGCATTTCTGGATCGGGTCCTCGGGTGGCTGCTCAGCCACAAAGAATCGCTGGATCGCAGCTTGCTATCGAAGGCCCTTAAAAAAGACGGGAATTTCAAGGTAAGGCATTTATCTGAACTATTTTCATATCCACAATGCAAAAAAATATATTCTGGATGTTGATATGGTTTTCCTGATATCGAATAATATAGAGATTTTTTTCCTCGGAATTTGGAGATGATGTGGATCTTTCCTGAGAACTAAATTCAACTAAGACTGCATATGCATATAAGGTTCGTGTTTGTTTAGTGATTGAAGCTGGAAGGGATTCACCAACACCACTTCCGCGCCCACCATCAGTGCTGCTCAGCTTCACCAACACCACTTTACTAAATAGCCGATCAACTGCATCGACACCGCAACCCAACTGCACCAGCTCTTAGGGACGCGTCTTATCTTCTAATCTTCCGAGAAGCTTGTTCTTTCCGCTCGCCTACGCCGATCCACACTGGAAACTGCTTTATCTTCTTCAGATCCGGATATGAAATCGACTATCAGCGCTCTACTATACCAGCTCCGCTCCATCCTTATTCTCCGTCTACCCCAAAGTGCATCAACGCCTCACTCCATCAGCCGCTTCATCCCAATTCTCCGATTACCTCAAAGTACCAGCGCGCGTTCATCTGGCCGAGAATCAAAGAGAGACGACAGCGATCTTCTTTCCCCAATGAAGGGAAATTATAAAGATAAGTTCCATCTTTTCTTAATCCCGATTTCAATCGAGTTTAAGATTAAGATTCAGAAAAAACCAATTCGGTTTCTTCTAAATACATCGAAATACTCCGAGACTATTTGTTTCAACTCGAAATCATAACCTCTATTCACAATTTTTAAATCGTTCTAACAATTTTTATTGAAGAAGTTTTGGCAAACCTTTTAACAAATTTTAAAATTTAATTAGGCCTTGGGTTTGAAACCACCGCATATTACTTTCTGCACCAAATCGTTTTTTTTTTTTTGATCTATTTGTTCAAAGTATAATCATGTAATTCCCTTTAATTATCTGTTGTGTATCTAATCTAATCGAGAATCCATCTTTTGGTACATTATCAGTTTATGTACTTCACAGAACATTCATAAATGGATGCTTGAGTGTTGTTAGCAACTGCAGTTTGTTGGTGGTGACTGAACTATGAAGTACTGGTGATGTTGTTTGAGATAGGCTGGCTAGGCAAGTTATTGCAGCTGCATTTTAGGGAAATGAGCTGAGCTGCAGGGATTGACTGTGGTGTTATGAGACTGGAGAATATTGAAGCTGAGGTAGTAGTATGTGGTGTTTATAGATGGCTTGAGGCAAGGCTGTAGCTGGTGCTGGCTAGGGATAATGAGCTTAATGGGTTCTGATGGCTGCAATAGCAGTGTTGGAATTGAAAGAAAGCTGAAATGGAGTTGGATATGCTTGTACAGGTGATATGAAGCTGTGAGTAGATGAATGTTAGGTTGTGTTTGTGGCATTTAAGATGCAGTTGAGGGAGCTTGTTGCTGTCAAGCCATGGTGTTGATATTGCCGATCCGCAGCGAATACGAGCTGAACTCTCAAAAAAATTTAACCTCGTAAACCATCTGTGAATGGAACTCCAACACTAAGTGTGATAAGTTTTTCCAATGGAATTCTAACCTCTAATGAAGAAATCCTGCAGCAGTATAGGAACCTCTGTGTCGGCCTTACAACATATCATGAAAAGCTAGGGGCAGTGGTTGATTCGTTATGCATAAATAGAAGCAGCTCGACTTGTGACAATGCCACCAGTGCTTATCCTCTCCACGGAACTACCAGTCTGGCTCTGAGAGAAGAAAGGCCGTCATCTGGAAATTGCTAACTACTGGAACAACCAGGCGTCTTCTGCGCGCTACTGCTTTGAAGTTGCAGTCCTCAAGCTGTAAGAAGTGAAAAGAAAAGTCGCTGATTAGTGCAAAGTGATCTCATGCCTCCTCTGTCAAGGTTCCTTCAGAGCTTCATCTAATAATTTTACAACCGGACCTCATCAGCACCACTCGACTGCACCAAGCACCACTCCTCCTCTGCCGATAACACACCCGCATCCTTCATCCTTAGCGGTGACCAGCTCAGCTAGCGGCGACACCACCAGTGCGTATCACCTCTACTAGACCACCCCTGCTCCAAGAATAAGAAAATTTCAAACCGCATCAGATAAGTACCTACTGTCTTTGCTTACTCTCACTCAGCATTTATTTTGTGATCTTTGGTTGCTTTAGAATACAAACCCGTGCATTTTGAGCTTACTTAAACACATAACTGTTAGAACTGTCACTGAAACCCATAATTCTGGTATAGTTATAAGTTAGCATTGCATCAGTGCATATGTTTCTTTACACCATCGCGTGTACGTACCTTTGGCATTCTAGTCAGTAGTATGATTTCCTTGTACATCCGTTAAACTTGTTGACAATTGCCTGTAGTAATTTAAGATGATTCATCGTTGTTAGCTTCTACTAGTCACTTGTAAAAATAGGTTGCCATTAAAGAGTTGATGAGCATTTTTGCAAGCTTGAAGACTCTAAGATGAGTTCATTCCGTTGTCCAGTAGTTAATATCATCTAAAATGTCATAGCACTTTGCTTGTGATAAGCGGCTAATTGCCTAATATCCTTGTGAATGTGTATACCTCGCCTTGAATCTTATAAGCATGGGTACCTCTGAAAACTCACTTCTTTCTTAAAGCATCGGCAGCTGTGTATGTATGCCACTTGAATCATTTGTATTACAATGGATTTTAGTCCGCCTGTACTGTGAAAGTTATTTATTAAACTCGAATTGGGTATGTAACTCTGATTGATTGTTGCTGCTAAATACACTATAGAAAGCGTACTTGCCAACGCAACACCACTATACTTTGTCTTTCGTGTACAATAGAATAACCGGATACCCTTTGAATGTACAAACACACGCATATTAACATGATAGTATATTCGTTGTTTGGATATATTTTTGTTTCATTTTGGTCAAGTAAAAGTTAAAAGTATGATTGTATTATCTCGCATTTACATTCTTCCAAACATACACAACTGTTCTCACCATCATGGGAGCATGTTTCTATCTCATGTATTTAATATAGAAGTGTCCGAGATAGCTCCTATTCGTGTATTGATATTTGAGTTCCATGAAACTCATGCATGGCACATGATTAGCTAGCCACATATGTAAAATACCATCTTTCTAGTTTGACTACATAGAGTTTCATGTCATATTATGTCAGAAATTGAATTGTGGTAATACCATGAGTTGACAACCATGAGAAAAGGTATCCTCGAATGCACCATGAGAAATGAGAAAAGGCTACGAGTACAGCCCATGAAATGAATATTAGCCCCGAGTCTGGCTAGGTTCCGCGCATGACCAATGAAGTGCACCAATAGCCCGAATGTGGCTAGGTTCCGTGCATGACCAATGAAGTGCACCAATAGCCCCGAGTTTGGCTAGGTTCTGTGCATGACCAATGAAGTGCACCAATAGCCCCGAATGTGGCTAGGTTCTGTGCATGACTAAATGAAGTGCACCAATAGCCCCGAATGTGGCTAGGTTCTGTGCATGACTAAATGAAGTGCACCAATAGCCTCGAGTCTGGCTAGGTTCCGTGCATGACCAATGAAGTGCACCAATAGCCCTGAGTCTGGCTAGGTTCCGTGCATGACCAATGAAGTGCACCAATAGCCCGAATGTGGCTAGGTTCCGTGCATGACTAAATGAAGTGCACCAATAACCCCGAGTCTGGCTAGGTTCCGTGCATGACCAAATGAAGTGCACCAATAGCCCCGAGTCTGGATAGGTTTCGTGCATGACCAATGAAGTGCACCAGTAGCTCAGAGTATGGCTAGGATTTGTGCATGACCAATGAAATGCGCGATAGCCCCGAGTATGGCTAGATTGAATAAAAGCCCTGAGTATGGCTGAAACGAATAAAGCCCCGAGCATGACAAATGAGTAAAGCCCCGAGTATGACTAGGCTACGAGTACGACCGATAAAATGAAAATAGCCGAGCGGTGAGATAAGATGGCCTTGAATGCACCATGAACTGAAAATAGCCATGAGTACGACTGAGTGATAAAAAAAAAAAAAAAAAAAGGTGGTCCGGAATGTACCATGAAAAAATGTAAAAGGGTGGTCCCCAATGTACTATGAGAAGTGAAAAATAAAATAACAATAAAATAGATAGATAGATAGCTCGAATGCGCCATGAATTAAGTCAGCGCCGAACGCTGAGCAATGACACAATCCGGTTATGAGTATGGCTATGAGATGATGATGATGATATGAGATATGATCAAGTATGAATGAGATTATTAGTAAAGTATTGTGACGAAGCTCCCACAACTTAGTATGAATGAGAAGACGTAAGCGCTAACTCATGATCATAGTTATCCACCACATCTCGAGCGTATTTAAAGTGGTATGAGGGGACTTACCTCCAGAAATATATCATCACCCCTTGAACCCTTGCACAGGAGGCGAGCAAGTCAAATGCCATACACTCGTCCGCCAACTTCACCTATTTAAGCGCGTCTAATAATTCCTCATACCAAGTGACTATACAGACTTACCTCCAAAAAGGGTAGAGTCGCCTCTCCCCAAGTCAGAAATAATACGTTTTATTTAAATAAATTAACACACTTCAAGCACATTGAGAGCAAAGCCACTGACGCGCTTTCACCCACTAAGCGGAAAATTGCGAATGTCATTTCATGCTTATGATCATCCATCTTTATCGGCATCGCCAAATGATTCCAATAATAGTGCACAGATGACAACCTCCTCAACTAACGGCGAGCATGCTGAGCGCACATCATTTAACGCCGGATTGAACGATTGGTCGGCCTACATATGCTCGAACGGTGAAAATTTGTAAGTAGCCGATGTAGAGCTGGCAACGGGCCGGGTTAGGGTCAACCCGTGGCGGGTTAGGTGGGTTACGGGTTCATTATGGCAAACCCTAGCTCGGCCCGTTTTACTCAACGGGTCAGTACTACTCAACCCTAACCCTAGACGGGTTAGCTCGGCGGGTTAAACCGTGTAGAAACCTACTTTATTCATTCCCGTATCCATATGTTAAAAATGAACATGGCAGTTGATTGAGGAGATTCGAACCTAGCACAACAAGGTTTAACACTGAACTCCATAACCACCAGTCTACCTGATCTTTTTTGCCTCTGAGTGCTCAATGTATTTATTTAATATATACTCCGTTTATTCCCAATCAGTACTCGAGAAACCATAGACACCCTTATATATAAAGATGTTCCCATTAATCCCTAACTTCTTATCCCTTCCACAACAACAACGGCGTCTCCGGTGCCACCATTATTTCGTCATATTATTCTCCTTAACTTCTATTACCCTTTTCTGTCTAGTTCCAACTTGATCTAATCCATCGTTAAATCTAATCCTTACATAGTATCCTTCACTGATTCCAATCCATACCAAGTAACCTAATAAATTAAACTTCTTTATTATCCACCCAATCTCAAACTTCTTAATAAACAATCTGATTCTCTTCTTCATGATTGTATAGTTTATCCATTCACTTCTCTATTTCTTGAGATCAAATGTTTCTATGAACTGTGATATCTCGTTCTTCGTCTCTCACTTAGCTTATTTACTCTTAGATCAAGATTTTTATATGTATTTGTTTATAATCAGTTGACTGATAATTATACTGTGAAAATTGTTCATATATGTGATACTTTGTCATTTTGAAACTACGGATTTTTGAATAACAAATTTGGGTATTGTACTATTGCGAATTCCATCACTGTAATTGCTAAATGTATTATTTCATTAAATTTGGTTATGTGATGCTTTCTTAAATGATTGGATTAGAAATGGAAACCCCTAGTAAATGGATATTAAAAAATCAGTAAGATTAAATTTTATTTTTGAAGTTTTTTTTTTTTTTTTTGAGTATTTGACGGACATGGAATGTAATTTATGTCGATTAAACCCAAAGAAAGTGATTTCTTTACTTAATTTGGTCCCTAATACAGATGATGGGCGTTTAATTTTACAACTCAGAATCGCGGACAAACGAATCCAGGGAATCAGACGAGTTGGCGGGTTAGGCGTGTCAACCCGTTTGACTCGCGGGTTCTAAAAGCTCAACTCTAGCTTGGCCCTATTAACCAACAAGCCGGGTTAGGTCCGGGTTTATGCGGGTCGGGTTAGGTCCAACCCGTGGATTCTGGCCCTAATTGCCAGGTCTAAGCCGATGTTCACGATGTCGTTAAGAAACAAAAAGAAGGTAGTACACCGCTCCTATGAGCTTCCATCTCAAGCCGATCGACATTTATCAATCGGAAATAATCAAAGTATATTTTCACTATCAAAATGATCACATGCGACGGAGTACGTTCATTAGATGATTGGGGTGCTTCATATCAAAACCCAAGTAAACTCAGGTCATAATAACGAAATAATACTTTAACAAAATGAAGTAATTGATCAAAGAACAATACTTACCATGTGGTTGACATATGCAAAACAAAATTAAAATGTTCCTACCGATTATTAGAAGATTATACTTACACAATATGCATGAATTGTCAAATCAGTTAAGCGCCAAACACCGCCTACCATACAGGTACGCATAACTAACATCTAGGAGTTGTACTTATGCAACATGAACACCCAATAGTCACACTTTCGCTTTAATTAAGTAGTTTACAAAAACGATACACATCGAAGATGTGCAGGTTGAAGCATACGCATCAGAGGCGCATAAACAATGAGCCATATATCGTAGCTCTAGCACTCAAATAAAAGCCAGAATCAGGTTGCTTAGGAGACACGCAAGTTGCACTCATCTGCCCTCCACTTGAACACTTGAATAAAATTCTAGGAGGCGCGCAGGTTGCACTCTTCCGCCCTCCACTTGAACACTTAAATAAGATTTTAGGAGGCGCGCAAGTTACACTCATCCACCCTCCACTTGAACACTT
>JAJJMB010011222.1:331875-445592 GCA_023531105.1 Papaver atlanticum | reverse complement strand
AAACTGCTCCATGGGACAGATGGCTGTCCCATGCGTGTGCAACGGTTGTGCACGATTTGGCCAAGTAAAGCTGCTGTATAAATAGTCCTAAGGCAGGGAAAATTCGGCAGGCTTACATAGGAGAGTGTGAGACTTAAAAAGGAGAGTTTTTGGTATGGCTAAGGCTTGGTTCAAGGTGAACAAGTCTGTGTACGTCCCTAAGTGGACAAGTTTTGTATTTCTTCCCTTTGATGCAATAAAAGAAGTTGATTGTGTCATGTTCTAAGTGTTCTTGGTTGACTGATTGTTGTTGACAAAGTATGGCAATGTTTGAATGCATTATGGGGTGCATTTTAGAAGTTTAAGTGAAGAGAAAGAAGGTTAAAGACTTCCGCTGAAGAACTATTGAGTTGGCTATTTGCATTGGTACAAACTTATAAGGCTGAAATGCAGGTGGGTGAAGCTTTATTCACAGAACCACTGTGCTGCCGAGTTACACTTTCGCAGAAAATTATCTGGGGAGTTTGAAGGTGTGACACCGTGGACCATGCGTATTGGTCGTATCGTGTGTGGAATGGAAATGCACAACTAATTTCTTTCGGATACCAAAAAAGAAAAAACGTTAACTCGGATATCTGAAGCATTTTTTAGGTCTATATCGGGTTAACTCGGCAAAGTCTTTACTTCATAACAGTGAAGAAGAAGAATAAGCGACAAATCCAAAATACCTTCAGGTGGAAGAAGAAGAAGAAGATGGGAACCTTGGGGAAAGCCGTTTACACCGTTGGATTCTGGATCCGTGAAACTGGTCAAGCCATTGATCGTCTTGGTTCTCGACTTCAAGGGAAATATCATTTCCATGAACAATGTATGCTTTATTCAATATCCTAATTAACCCTAGTTTCTCTTCACAGTTCTGATTCTAATTAAATGATTTAGTTGATATTAGATGAACTATTATTTGATTATTTTGAATGTGATCTAAGCAAGCACATTTTTTGACATTTCCCCTTCATTTGATGTCCATTTGGTTGTGAGGGTCGAACTAAAGTTAGGATTTCAATGTTTTCTTTTTCCTTTTAGATTTTCCCCTTTAGTTTGGGTTGGGACTTGGAACTTGCATTTGTGCTTGAGGGATTGTTTGTTGTTCGTTTTCTTCGATAGGAACATGGTAACGATTTGCTTGACAATAATTTATCTGAAGACACACAGTTCTTAATATTGAACTTGCGTCAAAATACTCAGTATTCAGAACTAGGATCAGTTTCAGCCATCGCAGTAGTATTTGGTTAGTCAGTTGCAAAATTGGTAGTGTGATAACTGATTGTATCACTGATAAGACTTCGCGGTTATATTTCAGCTCAGCTCAGCTCAGCTCAGCGTTTCTTTTTCTTTTTCCCTTTTGATATTTAGGGGTTGTGGTTTAGTTACTTTTCGAGGTATATGTCAAGCTTTTGTGCGTCATAGTTTGAAGAACATCCTTAAACCAATAATCCGAGTGCCTTGTGCATATCATTTTGGGTCAGTAGGTCAGTGAGCAGCGAGTGTTATTTTACGAGCACCTGGACAAGGACTTTAGGTAGCCATCAAAGAAGGACATTTATTTTGAAATTTTCAGATCCCATGTTTCTGTTGATACCGCGGTCATTTACTTTCTTGACTTTCAACTATTCAACATGTATATTTGCAATTTCACTTTCATTTTATGTATTTATGTTGTAACTTTTCCATTTTGAGTTCTCTAATCTTTACTTCATGAGTAGATTGAAAACTGTTGGTTGTTTGTGCAATGCAAACACGCAAGATTCTTTCTTTCATCTAATGCTTTTGATATAATTCATTTTTCTTTCATCTAATTTCTTTATTATCATGTCATCCAGTATCGAGGCATAGAACGCTCATGAACATATTTGACAAAGCTCCAAGCGTTCATAGAGATGCATTTGTCGCCCCCAGTGCATCTATCACTGGAGATGTCCATGTGGGGCGAGGATCCTCTATCTGGTACGGATGTGTTCTGCGAGGTAAGTTTGTCGTGAGTGGAAGTTGAGGATTTTTTCTTTAGATCGTTTACATCCACATTTCCATCTTTAAGTTTAACATTTTACTCTTTTTCCAAAGAGACTGTTTTACATTCTTCTCGACCCCTAGTCAGGTGTCACACTGCAGTTAACAATTAAGATGCTTAAAGTCTTTCTGTCTTAATTAAATGAATCACCATTAGGTATTCAGAAGATTGTTTATTACTTTATCAGTTTTTCTCTTAGTTAAACATAGTTATAGAATAAACATCATCTTGAACATTATCTGGTATGTCTAGTGTGAGCTTATTAGTGGATACTTGGATTTATCGAACTACTGAAGTGGGGATATCCTCTGAATGCAAACCTATATATAGTTTCATCTAGATGGTTGATTATCCTCATGTATGACCTCATCCCACGGACAATGCTGTACCTTGTAGCTGTCCTAGTCCAGCTTCTACAGGGCCACGTTAAGGCTGATATTGGTTAACATGGATAGACATTCTGGTTATGGCTGCATCTCTGTCAGTACCAAATACTTAGAGCATGAAACTCATTTACATCAAGCATAAAGAAGACTTTAGACCACTTAAACCACTTGAACAGTTTCTTCGCTAGCCTTAGCTTTAGCTAATCGTGTTTATATCTTTTAGGCGAAACGATCATCCCTTGTTTCTTGTAGAGTTTCAGCTTAACTCTAAACCACTTGAACAATTTCTTCGCTAGCCTTAGCTTTAGCTGATCATGTTTATATCTTTTAGGCGGAACGATCTTCCCTTGTTTCTTGTAGAGTTTCAGCTTAACTCTAAACCACTTGAACCACTTGAACAATTTCTTCGCTACCCTTAGCTTTAGCTTATCATGCTTATATTCTTTAGGCAAAACGATCTTCCCTTGTTTCTCGTAGAGTTTCAGCTTAACTCGACATATTTTTGTATTTGGCAATGCTTATAACCTATAAGGTGTTTATGTAAAAAATGGTTTTTTATGTGCAGGTGATGCGAACAGCATCAGTATCGGTTCTGGAACTAATATACAGGACAATTCCATTGTGCATGTAGCAAAATCTAATCTACAAGGGAAAGTCTTACCAACTACCATTGGAGACAATGTTACTGTAGGTAAGGGTATGCTACCACTTCTGGTCATGTTAGTGTTTCTATATCCACCAGTGGCGGAACCAAAGGCGGGGTACACCTGGCTGTAGCCCCCCTACTTTTCTTACAAATCTTCAACTTAGCCTGTGAAATTTTCATTTAGTCCACCAGGTCCGATAGTTTAGTCCACCAGGTCCGATAGTTTAGCCCAAATCGAAGTACTCAGATCTTATGCTCCTCTCCCACTTGCCCTCTTTAGACAACTTAGGACGATTAGTGAGGATATTAGTAGTATTTTCGTTCTGTCAACGTGAAAACTGAAGCAGAAAATGATGAGTGAGTATTTTATCTTCGTCTGCACTCCAAGCTCCTTTATTCTTGCATATCAAACTTCTAAAACTTCAACTTATACTACTACTGGTGCTAGTTCTATCAATGCTGTTGTTTTTTCTTTTCTTTTTTTCCATTGTTGGTGTTGTTGTTCATTTGATGGTAACTAGAGCCTCGGTCAAAGTGAGAAAAGTTGGAATTCCAGAGCTTGTATTACAACTTCTGCATTAATTTAAATTCTAATGAACGAAACCTCATTGGATACTTATAGAGAAAAAAAGGATGGAAACAAGTAATACGGAAATCAATATATCTCTACATAGATGAAATAATGGAACTGTGAAACACTGTTGCTCTTAAAATTACTTCCTTAGATTGTTATACTGTCCTTAGATTGTTGCAGTTGACTTATTTTTTGATGTTTGAAGCATCTATCGAAAAACATGTACAATTGCACAAACAACAAAGAAATTTGCCTGGACTGCAATACGTATTAGTTTGTTGGGAACAAATTGGTCACATTACTCCAAGTTCACAGTCATTTTTCTTTTTTGCCCCCCTCCATTCGAAATCCTGGTTCCGCCACTGATATCCACCTCTCATTTTGAAGAGCTAGTTTGGTTAAGCATGTATGATAGTCACTAATAAACTTGTGTTATAATTTAAAACTTTACCCTGAGCAGGTCACAGTGCCATCTTACATGGTTGCACCGTGGAGGATGAAGCTGTTGTTGGTACTGGGGCAACTCTGCTCGACGGGGTAGTTGTCGAGAAACACGCAATGGTTGCTGCTGGATCTCTAGTGAGACAGGATACTAGGATCCCATATGGAGAGGTTTGTCTGCAAACACAACAGCTTTTTAATGTTTTATTGTGTTTAGATTAACCAAAATGTCACTGTGTCTATACTTTATTTTTTCAATCCTCATTGACCAAATCTTCCAACTGCCCATCACATGTATGATGGTTGAACAGCATTCCCCTCAGGTCTCCGATATTAGTGTGTTGCTCAATGAGTCTTGCACCTAATCTGTATTCACTTTACTGTATACCATATTCCATCCCATGCGTATCCCAAATCAAAATCTTACTCTCTTATGGCATAAAGCACTCATCAATTGAGCCATTGTAGTCAAAGTGTCAACCACAGGCTACAGATATCATGTATACCATGCTCAAAACCTGGCTAAGCAATTTTCAGATTATTCTTCTCAACAGTTTCCAGACGTTGTCTTTTGTTTTCCTTAGCAACCCGGGTTTACCAAGTCGAGTAATGTATCCCAGTGCTCACTTATGTGACAGGTTTGGGGAGGTAATCCAGCGAAGTTCCTGAGGAAACTTACAGAAGAGGAAATATCTTTTAACTCTCAATCAGCGATCAACTACACCAGCTTAGCACAGGCCCATGCAGCTGAGAATGCAAAGTCTTTTGAAGAGACCGAATTTTTAAAGGCACTGAAACTGAAGTTTGCTCATCAAGACGAGGAGCATGATTCAACATCGGTTGCTCTTCCTGACAATGCCCTGCCTGACCAATCACCAAAGGTTGCTGCTTAAGTTAAAGTTTCTCTAAGATGATTAAATTTTACGATCTTTAAAGGTTTGTTATCAACACAATTTATATAATGTGAGGGTGTTATGGTGGATTGGGTTTCACTTCAAATAATTTTTGGTTCTCAGCCGTGTTGCGGTAATATCGGGGTGTCTCCGCAGGTCTATCAGGAACACTGTTTTCCGGTTTCTTAGACAGAATTTATGCTACAGATTAGCAGATTTCGATGTTTTCCACCACTGTAAGATGCTATCTTGGTTTAAATTACTATCAATGTACTTAAGAGGTTGCAGAGTGGGCAGAATAAGTAATCTTTATGAATTTTTTATTATTCCTTCCTGTTTGACCTTTTACAAGTTTTTCTTGCATCCTCATAGTTCTTGTTTCTTCCTGGTATCTCTTCACTGTCAAACATTACTGGTAAACTGTATTACTAGTGGTGGACGTGGTTCCCACGATTAGAGTTGTAAAGTCAAGCATGGAAACAAGAGACTTAGAATTAGTTGACTAAGTGTATTAATACTATAATATGGTTCAGGCTTTTCAGGTCTTTGGAATTTTGCTACAGAAGTTAGTGATAGATATTGCTTGATACTAAAATAGTAATACTTCTATACAGTACTTTTCCTTTGCAGTTTTTAACTTTATCTTGACCTAATCCATCTACAATTTCTGTTATTAGACTGTGATGATTTCACTTGCAACCAAAGCTTTCTCCTTACTTTCTCCTTCTTTAATAGCTGCAATGATTTAGGACTTGAGAAGACATTATTACTGTCTGTAATGTGCCCATGTGATGGCTTTGTAATTTTAATCCAAGTGTAGTTTTGTGCACCTATGTTGGAAACTAAGCAAGCCAGCAGTGACTAGTCTTTTGGCCAGTCCCCTTTGTTCGAAAGAACTAACCGCACTAGATCAGCTTACAAATCAAGCAAAGTGAAGATGAACCGCAGTTTGTAAGGGATAGGATTGCCCGAAACTTGTAAACTTCACAAATTCCGAGGATCCAGGCGATGTGAAACTATTTCTAAACTCAGGACTGTATAGATGGAGCGCATTAGGGGGCCAAGGAGCCGTCTTTTGTTATTGGTTCTGGGGAATTTACATTACAAAAATGTAAGAACATGGATTTAGACAATCAAGAACCAAAGTTAAAGAAGACAATGTCTTTAGTTTTAGTACATTAGTTTATGTTTGACTATATGTTTTAGTTGAGAGCCTACATCTTCTTCCAAAGAAAGCAAAGCAAAAACATACATCAAATGATCAAAGTAAAAGAAAAGGAAGTTAAAACTTACTGTTATCATAAACATCATCATTTTTCGTGGGTCCAAAACTAATATTTCCAAGAGCAAAATTCATAAAAAGAACTACTATGATTGATTTGACTGAAAGTAAATGAAGTGACTTTAATGGCCATTGGTTTTGAAAGATTTTATCTAGAATCTGTTGCTAGATTTTGATGCCCACATAGTACTAAAATGGATTACATAATTCATAATATCCCTGGTCGAGTTGACCACATCAGTCAAGGAAGAACTAATTGAAGAGGATTAGACTTTTAACCGAGAGGAGGAGAGAATTAAAGAGGCATATTCACTTTTGTACTTGTCATTCAAACTTCAGACCGAACATGTAAAAACAGCTAATACATGATGTATACTGTGGAATGTGGATGTAGTAAGTAGTAACAAGCAAGGCTGCTAATAGGATACCAAATTGCTTGTCCCGTATGCATATTGGTACATCCCAAGCAATTTGGTACCCCTATTAGCAATCTTGGTAACAAGGAGTACTATTTTTACACGATGTGCACATGTTGGGCAACAACTTTTATTCTCTTGCTGCCCAAATAGCCAAATGCGGCATCCATGTAAACTCAACCCTTTGGGACCTGCGAATCTGCGATGAGTCCCCAATGAACATTCATGGATCAGTATCTTTGCTGCACAGTGAAAGAAAATAACGGGGATAGGAAACATTTTCGCGCTGTGGGATGCACCTGTGGTGTAAGGTTACCACCGGGAGTTACCAAATTCTCTTGATAACTCAGTACCAAAGTGAAAACACCCGGTCAATCACACGAAGTTTCCGTAATCACTGTAGCAGCCTTGGTGGGGTGGTCTTCTTCTGAGAAACAAAAACGAAAGAAAGGGAAGGTTGGAAATTGGTAGGACCAGCATATGAAAGCGCGCCGGTTTTGATCTTTTAAAACTCGGTGCTAAATTATTGCGGAGGAACCCAAGGAATATCAATTAACTTTGTCTCTTTTTATTCCCGATTAATCGCAGCGTTGTTATTCTATTATATCCACAAATTCGACCATAAACTTCGCTAAATTGCGGTTTGACCATGTCACATATAACCACGCGTAAATTTTGTTTGAGACCCGAGATCGACCGTTAGATGGGAATATATTTACATATATGCCCTTAACGGCTATAAACTCGTGGCGGTACATTGAGTTTTGCTGGTAATGATTAGCACTTTATATTATCCTCCTTTGATGGGGTTCACAGGAAAACCGGTTCTGTCCGAGTATGGTTTTTGGAGTATTAAAAACATTTTATTTATTTTTTCAAAAAATATTCTTCGAAGAGCAGTACTATCCACACGACTTTACGGTATGACTTCCTACAAAGACAGCTTCTTTACCGTTATATCATGTTAAAACCCAGATCTAACAGTTTTGAACCCTTTAGGGAAATGGTGGGTCCTTTCCTGAAAATGATGGGTCCTTTCCTGAATGTAAATCTAACCGTTGATTTGATCATCCAACGGTAAAGAAACCGGCTTCCCGCAAAGTCATGTGGGATAACATTTGTTTTCCTGGAAATGATGTATGCCATTGGCAAAAGTAGTTTGTGTGTTAATGACGTTTTCATAATAAACCAAAAAACATGATGATCATATTTCTATCATTAGCAATGGTGGGATCTTATCCGGATAAATTCTACACATATAGTATTGGATTCATGCAGAACATTAGTTAAACTTATCAGTCAGTCTAATCCAAGCGGTGATCTTTGTTGCCAGAAAACTGGTCCAGACTGCCTTCCATAATCAGCTACACACGCTCATTGTTCAAATCAAAGAAAAAACAGAGGATAAATCATGATTATCAATTTATAAAAAAAGGTCTTGCTTTTTGAGTATAGAGAATTTCATGGGAGACAACTAAACATGCAAACAAAACATTAGAGCCTTAGAGGTATGAAAAAGACAACTACAAAAATAAAAAGATAGGACAATTTGACGTGGAGAGGTCCAAAACAAAAACCGAAAGTACTTTACTAGGACTTATCTATCAAATAATTGAGCCATGCTATATGATATATGACTATATTGCTAAACCAGAACAGCCACAATTTGGCATTTTTATGATGGCTACCGCTAATATTAACAATTTCCTGATTGAGAGCACTAATATTCAGGATTAAGGAGGTGTTACCTCCCTTTTTATGTTTAGTCAACATAATCACATAGATTTTCATAACCATTTTTGTAATGATATTAGGTACGTAGCTAACACTAACTAGAGTGGTCCTCATATATCATCATTAACATCCCTTTTTGTGTTTAATCAACCGAACAGAGATTCAAAAGTTATCATTTGGTGTCTCAAGGACCAAATTAATCTTTAGAAGTGTGTCACTTTTTCACTCAAACAAAAGCAAAATAGAAAAAAATCCACAATTATAGGAACTCGAAAATTTAGCGAATAATTCCAATTCCATCAATAAATCTCACTTCTAAGAAATTTATCCAGAAATTAAGTATGCATAATCCGGCAATCCTCAGTCTCATTTCTCATGAACAAGTCCAGCTAGCCAAACCAATACCATGTTTGTATACATTTGACTTGCAATCTGGATTTGAATCAACCCCTGACTCGTCGCGATTCAGACCATTTATTTTCTATTTTGAATCAGATCCGACTCAGATGTAACCCCTGATTCAGACCCGTTTAAGTTAGGTATTGAAATACCGCTGACTCATGGACCAAGCCACTGATTCACATATTATTAAATGAGTTGAGTTAAATCTGACTCGAAAAATAAACATATTAAGTCAGATCCAGACCACTCTGATGAATCACGAAAAAAACAAGAAAAAAGGCGCAAGTCTCCCTGCTGATCCACCAACACATATCTTAACCCATGCACAATTTTTCAAATTGATATTTTTACAGGAATTTGAAAAAATGACAGTGAATTCCCACTTTCCACATTATTACCGGAATAACCGGTTAAATAGTATAAATCGGCGATTTACTTGAATAAAGAAAGAAAATGGTACAGCACTACAGCCAGTAATGTTCTACAGTAAAGTACAGATAGTCATAGTCATAGCGAGAGTCACCTCCTTCCTTTCTCTCTCCCCTCTAAACTAAAACCAGCTCCGTTTTCACATCGTTTCCCTTTTTCCTCCTTTCCCTTTCATCTCCCTGATTCTGATTCTCAACTCAGATATTTTCTGAGTTGAGAGAAGAAAGAAATTTCAGAAACCCTAGAAAAAAAAAAGTGTGACTGGTCTGTCTGTCAATGGCGGATTTTGCAGTGAAGAAAAGTTCAGCAAAGAAAGTATCTAGTAAAGGGAATGGAAATGGATATACTGGCGGCGGTGGTGGTAGTAGTAAAACTGTGTATGATGATGTATTTGGAGGTCCACCGAAATTTGGAGTTCCGAGTATTAGTTCTTCTGGAATGATTGATGATTATAGTGAGATTTTTGGCGGTTTTAACTCGTCTCGTGTTTCTTCTATACCTATTTTGGATCTTCCGGTTGTTGATGAAAAAGATGTTTTGATTGATGTAAGGAGTTCGAAATTTGATTATTCTGAAGTTTTTGGTGGTTTTAATGGTTTGGATTTTGCTGTTTCGTATGAAGAATTGTTAGCTGCGGAATCTAAAGGTGGTGGTGGAGAAAGTTCTTCTGATGATGCCTGGTAAATACATGTTTGCTTCAATTTCATTTTCTGTTTGTTTTTCTTTATTCTATTGTTTTTTGTTGTTGTTTGCTGTTATTTTATTTGGTACTATTTTTTTTTTGTTAAGAGCAAAATGTTAGTGTTGAACTGGGGAATATTCGTGGGAATTTGATTTATCAGCTAAAACACTAGATTTTAGCTCTTAATGGAGATGATTTGTGAAGGGTTTTGATTGGGATGAGCTGAAATGAAGAAAGGGAAGTTTCACAATTGACCAAGAAAAAATTGTATAGCATTCCTAGGTTTTCATGGGGTTGGTAGGAAAGAATCATTTTGCAAGGCATTTGAGTCCATAGTTGGCGGAGTATTTCAGTTTCTTGGTTCTTTAATGGGATTAAGCCATAGTGCTAAGACGCTTTTCCAAGGCAGGTTGGAAAGTATGAAATGGAGAGACAAGAATTTTGTGAGATAGGATATTTGGGATTATTTGGCTAGAAAGAGTTTTTTGAAGATTTTGTTCTTGCCCTTTTCGGTTGAGGGCTGGAAGTGTCACGTTGTCGAATTGGGTAACGAAGCAGGGAAATTAGATACCAATGGTTTAGATAGTCGGTGCACAATATTATATATTATGAAGAATCATTTGTTTCTTATTGTAATTTCATTTACATGTCTTATCCCTGATTTTATCAGGAAGAAACAAACATCTCTGAAATTGATAGGCTGAACATATAAAGTTAAGGACCTTACGTGTTTGTTCTCTAAACATGTTTTGGTGAATGTGCAGGACCTCGGCAGAAACAGGTTCTCCCTCAGAGGGGTCAAACGAAGATCCTGCTTGTTCAGAAACCAATCAAACTTTCTCAAATGAAGAGTCTTATGAGTCTGATAGTATAAAGCAGTTCAACGTGTCGTATCAAAAGTCTAATCAGATAAGCAGAGATGGCGAGATTACTGCAATCACACACATAGCTCAACTTAATTCTGTTCCTGCATTTACGTTTTTAGTTGATGAAAGCATTCCTTCTCAAAAAGCAGAGGACAACACGTCGGACCAGGTAACCAAATTCCATAGTCTTGATTTGGATTTTGGTGATCACGTAAATGAAGAAAAATATCTCAAGGAAACCATATCAGACCAGTCCGTCTATCATGGCATTGCACAAATATCTGAATGTGATGCAAAACATCAAACAAAGCATCTCAAGGAGACCATTTCCTACGAACCTTTCTTTCCGGCTGTCGGAGAGATTTCTGAAAGTGACTCGGTACATCAAAGAAACCATCTCAAGGAAACTATTTCATTCCAACCTATCTCTCATGCTGTGAGGCAGCTTTCTGAAGGTGATTCAATACATCCGAAAAACCATCTCAAGGATACTAGTTTAGGCCAGTCTGTTACTGTAACTCGTATTCCCGAGAGAGCTCTGGAACCTCATGGAAAGCCTGGCGGAAATGGAAATCATCCCAGTAAGGGGTATCTAACAGTCTCAGAAATTAATCTTAGGACAAATCCCTGCGATGTAACTCATATTCCAGAGAGAGCTCTGGAGCCTCAAGGAAAGCCTGGTGGAAATGGAACTCATCCTAGTAAGGGGTTTGTAACAGTCTCAGAAATTAATCTTAGGACAAATCCCTGTCATGTACCGCCTCCATCAAGACCACCACCAAAAGTATCTATTTGGCGGGGAGATTCCAAGATATATACAGCTTCACACCCAAGGGCTTCTGACAATTCTGTCCTTCAAAGGGCTGTTGGTGATAGTTCAGCACAATTCTATGATGTGGAAGTAGATGCAAGTTCATCCGCTGAAGCCTCTGTAGCTGCAATGAAAGAAGCAATGGACATAGCCCAAGCAAGACTTAAAAGTGCAAAAGAATTAATGGAAAGAAAGAAGGATGGCCTTCAAAATCGTAAGAAGTTCGGTTTCAAGGACGAGTCTAAATTTATGAAAAAAAGGGAGTGGGAAGCTGCACCTCAAGCTCAATGTTTGAATGAGAAGCCTAATGACATACCTGAGCATGCTGATAAGGAAATAAAAGGTTTCAATGTGGAGGATAGGGCAAAAGCCCCAAGGGTAGTAGAGGTTGGTGAAGATTGGGGGGTCACTGGAAAGAAAATTGTCAATGCATCTGAAGAGACGGCTGAGCAAAATTACGGGGAGGAGACTGGATCAACGCAAACATCCCATGGGGATGAAGAAGAAGGAGAATGGAAGGTAGAGGAACAATATTATGAGCTAGTGCAAACAGTTATTCCGAGAGCAGTTATGGAGACCTCCAAACATGAAAGTGTAGAAGACACGAAATCCACTCGAAGAGAATCAGAAGTAGCTCATGATGAAAAACATGATGAAAACACAAAAGCAGCTCACGAGCTTAATATGCGAGGTGACTACGAAAAGGAATTGGATGTTGCTCAAGAGGTATGCAATCATGAAAGAAGTGACAATCATTGTAATCTGGAACTTGAGAAGGAAGACGATGAAAAGAAGCTAAAGGAACCTAGCGATGAATCTGTATCTAAACTTGAACAGACCCATGTACAGGAGGAAATTGAGCAATTTCACGAAGAGGAACGCAGACGTGAGGAATTCGAGGAGAGAGAAAAAATGGCACGTGAGAGGCAGGAATATGAGAAGAGACTTGAAGAGGCTCGTGAACAAGAAGAAATTGACAGGAGGCATATAGAAGAAAATGAGAGGAGGCAAATAGAAGAAAATGAGCGTGAAGAAAGCAAGAAGAGGCTGAAAGAGTCTCGAGAGAGAGAAGAAGAAGATGCAAAGCTTTTAAAGGAAGCCCAGGAGCTAGAAGAGAAGCGACGAGAGGAAGCTCGTGAACATGAGAGAAGACTTAAAGAGGAACTTGAAAGGGAAGAAAATGAGAAGAAACTAAAAGAAGCTCATGAAAGGGAGGTAACCGAGAAGAGACTAAAAGAAACTCGTGAAAAGGAAGATAATGAAAGGAGACTAAGAGAAGCTCTTGAGAAGGAGGAAAATGAAAGGAGACTAAGAGAAGCTTTCGAGAGGGAGGAAAATGAAAGGAGACTAAGAGAGAGTCTCGAGAGGGAGGAAAATGAAAGGAGACTAAGAGAAGCTCTCGAGAGGGAGGAAACTGAAAGGAGACTAAGAGAAGAGAAGGAGGAATTTGAAAAGAGCCAAACAGAGACTCGTGAGAGGGAAGAAAAAGAGCGGAAAGTAAAAGAGTCTCGTGAGCAGGAAGAAAACATGAGGAGACAACAAGAGCTCAAGAGGGAGGAGAATGAGAAGAATGCAAAAGCAGCTCAAGAGGCTCTTGTGCATAGTAAGGGCGAGGAGAATCTGAAAGCGTCAGCTGGATGCCAAGAGAATGCTGATAGTGGGAATACAAAGAAGGCAGCCGAAGAAGCATGTAGGCAGGATGAAGATAAAGTTTTAGCTCAAATGTCGACCGAACCTGATCTCGAGAAAATTAGGGAAGTTGATCGTGGGACTATGTTACAGGATGGTGAAAAGAATTTTGCAGAAGTTCAAGCCGTCGTTTCGCAAGAAAAAATTGAGAGGAGTAAGAAAATGTCCCAAGGTGCTCTTGAACAGGAAGAGAACAATTCTGGCGCCCAGAAAAAAAAGCAGTTGGTTGAAAATGGGAGGAAACTGGAAGCAGCTCATCCCACTAACGTTATGGATGCGAATGGTCTTAATGTAAGTACAAATATCGAGAAAAAAGATAAGGCTGAATCACTTTCGCTGGAAGAGAGGGAGAAGGAGAAAAGGATGCAAAGAGAAAGGGACCGTGAGTTAGAGCGCTTGAGAAAGGTCGAAGAGGATAGAGAAAGGGAAAGAGAAAGAGAAAAAGATAGGATGGCTGTTGAAAGAGCAACTAGGGAAGCACGTGAAAGGGCACTTGCTGATGCCCGTGAACGAGCCGAAAGGGCAGCAGTTGAGCGAGCAACTGCTGAAGCTAGGCAAAGAGCTGTTGCTGAGGCCCGAGAAAGATTAGATAGGGCTTCTGCTGTGGCACGGGAGAAATCAGTAGCTGAGAAGTCTTTTACTGAAGGCAAAATAAGGGCAGAGCGTGATGCCAGACTTAGGTTAGAGCGTGCTGCTGTGGAGAGAGCAACTGCAGAGGCTAGGGAGCGTGCTGCAGAAAAACTAAAGTCTGATAAGGCTGCTTTTGGTGCAAGAGATCGGACAGAAAGAACTTACTCCGAGAAGTATTCATCTACTTCCAGGGATAGTGGAATAAGGCACAGTTCATCTTTCTCTGTGAGTACAATCATCTTAAACTGTATGGTATTGCATCTACTATTCCTTTATGAATATGCTTTGATGTCATCATTCTTATGGTAACTAACTAATCAATTACAGGATTTACGGGATACTCAAAACCAAAGCTCAGGCGCTTCCAACAGTTTCCAGAGATACTCTAACTCTTCCAACCATGGTGTGTGATCTGATTCAGCATCTATTTTTATCACGTTTCATTTATGTTTCCGCTACCATTGCCAATATTTCTCTTCAATATCATTTTGCAGCATCCAACGTTAGCGAGCGATATCAAGGAGCCGAAACTGAATCAGCTCAGAGGTGTAAAGCTAGGTTAGAGAGGCATCAACGAACAGTTGAGCGTGCGGTAAGTCTAATCTTTTCCTTTCAAGGTGGATGGATTGGTTTTCCTAAACCAAAATGTTCTCATGCTCTCTGTTCTCTTTCCAGGCAAAGGCTTTAGCAGAAAAGAACATGCGGGATCTTCTTGCTCAGAGAGAGCAAGCAGAGAGAAATGTAAATAGTCTTTTCACGCTCTTAAGAATCTATATAGACCGTTGACTTTGAATAAATATTCTAGATCTAATTTTGAATTTTGATTGCAGAGATTCTCAGATACTCTGGATGCAGAAGTCAGAAGGTGGTCAAATGGAAAAGAAGGAAACTTGCGAGCATTGCTGTCAACATTGCAATATGTATGTGGTGTGGTTTTATAATGGTATTTAGTATCCTTGTTCTGCTTACTTATTGCTCTTTTTGGCAGATCCTTGGTCCGGACAGTGGTTGGCATCCAGTCCCATTGACAGAAGTGATAACAGCTGTTGCCGTAAAGAAAGCCTACAGGAAAGCCACTCTTTGTGTCCATCCCGATAAATTGCAGCAACGAGGTGCTACCATTCAGCAGAAGTATATATGCGAGAAGGTTTTCGATCTTTTAAAGGTGCATTTTTTGGCCCTTTCATAAACATCAACTGGAGAATGCATTTATCTTCATGCAAGTCTCATCTGGTTCCTGTCAATGGTTTGCTCAACTTTAAAGCCTTATGCCCCTAGTACTTACCTTACTGCCCCAGTTGGTATTCCTTTTAATCTGTCTTGTTGCTTAGGGACCTCAGCAGGGTCTTCTTGTTAGGGCCGCGACAATCCCCTCTTTAAACATGAACAAACAATTACAGGTGTTCAAAACATCGTGTAAGCCTTATGGTAATATGTTAATTCTCGCATGTCTTGACTACTACTCACCGGTCACACTTAGATTGGTACTTAGACCTCCTTAATTTAGAAAGAAAGTTCTCAAGGCTAGAGGGTCGAGCAGAACTTATCGGGATCTACTGATGAATTCTGAAGTATGCTACTCAGGCGTGACAGTGTCATTTGCCAGTGAAGTCATCAGAATTTCATAGAAGGGAAAGAAATACCCCACCTTGTTAGCTAAATAGAAACAAAGCGCCAAAAAGAAGAAAGAAGTCTCCTCTTATTTGTTTTCTGGCTGTGTTACATCTTATCTTGTCTGGATACATTATCATCTTGTTATCGTGCGGTACAAATCGTTTTTCATCATCTTTACTTCTACTTTTTCCCCCGCCTTGTCAAAGTTTGTTTCAAAATTCGAAATGTTCTTCAAATCCTCATTTGTTTTATTTTTTTTTAATGCCACAGGAGGCTTGGAACAAATTCAACTCAGAGGAGCGCTAATAGTGAAGGCTTCTGCATTTCTTTTATGCTGGTGCATGCCGATAGTTTTAGGTTTGGGGTGGGGGCAAATTCTTGTAATTTCAAAAGCTTAATTAGTAGTGAAGTAAATATTTATTTTGTTTAGAGCTTTTTGCAGGCATTCTTTCTTGTATATGGCCACAGCTCTAGTATAGTCAGTCACATGTAGCTCCAGAAAACTTTGTCTTATCTCGGAAATCTAATTATAATTTCTTCACTCAGCGCTCCTTCCAAATGGCAAACCTGAGATCTCAAAATTTAGTCTTTCAACTGTGCTGTAATTTTTGTTTGAACAGGGTTCAAGTAAGCCCATAAATGCGTCGGTCCATAAATGAAAGAGACATAAAGAACACCCACTGTACAATTCAGTTGTTTGTTCAAATCAAAATACATACATACTGCAATCATCAGAGGGGTGGTGCAATTTGAAAAATGGGTATTGCAGAAATTCTTCTGCCTCACACATTTCTGTATAATTCGTCAGTTTTGAGTAGTTCCGGCACCCCGAAAACCATTACCAACAAAAGTTCTTAAAAAATGTTCACAGATTTCTGTTCATAGTATTTCTGTGAAAAATGTAGAAGTATCTAAGAACCCATTTACATGGAACTCTAATATCAGAACTCGAATTGAAAATAATCAACATGAAGAAGCTCTGAACCTGTATTTGTCTATGATGAAAGAAAATATTTCTCCTGATGAATACACATTTCCTTTAGTTGTTAAAGCTTGTTCTCTTCTTAAGGTGATTAAAGAAGGAAAGCAAATTCATGGGCATGTTTTAAAATATGGATTTCATGATGTATTTGTTCAGAATGCTCTCCTTTCCATGTATGCAAAATGTGGGCGTATAGGGATTGCTCGAAAGGTGTTCAACGAAATGATTGATAGAAATATTGTTTCATGGAACTCAATGATTGCTGGATATGCAAAGTGTGCTTCTGGTTTGGAGTTAGAAGCTGTTGCGCTTTATGTTCTTATGTTGAATATTGGAGTTTGGCCAAATGAGTTTTCTTTTACCGCTCTGTTTAGTGCTTGTGGGTCTGGTTTAGCTGTTAAAGAAGCTGTTCAGATTCATTCTCATGTTATTAAGCTTGGGTATGAGTGCAATACATTGATTAACAATGGATTGATTGATGTGTACGTGAAGTGTGGGTTAGTAGATACTGCATCTTTGTTATACTACAGAACGGATGAACCGGAAGTGGTTTCTGGCAATGCTTTGATGACGGGATTAATTAGGGAGGGTAACCTTGATTCTGCCAAGACATTGTTTAACAAAATGGATGTCAGGAATGTGGTCTCATGGAATGTGATGATCTCTGGTTATGTGCTAAATGGGTTGTGTAACGAAGCATTGGATACATTTCGCAGGATGAAGCTTGAGGGAATTAGTCCAAATTCCAGAACTATTGTTAGTTTACTTTCTGCTTGTTCATTAGCTGGATCACTAACTTTGGGACAATGGGTTCATTCGTATGCTGACAGTAGAGGTTTGGTTGGTTCTAATCAACTTGTTAAGTCAGCTTTGGTTAACATGTATTCAAAATGTGGGGATATTGAAAGTGCTCACCAGGTTTTTAAGAGCATGTTGAAGAAAGATGTTGTTTCTTGGGATGTTATGATCGAGGGGCTTGCATTACACGGGCAAGGAGAGGAGGCTTTGGAACTATTCCATGAAATGCTAAAAGAAGGGGTTAAACCAGACGAGCTCACCTTCATTGGCTTGCTGAATGCTTGTAGACATGGAGGCTTGGTAGAAGAAGGTTTGAAACAATTCCATAGAATGAGTGTTGAGTTCGGGATTCAGCCGCAATTGGAACATTATACATGTGTTGTGGATCTCCTTGGTCGGTCTGGGCAGTTAAATGATGCATTGAATATTATAAAGGAGATGCACATAGCTCCAGACGCCGTTGTGTGGAGTGCATTGCTTGCAGCATGCAGAATGCACAACGACATGCTTCTAGCAGAATATGTGGTGGACAGAATCACGGCGTTGGATCCAAAATGCTTCTCAAATTATGTTATCATGTCAAACATTTACGCTGGTCGAAACCAATGGGAAGAAGTTACCAGAGTGAGAAGGAAGATGAAGAGTATGGATACCGAGAAAGAACCAGGTTGTAGTTTAATCGAGGTTGGGGGAATAGTGAATGAATTCTTTGCAGGTGCTTCTTCTGATCACCCTCGTTGTAAAGAGGTACTTGAGAAGTTGGAGGAATTAATGAAACGGATCAAAGCTAATGGCTATGTTCCTGATACAGATCTTGTTTTGCGTAATATCCCGCATGAAGAGAAGGCAAGAGATCTTTATTACCACAGCGAAAAGTTGGCTGTTGCCTTTGGGATTATGGAAACTCCTCCAAATACCCAGATAAGAATAGTGAAAAACTTGAGGATATGCAAAGATTGTCATTCAGCAATGAAGTTGATTGCCAAGGTTGAAAGAAGAGAGATTATTATAAGAGACCGTAGTCGGTTTCATCATTTTAAGGACGGTCAGTGTTCATGTCAAGACTTCTGGTAACTAAATTGTTCATCATGATGTTTAGTTTATCGCTCATTTTTTGGTTTTAAGCTGTTGGAACAACTACAGCAATTACCAGAAGTGCTCTTCCATGTATAAGTTGTGCACCAGATGAACCCAATGTTAAAATCTTATTTATTCTGTTAATGACACCGGAGGCTTAGAACAAATTCAGTCAGAAGAGTTGTTAGTTGTGAAGGCTTCTAAGAATTTAGTAGTGAAGTAAAAATTTATTTTGTTTAGAGCTTTCTGCAGACATGTTTTCATCTGTGGACAGCTCTAATTGTCACCTGTAGCTTAAGTGAACCTATCAGACTGCACCTCATCTGCAGATTCTGAAAGTTATTCTGCACTAATCCAGAACAACTCCAAAGCCACAAAAACACAAATGCAATTGCTAAGGAGAATTGAATCAGCCTGTATACTACGTTTCCAGTATTTCTAAAAATTCTATGGCGAATAGAGAACAATAGTCAGTTCAAAACGAAACACATCAATGATATATATTTAGTACCGTAGTTATAGTGCAGATCAGACTGTAATAAGTAAATACAACAAAAACTTGTTATGGATCAACATTTTGAGTAAATGTTAGCAAAAGTTGGTATGAATTTGGTTTATATCATAGCAAGGCAGAGTCTGTGTTGTTCAACTCCCAATTTGACCCTTATAGAACTGCAATACTTTAGGGTGTGCCTTGATTTTTGACGAACTGAAACCAGACATGTAAAGACCATCTAAACTCCTAACCCTGGAAAGTGCAACATAAACCATCCCACAACCAAAAGCTCTTGAAAGATCAGTTTGTAAGCGGTCGAGAGTCATTCCTTGGAACTTATGGATACTAACTGCCCACGCCAAAATCAACGGAATCTGCGCCCATTGTGCTTGAACTTCATTTCCTTCCATCACTTCCCAAGTATCAGGTTCAATCACCATTTCCAAGCCAGAGTCAAATCGAACCTTCGGACGTATTCGTTCTGCACACACTTTTTTTAAGCACTTTACTTGCATAGTCCCTGTCAAATCCAATTACAGTTCCAACTGCACCATTCACCAGACCAGCCTCAACATCTTTGTTCTTGATCAACATTACCCTTGCGCCTAAACAAATTTCCAACACGTCTGGTGCAATCCCTTGTTGAAGCTGATTCCTCCATGGATTAACCCCTCTATCCACAGCTCTATAACTCACAATCTCCTGACCCAAATTCTTCAACTTCTCATTGTTCAGTCTCTTAACATCTTCATTTCTCGGAAACAAACGAGGCACATCCGAAGGGACATTCGCCAATTCATTCAAGCAACATTTATCTAAAAGCTTAAGCATATTAGCATCTCTATAACCTTTCCTAATCCATTGCAACAACTCAATAAACTGCGAATCCGATTGCCGGAATACTCGAGTAAGTTCAATCTGCAAATCAAAACTCTCATTCCAACAATCCGCTTCAAATGCAAACTCTTTAACCTCACCATTACTGTACTTGATAATAGGAGGAAGTTGAAAGAAATCACCACTAACAATCAACTGAATTCCACCCCAAATTTCACCCCTTCTTTTAGGTTTACACATCTGAGCAATGTACTCAATCTTATCAAAAAGTTCACCACTAATCATGCTAATCTCATCAATAACTAAAGCTTTCACCTGTTTCCATCTTTGGGAAGCTAATTTATTTTTACAAACCCTACCAAGCAACTCATCTTCATCATCTTCTCCTAAACCAATACCAGCAAATGAATGAAGGGTTTGTCCATTTAAAGCACAAGCAGCAACACCAGTTGAAGCTGTGACAAAAACTTCATCAGGCTTATGAACTTCTTGTTTCAGAAGATTTACAATTTGTTTGAGCAAAAATGTCTTCCCTGTACCTCCAGATCCTGTAATGAATACTGATTTTCCTTTAGAAACTTCTTCCAGAACTAGTTTTTGTTGTTTTGTTAGCTTTGGAGTTTCCAATTGTTCTGATGAAGATTTGTTACTGAAGTATCTAGGTTGAAAACTGCAATTTCTGTAATTGTGATTTTTCTTGATGATATGAGAATGAGATGGTGAAAGTCTATTGAAACCCAGAAATCTATTGAGACTGAGAAGTCTTGAAGGTAAAACTAATCTCAGAAATCTCATCATCATTCCTTTGGCTCACTTTTTCCCCAAATCTAAAACCCTAAAAATTTGTGTTAATGTGGTTCTGGACGGGGTTTAAGAAGAATTTAGATAGTGCAAACGGTCCTTAAAAGAGAACCAACATGTCAGTCCTCTATCCAGATACAGAACCAATCGAACAATTGAACTATTGAAAATGTGGTTTTGTCTTTTCATACGAGGTTTCAAGACTCAACTCTGAAGGACCGAATTCTCTTCGAAGTTTACCACTCAGAAAACCTAATGCAACATGTTTGGCAACCAGAAATAGAAGTAGTTTTCGGAAATCAGAAACGGTGAATAATTTTATTGACCTACTCATTCAGGTTCTGTAGTTTAGGATTCGAAAGGGTTGGCAGTGGCTAGCGTTGCCACACTGGTTGTCAAAGTTGTGGTAAACTTTTTCTTGTTTTTTTCTTCGGGATTCGCAGGTTCATTATGACATGGTATTTCAAGTGGGGATTTAGACCCGAAAAGAAATGTTTCAATAACTTCTAAGCTATTTTTATTGTAATTTCGAATGGTTTCTCCTTATTTGCTCTACAATTTTCTCCTCCATTTTTTTCCTCTTTTCAATCGATTATCTTCATCAACCGTCTATCTCCTTCAAACAAAATTCATTATTTCATAGACTTTCAAGTCTTTTTTCTCTATCTAAATGAAGTTTTCTGCCCGGATCTTGATTCTTTGTTAGGATCTGGGAGGAATAGTTTCAGGAATTGTATGTATATATATATATCTAAATAAATAAAAGAGGATGACATATTATTTTTATTCTGATTTCCATTACACTGTTCCAGTGGTTTCTAATAGCCTTACATGCTTATTTTGGTGCTGCTGCCTTATCATCGAACTCATTATCAAGGACGATTCATTTCAACAATGTATTGATCAGTTCTTTTGGAGACAAGATCAACAAATATTGAAGTCGATCGGAGCAATTCGGGCATATTACTTCTATCGTATGGAAGAATCTAAGTTCTACGGTGAACATCAACTACAGTGGTTTGAAACCATTGTTAGTCAAACAAAATGGTTAAAAACCATTAAAATTACATCAGATTCCTTGTTAGATTATGGATATTTAGTGATTATCTCATTATTCAGTTCTTTAAGTTTCGAATTATGTAATCATTGTACTTTTTATCTTAATCTACTTTATGTAATCGATGTTATTGGAAGCAATTTCATATTAATGGAAATTTGAGGCTTTAGCGTTTTCCATAAAAAAAAAAAAAAAAAAAAAACTTCTGAGCTGATGAATGTGTCTTCGAGTTCAAAATTAATGAATGATGGATTAAAATCACAACCACTGAATACTTCTAATTCAAAATATTATCATCCAACGGCTAGTTGCTCTGCAACTAAAACAAAATCTTCAAGCAATCAAAATGTTGAAATCGATGCTAAGAGTTGGTAAATCAGATTGAAGACAATCATTATGAGGGTTTGGAGAAATTTGATGTTGTTTCTGGAGATAAGGATTGGGTTGAGGAACAAGCAGAGGTACAGTCAGTCCAACTATTGATGGTAATTATGGTTTGGAAGGTATTGTTCAATCAATTTTTGGTAATTATGGTTTGGAAGGTATTGTTCAATCAATTTCAAAAGAGGTAGTTTCAAGGGAACCTGATGTGGTTTATGGATCATAAAATCTTGTCATGGAACATCAAGGGTTTGGAGAGGATTTAAAGATTTCTGCAATACTCAATGCTATAAGAAAGAATCGTGCTACAATTGCTTTAATTCAGGAAACAACCAAAAAAGAATCGATTGATGATGCTCTGGTTAGAAAATATTGTAGTAATAATGGTTGTGACTACATTTTCTTTCCTTCGGAAGTCAAGTCTGGTGGAATTCTGGTGACGTGGAATAAAGCAGTTGTGGTTATGGAGGATAATCTCATCGGTGCCTTTTCGGTTTCTATTAAATTTAGAAATATTTTCGAAAACTTTTTTTGGATTTTCACGGTTGTTTTTGGGGCTACAGAATGAGCAGTTTTTGCAAGAATTAAGAGACATTCTAAAACTCTTGTCAGATCCCTGGTTAATTGGTGGAGACCGATATGCAGTCTTATATCAATCTAAGAGAAATAATTCTGGTGGTTGTGTGACTAGCAGGATTTTTTTTAGGAAATTTGTTAATCATTTCAAGTTGATATTTTTATGTCTGGTGGTTGCTTCACATGGACCAATTCTCAGAATCCACCCATTCTGGTGAGGTTGGATAGATTTGTTTTCTCAGCAGATCGGGAGGATAAGTGCATTTCTAAGTTACAATATAGGTTAAAATAACCAATATATGACCACTCTAGATCAAAGGGGAAGTGGTTACAAGATGGTGAAAGAATTCTAAAATTTTCCATAAAATGCTTCTTACAATTAAAAGGTCAAATCTATAAACTCTCTAGTGATAAATGGTGCAATGAGTTATTATAAGAAGCTCATGAATGAGTAGGCTAAGAAGTTTTATGAAAATATTCTCACTGAGAATGTACATACAAGACTTACTTTTGATGGCCTTGTAATGCCAAGTATCAGTGTTATTTAGAGCATTAGATTGGAGAAATCAATAGAAGAAAAGGAGGTGAAACAGGTGATATGGGGTTTTGGCACCAATAAATCTCTTAGACCTGATCGGTACACCATGGAGTATTTCAAGGCAGTGCGTAAAATAAAAAAACAGGACTTGATGGTTGTGAAGAATGAGTTTGAATAAAGTGGTACCCTAGACTGGAGACTGAACTGTATAAACATCATTCTTATTCTTAGGCGTGAGAGGGGCTACAAGTATTCATAACTTTAAACCAATAAGCCTTATTGGTGGTATTTACAAGATAATTGCTTGCAGACAGATTAAAGTTGGTTTTTCCTTCCATTATCTCAGAATTCTAGAGAGCTTTTGTTAAGAGCACACAGATAACATATGGTATACTCATTGCTTCTGAGCTAATTGATGCTAGAGAAAGAGATAAGAACTCAGGTCTGATGGTAAAGATGGACATAAAAAAACATTTGATAACATAAGATGGTCTTGTCTTGATCAGCCTCTTACAAGATTTGACTTTGGAAATGTATGGAAGAATTGGATCAAATGGTACTTTCCCACTACTAGATTTGCAATGACAATAAATGGCACTACTTCAAGTTTTTTTAGAAGTGGTAAGGGTGTTAACAAGGTGATCAATCTCCCTTTTTTTTTATTCATAATGATGGTGCGGGTTCTTTACATTTTAATCCAAAAAGACGCTAGTATGAATTTGATTTCTGATTTTAAGCCTGCAGCAGATATGGCTGATATTCATCATCTGCAGTTTACAGATTATTTGATAGTATTTCTAGAGGATGATGTTTTATAAGTTCAAAACTTAAAAAAGATTTTGCTCGCTTTTGAGATGACTGCTGGTTTAAAGGTAAATTTCAAGAAAAGTGTTATGGTTGTAGTGGGGAATGTTGTGAATATTGATAAATGTGCATCTATTTTTGGATGCCAAAGGGCTAGTTTTCCTATGAAGTATCTAGGAATTCCTTTAGGTAGTAAGTCAAAAGAAGTGTGGGTGTGGGATGTGATTCTACAGAATTTTCAAAAACGATTAAGTTTATGAGAGAGAAGGTATCTATCAAAAGGAGGTAAATTGATGCTTATAAAAGCATGTGCTATCCAGTTTACCAGTGTATTACTTATCCTTATTTCAAATTCCAGTTTCTACGAAAAAACAGATGAAGAAAATCATGAGGCAGTTTCATTGGAGTTCATCAGTTAATAAAGTTTTGGGTTGGATGGCACAAGATTAGCTTGTCTATAAAGAGAGGGGTGGGGATGGTATTAAGAAGCTAAGACTTATGAATAAATCTCTTCATGCAAAGTGTATTTGAAGAGGAAAAAGATATGTGGATAAGTGTTAGAGCATAGCTCGGTTGAACCCACCAAGCGTTGGTATGTCAAGTTTGGTTGTCATATTTTAGTGAATCAAAACTCAATTAAAAAGTCGCTTGATTATGTACTAGAGACAACTTCGTATAGGTTAGGTTAGAAATATTAGGATTATGAGACATACAAGTATTACTCGAAAACTTGAAGAATGTTAAGAAGTAACAAGCTACATCGACGACATTATCCTTCCTCTTGAGGTTAGTAATATTGTGAATTGAACTGTTTCATTCCTAACGTATCTTTCAAGTCGTGCTATATTGAAAACATAACTGCAAAGATGTGAATGATTATACTCTAGTAGACATAGTGTTAACGAATTAGAATATGAAGTATAACGCTTATCTTTTGAACTTCGTATATAAGACATCGACATAATCGTATGAATGCTATTGTGATTATGTGTATGGGTATGGGTGAAGATTTCGTCCTAGGAAACAATGTTTACATTCGTTTAAAGGAAGTACATTCATGAACTTGTTTTATGAATCGAAAGGGAAATCGCTAGGCTTATTGGTATTGTTATTCATTGCATATCTTTGGATTACCAATATGTGTGAGTTAGTAGAACCGATCATAACTTGTTATGTATCTTGGTAAAACTAGTCATAATGCGTGACTTATGTATTGGCATGACTTTTATTAGTGCAACCGATCCTAAGTAATCACCTAAGATGGTATGATCGATATTTGTAATTGGTGTGACCGATCCTAGTAATTGGTGTAACCGATCCTAGTAATTGGTGTGACCGATCACAAAAGGGTGTGTAATCGATCCTTGTAATTGGTGTAACCGGTCCTGGTAATTTGTGTAACCGATCCTGGTAACTGGTGTGACCAACCACAAGTAATACCATGAGAATATGGTAACCGGTCCTGGTAATTGATGTAACCGATCCTGGTAACTGATGTAACCGGTCCCAGTAACCATATTAAGGTGGAAGCGATCCTTGTGTTTGGTAGAACCATAAACCCATGATTAGTGTTTGATATTTGATCAATCACATAGTTCTTGGAAATGAGATGAACCAGTTCTAAATTTGTTTGGAAGTGTGGTATAATCGGTTCCAAGATTGCAAATATGAAAAAGGATTTACAAAGAAATAAGATGTCGACATACTTTGAACATGTTCAGTAACTCTTATCTTTTATTGTTAAAAGATATTCCTTAATAACTCAAGGAGATCCCGGACCGAAATAAGTTGAGAATCTTCTAATTAAGGTTGTTAATTTTATATGCTTTTAATTACCAGCAATTAAAATGAATATCTCTGGAAAATAAAAATTGGTAATGTGCATTTACTAATTGGAGATTTTCTAGTAGGATTTCGGTTAAATTTGGACAGAACATTTCCAGGAATTATGAAAAATGATTTTGGAAATATTGCATATCTTAAGAATATTTCGGTTTTGGAAATTCCTTGGTGTCCAAACTTCCTTGGTCTATAAATACCCAAGTTTGCATTTCGAGCAAACTATCCTAAGAGCCAGCAAAACTACCTTGTTGTGTTGTTACTGGTGGGGCCGTCTATTCGGAGAGGAAAGTACCTTAATTAGGCGAAATCTCTTTCGACCTCTCGTTTAAAGACTTCTGTGGGATCAAGAAACTCTACGAGTACCGTTGGTGGGAAACTAGATAATTCCAGTATTATTAGTTTTCGATTTGATTTGATTGACTAACGGTTGTTGAACTTTGATTGCACCTAGTTTGTTTATTCTTGAGAATCTTCTCTTCTGATATAAGATTCACTCAAACTAGATCGAAGTGTCAACGGGATCTTTACAACTGTTTGTAGATCTAAATACGGCTTGTGATAATCCATTGTTAACAGACTCCATTCTGTGCGTGATTGATCACAAGAGATTCAAGTTGTGGTGTGCAGGTGTTTATTGAAGATTTAAGAAGATTTGAAGACAAAGAAGATTTCTTATTGGTTTCATAATCTTTGGCGTGCACAAAAATTGATCGGCTGGGATCCAACTATAATCGGTTTATCCTTGATAGATTTGATTTATTAGTTGTGTAGATCGGCATCAGTATTTAGTATCTTGATAGATCTTATTATTGATTGCAAAACCTAAAATATGCTACTTTGGTAGTTGTTAGATAGATAGATCTAAACCCGACAGAGGAGTTTATTGGATTAAACAGAAGAGCCTTTGTCTAACTCATATCACTGAGATTGAATAGAGTTGTTACTGAACAGATTTGTTATTCCTTTACTGTTTGGAATAGGAACCAAAGGAACTGTTCCAGTGCGTGGACTTATTTAATGTCAGAAGCGCAGGGATATTGAAGAAACTAAGTGAACTATAGGTTTAGTTGCTTGGTCTCAACTATACGAAGTTGGTGTGATTTTGTATAGCGGCTTAATTCTGAGAGTATTCAATTCTGGACTAGGTCCTGGGGTTTTTCTGTATTTGTAGTTTCCTCGTTAACAAAATCTTGATGTGTCTTTTACTTTTTTATTTCCGCAATTATAATTAAAAGTAAAATACACAAACGTTAACTCCGATATACTTGGTAGTGATCCTATATAGTTTGGTTAAGTCCGAACCTATTATCAAGTAATCACACTTTCATTGTTGTATTGTCTCGATCTCGTATCCATAGACGATCACACAAAGTGTGAATACCGATTCGTTGTATTGTCTCGACTCAATCCATAGACAATCACTTTCGTTAAGAGGACTTATAGGTGGAAAAGTTTAAGATTGTGGTATATTTGGGTACCCTCGTCTTTTCAATTGGTATCAGAGCAGGCAAACACGAAAAGATCTAACAATCTCTGTTTGGTGTGATCCAACCTATAAGAAATTAACTCGAGTTCACATAAATCGATTTCAGTTTACGCAATCCCAAGATCAGATGACTCAAAACTGTTTGAAGAAATTTCAAACAATGAAATTGTCGAGTCTCTACATTCCAAAGAAATTTGGTATATAGAAGAATTCCAATTGTATCTTAGACTCACTGAAGATCCAAAAGACAAAATGAGTTGAAAACTCATTGAGTTCGCTTAAATTGAAAAACAAATCAGTGATCTATCTTTATAAATCGAACTATACGAGTTAAAGGAAGTCGAGTCTTTCAAAAAGACCTGTAAAATTCTCAGTGATAGTCAGCAATTACAAGATGAAGTTGATAACTTTCTTTTGGAACTTAAGTCTATAAAACAAGCTTCTAAAGAACCAATGTCTGAAAGAAGACAATATCTACATGACTATTGCATGAATTTTTCGCTTGATAAAGTCAACTTGGATTCATGTCCAAATACTGTAGATATCAACTCTAAAATCTGTATAAACGAGGATGTACTTTATACAAATACGGTTTCTAGAGAAAAACACTTGAGTAACAATGATAACCTATCCAAAAGCCTTATTTGTTACACAACCGTCTCCAATCCCATGAGTTTCGAATAAGGGCTAAACAACCCATTAGAAGAATGGATTTCGGAATCATGGTCTAACACTAGAACCGAATCCTGTGTAACTGAATCAGAACCGACACGATGTTTGGTGATAATAACGAAGAGAGAAATAAACTCTCTTATAATCTCTTCTTCGAACAGTCCGACAGAAAGAGAGAGTGTTGGTTCAAAATAAAAAAACAAGAGGTCTGATTTTCTCTTATTTTCGAAAAAAAAATCTGGTTCAATCCCACTCATTTTTCAAGGGGTACTTGCGGTTTTCATCAACTTCACTTCTGAAGGTATAGTTTAAACTTCAACAGACGTCATCGGTTATAAGTTTGTTCTTCTCTATTTCGAATTCGTGAATTATAGCAACATGCAAAATAGGGATTTTACTAGAGCAGAAGGGTCTAGTCAAACCCATAAAATAATCACACCAAACTTGAACTTTACTGATAAAACTATCGATTCTCTTCCATCTCTCTACTTTGATGTCAGTACCGGAATTTACTTTGTTGATCGGAGTTGCTTTAAAAAGTATTGTTCAATGCATGATAAACAAATCATATGTGAGAAGAAATATGTGTGTGTTGATATGAAAGACTATAATGAATTAATTCAAAACCGTAATGATTGGGGTGATATTCATTCTGGTAGGTATACTGGTTCTCCAGGATTAACTAGTGAGTTTTATGCTAATATACATCATGTGGATGAAAGAGGCTATAAGTTCTTCACAATGGTTAGGAGACGCCGTTTTGAAGTAAATAAAAGCATTGTTGCATATCTTCTTGGTTGCAGTCTGGAGAATGTCTTTTTACCCAGAAGCAGTGATTTCAACAAACAGCATATTGCTGAAATTCTTGGTGGAAGCAGTTGGAGTGATAACAGTCTTTGTTTTGATAATATACCAGAACATCTCAAGGTTTTTGGTAAACTTGTTGTACCCAATCTGTCACCAAGCAATATGCACAAGGTGATGTGGAGTTCTGAAGTGGCAGAACTAATTTATCACATGGTAATCGGAACTCCAAACTTTGAATTTTGTGGGTTTATTATCAAACAGATGATAAGAATCTGGAAGGATGGAAAAAGTATGGGTTTTCCATGCCTTATCACAAGAATCTGCAGCACTTATTAGATGGCTTCCAATGACTCTCAAAGACTTGTGCCAAAGCCTCATAATCGTTCTATTATCAACAGAATGAGAGGTCAAAGTCATACCAAGACAAAAACAAGTGGTACATCCAGTACTCCAATGCAAGATACTGATCTTGATACTTTTTATCGAAGACTCTGTAGGAGGAATGATTGCCTGGAGCGCCAAGTTAGTTATGCATCTCTCAAGCATCCAGAACTTGCTGCAGAACTCACCTTGATTGCTCAAGATTACAAGGACACAGAATCTGAAGAAGATTTTGGTCCGAGTGACTCCAGTTCAAGCTCTTAGACTGTCTTGTCTCAATAAAATTTTTTTTATGTTACCTGTTGAACCTTTTATCTTAAGTACTATAAAACGTTAATATTGTGTTATGAACTTATGTTTTTAGTATTTTAATACTTTTATGTTTTGGTATTTTCAAAATAAATAAATAAAAATATAAGTGTTTATGGGATGTTTGATTTCGGTTTTCTTAACCTTAATATTCGATCTCATATGATGTGTGAACCCTTATGGTTTGTGTGGCTTTTTGATTTAGCGGGATTAAGTTCTAGCCAATGTTGGTAGGCTTTATCAAAGGATCATAAGGTGTTCCGATTGAGACTCATATGTGAAAAAGTCACAATATGTTGAATCGTTGTGTTTAACATAAAAGCATATGTGTTTCGGGGTTTTCAACTTTTGCTATTGGCACGCATTAGTTAAAACCGATTCAACCTTTCTCTAGTAAAGGTTGCTTTGTTGTTGTTCTTTTGTTCTTGCGAGAGGATGACAACATAATACGGAAGAGTTCTAACTTGAACTTGCTCTTAATGATATATCTTTTTGGGGAGAAGAGGATGCGGAATTTGAGGTAATGAATTTGTTAGTTAATCGTTTTCCTGTTTAAGAAAAGCTTAAGTTTATTGCATATATTTTTCTTTTGCTTAACAAAATTCGGTACAATTGATGTGTATTCCATTATGAATGTATGGATGTATGTGTGTGTGTGATTCAATTGTTTCCGTTTAAGAAAAACTGGTTTGGTATCTTTCTTTATTGTTTGGTATCGATTGTTTTAGACTGAACGAAATTTCGGTGCAATTGCGGTGCTTTAATGTGTATGTTTGTTTCAATTGCTTCCGGTTAAGAGAAATAATTGTGCAAGTCAATTTATTTGGTTTGTATGTATTGTTTATGGCTTATCAAAATACGGGATCATTTGTTTAGTCCAATTTGATTCCGGATAAGAGAAACTAAGTTAATTCTTATCTTAGTTAGATTTATCAAAAGTAAAGGATTCGGTTATTCAAGTGTAATTGAATGCCTTGACAAGAAATATTAGTTAACTAACCTAGTATTTGTCTTGTCTAAAGTGTAAGGTCTAAGTTATTATCTGAATAATTAGAGCCTGATGAGAGAAATAAAGTTAATTCTGATCTTTATTTTGGTCTTATCGAAATAAGCGATTGTATTTGTGCAATCAATTTGGCAAGGGAACTAAGTTTCTTAGTCAATTTGCTAAACTATTAGGGAAAATTGCTTCGGGAAATTGTTTCCTTGATAACATATTAAAACAAAATTACTTGTAGTTTCAGTTTTGATATTGGTTGTCTAAAATGGTATGTGAAACCTTCGTGCTTAACTCTTATAGGTTGTACAATTCTTTTAGATTGTAAGATCCTTTCGGTTTTTGGTATTTGCTCGGACCTTTGTCATTTTGTGACAAAAAGGGGGAGAAATATATGGAGTAAACAAGTGATTTGTAATCACTAAGGAAAGGACAATTGTGTTTAAACGTTATATCTAACGAAAGAGTAAAGCATTGACTAAGCGGGAGAAACATATCATATGTTGATTGTAGTTATTTGGATTACAAATGGGAAATAACAAAGATGTGCGGATTGAAAATCTACCTATCTTACCTTTAGGGGGAGTATTAGCTTTGTTATTTTAAATGTCAACAGTGGCATTTATGGATTGAATATATGCAGGTTTTTGTGCTATTGAAACTTGGAATCCAATTTATGTATAATGAATTTTTGTAATTTGTGTATCCATATGATTGTAAGAGTTTTGTCACAAAAATTGACAAAGGGGGAGATTGTTAGAGCATAGCTCGGTTGAACCCACCAAGCATTGGTATGTCAAGTTTGGTTTTCATATTTTAGTGAATCAAAACTCAATTAAAGAGTCGCTTGATTATGTACTAGAGACAACTTCGTATAGGTTAGGCTAGAAAGATTAGGATTATGAGACATACAAGTATTACTCGAAGACTTGAAGAATGTGAAGAAGTAACAAGCTACATCGACGACATCATCCTTCCTCTTGAGGTTAGTAATATTGTGATTTGAACTGTTTCATTCCTAACGTATCTTTCAAGTCGTGTTATATTGAAAACATAACTGCGAAGCTGTGAATGATTAAACTCTAGTAGACATAGTGTTAAGGAAATAGAATACGGAGTACAACGCTTATCGTTTGAACTTCGTATATAAGACATCGACATAATCGTATGAATGCTATTGTGATTATGTGTATGGGTATGGATGAAGATTTCGTCCTAGGAAACAATGTTTACATTCGTTTAAAGGAAGTACATTCATGAACTTGTTTTATGAATCGAAAGGGAAATCGCTAGGATTATTGGTATTGTTATTCATTGCATATCTTTGGATTACCAATATGTGTGAGTTAGTAGAACCGATCATAACTTGTTATGTATCTTGGTAAAACTAGTCACAATGCGTGACTTATGTATTGTTATGACTTTTATTAGTGCAATCGATCCTAACTAATCACCTAAGATGGTATGATCGACATTTGTAATTGGTGTGACCGATCCTAGTAATTGGTGTGACCGATCACAGAAGAGTATGTAATCGATCCTTGTAATTGGTGTAACCGGTCCTGGTAATTGGTGTGACCGATCCTGGTAACTGGTGTGACCGATCACAAGTAATACCATGAAAATATGATAACCGGTCCTGGTAATTGATGTAACCGATCCTGATAACTGATGTAACCGGTACCAGTAACCATATTAAGGTAGAACCGATCCTTGTGTTTGATAGAACCGTAAACCCATGATTAGTGTTTGATATTTGATCAATCACATAGTTCTTGGAAATGAGATTAACCAGTTCTAAACTTGTTTGGAAGTGTGGTATAATCGGTTCCAAGATTGTAAATATGAAAAGGATTTATAAAGAAATAAGATGTCGACATACTTTGAACATGTTCAGTAACTCTTATCTTTTATTGTCCAAAGATATTCCTTAATAACTCAAGGAGATCTCGGACCGAAATAAGTTGAGAATCTTTTAATTAAGGTTGTTAATTTTATATGCTTTTAATTACCAGCAATTAAAATGCATATCTCTGGAAAATAAAAATTGGTAATGTGCATTTACTAATTGGATGTTTTCTAATAGGATTTCGGTTAAATTTGGACAGAGCATTTTCAGGAATTATGAAAACCGATTTTGGAAATATTGCATATCTTAAGAATATTTCGGTTTTGGAAATTCCTTGGTGTCCAAACTTCCTTGGTCTATAAATACCCAAGTTTGCATTTCGAGCAAACTATCCTAAGAGCCAGCAAAACTACCTTGTTGTGTTGTTACTGGTGGAGCTATCTATTCGGAGAGGAAAGTACCCTAATTAGGCGAAATCTCTTACGACCTCTCGTTTAAAGACTTCTCTGGGATCAAGAAGCCCTATGAGTACCGTTGGTGGGAAACTAGATAATTGCAGTATTATTAGTTTTCGATTTGATTTGATTGACTAACGGTTGTTGAACTTTGATTGCACCTAGTTTGTTTATTCTTGAGAATCTTCTCTTCTGATATAAGATTCACTCAAACTAGATCGAAGTGTCAACGGGATCTTTACAACTGTTTGTAGATCTAAAGACGGCTTGTGATAATCCATTGTTAACAGACTCCATTCTGTGCGTGATTGATCACAAGAGATTCAAGTTGTGGTGTGCAGGTGTTTATTGAAGATTGAAGAAGATTTGAAGACAAAAAAGATTTCTTATTGGTTTCATAATCTTTGGCGTGCACAAAACTTGATAGGATGGGATCCAACTATAATCGGTTTATCTTTGATAGGTTTGATTGATTAGTTGTGTATATCGGCATCAGTATTTAGTATCTTGATAGATCCTATTATTGATTGCAAAATCTAAAAACTCTGCTACTTTGGTAGTTGCTGGATAGATAGATCTAAACCCGACAAAGGAGTTTATTTGATTAAACAAAAGAGCCTTTGTCTAACTCATATCACTGAGATTGAATAGAGTTGTTACCGAACATATTTGTTGTTCCTTTACTGTTTGGAATACGAACCAAAGGAATTGTTCCAGTGCGTGCACTTATTGAATGTCGAAAGCGCACGAATACTGAAGAAACTAGGTGAACTATAGGTTTAGTTGCTTGGTCTCAACTATACGAAGTTGGTGTGATTTTGTATAACGGTTTAATTCTGAGAGTATTCAATTCTTGACTAGGTCCCGGGGGTTTTCTGCATTTGCGGCTTCCTCGTTAACAAAATCTTGCTGTGTCATTTACTTTTGTTTTCCGCAATTATAATTGTTGTTATTATAATTTAAAGTAAATTACACAAACGTTAACTCCGTATTACTTGATAGTGATCCTATAAAGTTTGGTTAAGTCCGAACCTATTATCAAGTAATCACACTTTGATTATTGTATTGTCTCGATCTCGTATCCATAGACGATCACATAAAGTGTGAATACCGATTCGTTGTATTGTCTCGACTCAGTCCATAGACAATCACTTTCGGTAAGAGGACTTATAGGTGGAAAAGTTTAAGATTGTGGTATATTTGGGTACCCTCGTCTTTTCAATAAGGGATGTAAATCAAAAACTTTGAGGCAATCCTAAAACTTTTTTTCCTAATCACAAAGAATCTCTTTACGGTTACCCATGTCGTAATGGTAATTCATTATTATTATATTTCATGTTGTAAAATGAACTCGTAATTATAATTAATTATGGTAGTTCATATTGTAGAATGAACTCGTAATAGTTGTTCATTAAGGTAGTTCATATTGTAGAATGAACTCCTAATGGTATTTCATATGGTAGAATGAACTCGTAATAGTAGTTCATTATACCAGGTCATTTCGTAGAATGGATTCATATGTTATTTTATCCTAAGAGTTCATTTTTTAGAATGAACTAGCTAGTATGGTAGTTCATTAAAGTAGTTCATTTTTTAGAATGAACTCGTATAATAGTTCATTTTATAGATTATTTTTAGCTAAAGGATGAGGTAAAAATTAATAGCTATGAAATATAGCGACAATGGTACTCGTTGGAAAGCTCTCGTCGATGGCTTTTCGAAGATATAAAGTTTATCATTTTTGGACATGTGGTTCAAAAGATAATTCTGTTTTAAGTTTTTATTTATTAATTTTTATTAAGAGAGAGAAAAAAGAGAAAAAGGATATTTCTGCCACTAATAAAAGACTGTGACATCATTGATGACGTCACCCGTGTGGGTATTGTCCACCCTATGACCAAAAAATAATATTTAGGACCAAACAATATATATATTTAAAAAAATGACCAAATAGACAGTTTACTAGGTCAACAGGACCAAACTAACTCAATTATAATTTTTTTAGGACAATATAATATTTCGTACTTGTTCTAAACTCTCATTTCAATCATTGAAACATTCTTAAAAGACGACAATAGCTGTTCTCACACAAACTATTAGCTTATAAGTAATTTTCAAGTGATCAAATGATCAATACGAAACATTCCGAGCGACATCAAATGACTGTCTCACACAAATCATGTAAGATGTTTCAAGGCAATTTTCACATGATCATCTTTTGACTTATTATTTAGTTTCCAACAAATAAATTGTTTCCAACTAAACTCGTCAAGAATAATGATGAACATAGCTAAAGTAAAAAGCTTCCAACACATATTTCGAGAAAGATAGAAGCGAGTTAAACCCAGCTCGAAATTTCAAATGTGTATACTGTAAAAGTCTATATAGCTATACGACTTAGTCTCAATAGGAGATATAATAGAATAGACTTCCGAGTGATAGATAAGTTTTAGTCTCCACATACCTTTTGTTGGTGAAGTTCCTCCAAGCTCTCCTCGGTAGATCTTCGTCTTCAATCGATGAAAGCTGTGAAGTCTAAATCTCAACTACACATTCTATCCTAATCCGTGACATAGCTATAAGTAGACTAGAAATAAAGACTTATAGTTTTGATCACCTAAACTTGACAAACAAGCTTGAGATAACCACGCTTGCGAGTTCGACAGAGCAGTGCTCTAACAATCTCCCCCTTTGTAAATTTTAGTGACAAAACTATCAATACATATGAATTACAAAATAAATAAACTTTGTAGCTTCTCATCCAGCATGCTTGATTTCCTAGGTTCTTTAACATTCCTTGAATTCTTCGTCACTCCAAGTACTCCAGTGATTCTGAACGTGTTCAACTCAGCATCATTGTTGTTGAAGATCCGTAGCCATAACAATAAGAAAACAGTTGTTCTCAATTATTGTTATACAGTGTCATAGTATTATTTCACAGCATCAAAGTTCAATTGTATCACAACTTTGACAATAATACTATAGTGATATGTATCACTCCCCCTTAGTCAATACTTCATCTCACAATGAAAACCACTCCCCCTTACATAATGATCTGTAAACCATATGTATGTAATGTGAACTACAAAATAATTCTCCTCCTTTTTGTCAATATAAATTGGCAAAGGTACGAAAACTAGCAGGATCATAATGAAATTCTCAAAGAGATTATTCATGACTAAAAGAGAACATATCAACTTGGTTTCGATGATTTCACATAATCGAAAGTGTATTCATTAAAGAGTTTATAAAGATACAAGATAACTCATACAATATTGCATAGCCGCACTCCCCACAAAGATTTGGAAATTAAGCACAAGTTCAATTAAGAATTCTCCCCCATAAAATGTCATTCCCGAAAGAACAACAAGAGCGACCTTACTTTTACGAGAAAAGAAGGCTTTCTTTGGACATTAAAAAATCACATGAAACATGAATTTGTATCCAGAAAACTCGAATAAAGTAACCACAAGAAGACCTTGATGATTAATTTAATCGGAAATGCCCAACATAAGAAAATTTACGGAGCTATACAGTACTTTCATATAGAAGTGGATCAGGGAAAGATCAATACTGCGGAATATTCAAAAGTTCATTCTATCTTTTATCAATATTGCATAATGACATAATAGACTTAACTTTTGACATATATGAGATAATCATAGTTCACGGACGTAAACACACATATCCCATAATATTTTTAGAATATATAAAACTATAAAGATTAATACTGCAAAATCATCTTCCAAATAACTTAGAATTTAAATAAATAAATCTAAAACATTACAAGATGAAAATCATTAGCAATAGCTATGTGAAATCACAATATTTGCTATTCCAAACCCTAGTTATCCTTCTTAAAACACAAGAATAATTCTTATACGAAGTTTCCTAGATAAGATAAAAATCCTAGAAAAAAGACTGAAAGACTTAGACATAATCAGCAACCAGAGATCGAACAAAAACAAGTTCATCAGTTGCTTTCTTCAATTCAGTATTCAGAAACTCAAGATTCTTTGTTGCAATTTCAAGTTGGTCACGTAAAACCCCAAAATCACGAAGAAGATTTCCAACCAATTGAGATGACATCTGGACTTGAAGATCTTTTTCATGATTAACTACATAGAGCAGGTTATGAATAGAGGGTTCTCATGAAACTCAATAACTTTGTCATCTTCAACTTTGTTTTCCTTTATGCATCCATCCATTGTGCACTCCATGATATCACAAGAGAAATCTTGAGGTTACGGAACGAGCATATATCAGAAAAAAAAATAATTCTTGATATATATACATGTGTTGTCATAGGGAAACCCTAGAAGCACATGTTTATCTTTCCAAACTTTCCAGTATTGGAACCGTATGTTCGGTCATGAAGTAGGTGCACAGACGTTCATGGTTATGAACCAAATTTCAGAACCAGAGAACCGATGGAGTCTATTTTAGAAGCATGTTTTGACAAAAGATCAAAAACAAGTTCTAAACTTATGACAGAATAATTTAGTCTAAAGAATTTTAGAGCGAAAGTCATTTGTTGATAAACAACAAGTCAACTATCTTAAAGGAAGAACAAAAAGAAGTTTTTTCAAAGCAAACAACAAAGAGTATTATCTCAAGAGTTAACGATCATTTATATTACAAGTGTAATAATTACCCGGAGCAAGGCTCAACAGTAAGATGATCATTATTTTATTTGAAAAAAAGATACAACAAAGACCACTTTGTCAAGAAGCAGATATCTTCTCGAGAATCATGTGCATCCTCACACGGTCTCAAAGAGGACGCACAACTGTAAGCAGTCAAGTTGTAAATCGATGAGCATATTTCTCATCAAGGGTATTGACATTATCAACTTTTCTTCCTTGAACAACATCAGAGAAGTCAATAGAGTTAGTCTCAAGAGAATCAATAAAAGTAGGACAAGAGATACCTGAAGCTGCTTCCTTCCTTTCCTTCTTAATGCTACGATTGGGTCTATTTATAATGGTCTTGAGTTCCGAAACACGATTATTGATATGAATATATTCAGGAACTGTTGACACTTTTGATCCAAAACTTCCTTCAGCCACAGAAGAGGAGTTTGAAGAATTTTTCTTACTCATTGGATCAACAAGGCAGTCATTTGTCCTTATAACATTATTCATTTTAAAATTGTAAAAAGGCTTTGTGTTATCTTTACAGGAAAGAATTGGCTCATCACAACACTTTCCTTGTCTGAGGGTTGGACATTTAAGACCAGTAACATGAGATACATGTTTGATTACTTCCTTAGACATCCAGATAAGAATGTTATGAAGTTTTTCATTCCGCAAATGAAAACGACATCTCCTCTCAAGATGACCCTTGTTTTTGCCATCAGTGAATTTTTTTTGATGGAAATTGTTATTAGTACAAAAAAAATCAATCTTGCTATTACTTGAAGCGTCTATTCCTTCATAGCCCAAACCTCGTGTATCACAATGTTTCTTACAAGCTCTGAGCATAGTGGATAATTTTGTTGAACTAAGGTAAAAAAATTTCAAGTTTTCTTCCAGCATATTGACCTTGTTCTAAGCAGCAGATAGGTTAGCCTCCAATTGTTTTTCTCATGAGAGAAAAACGTTTTCTCTGTCATTAAAACAACTTTGTTGAGAGATACATCTTGCTTCAGATTCAACAAGTTCTTCTTTTAACACAAAGAGATTTCGACGAAGATTTTCACATTCAGAATTCTTTGAACGCACATCTTCTACATGATCTTTAAGAAGAGATTGTAAGAGATTATACCCACAATCGTAACCCTTAAAGAGTTTTCTCATTTTCTTGTTTTCTAGACAGAGAGGAGTCAGAAACTCAGTCAAGCAAGATGTTGACTTCTTTTTCTTTATGAGATGGTCAAAAAGCTTGATGTATTGCGAAATTTCCTCATCAACATCTTGTCCATCATCTGAATCACTTTCGTCTGAAAGATCATCCAAATGTTCATCTAGGCGTGTTCCTAGTTATACACAGTTTCAGACAATGGAGAGGACATGAGAGATTTCTCAAGAGAACCAAAGCTTTGAACCAAGTCAGAACGTTTCTGAACCTGTGATGCGTTGTTTAAGATAACACTTCTGTCCATAGAGTCAGATTGCTACAAACACAGACTTATGAGGTCTTTAACGTGTTTGCCTGCTCTGATACCAATTGAAAAAGCGGGGGTCTAACAACCACACCCAATATTTCGTTCGGAAATCTGTATGGATTATCTCAAATATAATTCCAAGAGAATCAACTAGACAGTCAGACTCAATCAAGGAAATATATCCAAGAGTTATATCTCAATTTTTCAATACAATTTGCAATCGAACAAATAGAGATCTATGAGGCTGATTGATAAGAGAAATAACTTGAACGGTACCAAAGACCAATATTCAAGTGTCAATCAATTTCAGTCAACAACCAAAGGTTGGATTTACCAATTGATTGAACTATGCACAACCTGTGATATTTCAATTATCTAAAAAAATAATGTGAAAAAGAAATAACACAAACACCGGAAATTTTGTTAACGAGGAAATTTTGTTAGCCGCTACAGACACTAGCCTAGTACAATTTAACTTCGGACTAGAATGTAGTTGAACCCTAACCAAGTCTCACGCCGATTAAGGTACAGTCGCGTTCCTTATGCCTCTGAATCCCAGAAGGACTCTACGCACTTGATTCCCTTAGCTGATCTCACCCACAACTAAGAGTTGCTACAACCCAAAGTCGAAGACTTTATAAAAAAATCTGTCTCCCACAGAAAAGTCTATTCTGACAGATAAATATGTTTCCCACAGATATACCTATGAAGTTTTGTTTCGTCTTTTGATAAATCATGTTGAACAGGAACAAATTGATAATCCGATCTTATATTCCTGAAGAACATCCTAGAAATATCAATCACCTCACAATAACTTAACTATATGGTAGTAGAACAACTTATTGTGGAATCACAAAGAATGAGACAAAGAGCTTTGTGATTACTTTTTATATCTTACCTATCGGAGAAAAATCTCAAACCAATCTTAGAGAAGATAGTACTCAATAAGATAGAACAAATAAGATCAGAACACACAAATACAGAGAATATAGTTGGGTCTGGCTTTAGAATACCAGTGGAGTCTGTAAGTTGTTAACCTATAATGGTTTTAGGAAAAACCCATGTTAAAGGAGAATCGACTCTAGTACGCAACTAGTATCACACAGAATATGTGGGGATTAGGTTTCCAAGTTGCTAGAGTTCTCCCTTATATAGTCTTCAAATCAGGGTTTGATAGCTTTAAAACAAAGCAATCAATATTCACCGTTAGATGAAAACCTTATTTAAGATTCAAGTTAAGTTTGCTTAAAACCAAAGCAATATCTCTCCACCGTTAGATGGTCTTAGCTTGTTACACATAAATGAAATATACCTTCATTTAGATATGGGTAACCGTACCTAAACGTGTATATTGAGTTGGCTCAATAACAGTTAACCGAAGTTAGCCATATGCACACTTTTGTATTAACAACATTCATCTAACACTTCTAGATCAAATGATAATCAAATGCATCTAATTGTGTTACTCATAGAGTTGTTCAATTGTTTATATTCTCATAGAAGTAAACAAGACACAATTGAAGCAAACTCGAATTTGATTCATGATTGTAGAAAGTACTTATTCAAGAATCAATTCATGAACATTAATCCACGGTTTTCAAAGATTGCATTCCTTAATTTATTAATGTATTTGTTAATGAGTATGAAATCATACTAAACCGATTTTAGAACTTAAACCAACTTAGTTGTCAAACGGGTACGTAAACTTAAGTTCCGGACTTTTGTCTTGTCCGACAGTTCGCAAACCGGTATGCGTAATGTCATCCCGGACTTAGCTCAGGTAGAACCGTTCGCATACTGGTATACATACTTGGTTCCTGGACTTTAACAGTTAAAATCGTTCGCATACTGGTATGCAAACTTGGTTTCCAGACCTGAATCATACTACAACAGTTTGCATACCGGTATGCATACTGTGTTATATCCAGACAATGGTTAATTGTTCTAAGCTCCCATTTCAATCATTGAAACATCCTTAGAAGACGAAAATAACTGTCTCACACAAACTATTAGCTTATAAGTAATTTTCAAGTGATCTAATGATCAATATGAAACATTCCGAGTCGACATCAAATGACTGTCTCACAATTATCATGTAAGATGTTTCAAGGCAATTTTCACATGATCATCTTTTGACTTATTATTTAGTTTTCAATAAATAAATTGTTTCCAACTAAACTCGTCAAGAATAATGATGAACGTAGCTAAAGCAAAAAACTTCTAACACATATTTCGAGAAAGATGTAAGCGAGTTAAACTCAGCTCAAAATATCAAATGTGTATAATGTAAAAGTTTATTTAGCTGTACGACTTAGTCTCAATTGGAGATAAAATATAATAGAATTCTGAGTGATAGATAAGTTTTAGTCTCCTTATACCTTTTATTGATAAAGTTCCTCCAAGCTCTCCTCAGTAGATCTTCGTTTTCAATCGATGAACGTCGTAAAGTCTAAAGCTCAATTACACATTCTATCCTAATCCGAGACATAGCTATAAGTAGACTAGAAATTAATACTTATAGTTTTGATCACCTAAACTTGACAAACAAGCTTGAGATAGCAACGCTTGCGAGTTCGACCGAGTAGTTCTCTAACAATCTCCCCCTTTGTCAATTTTAGTGACAAAACTATCAATACATATGGATTACAAAATAAATAAACTTTGTAGCTTCTCATCCAACATGCTTGATTTCCTAGGTTCTTCAACATTCCTTGAATTCTTCGTTACTCCAAGTACTCCAGTGGTTCTGAACGTGTTCAACTCAGCATCATTGTTGTTGAAGATCTGTAGCCATAACAATAAGAAAACAGTTGTTCTCAATTATTGTTATACGGTGTCATAGTATTATTTCACAGCATCAAAGTTCAATTGTATCACAACTTTGACAATAATACTACGGTGATATGTATCACCCCCCCTTAGTCAATACTTCATCTCACAATGAAAACCACTACCCCTTACATAATGATCCGTAAACCATATGTATGTAATGTGAACTACAAAATAATTCTACCCCTTTTTGTCAATATAAATTGGCAAAGGTACGAAAACTAGCGGGATCATAATGAAATTTTCATAGAGATTATTCATGACTAAAAGAGAACATATCAACTTGGTTTCGATGATTTCACATAGTCGAAACTTAGTGTATTCATCAAGGAGTTTATAAAGATACAAGATAACTCCTACAATATTGCACAACCGCACTCCTCACAAAGATTTGGAAATTAATCACAAGTTCAATTAAGAATTCTCCCCCATGAAATGTCATTCCCGAAAGAACAACAAGAGCGACCTTACTTTTACAAGAAAAGAAGGATTTCTTTGGACATTAGCAAATCACATGAAACATGAATTTGTATCCAGAAAACTCGAATAAATTAACCACAAGAGGACCTTAATGATTAATTTAATTGGAAGTGCTCAACATAAGAAAACTTACGGAGCCATACAGTACTTTCACATAGAAGTGGATCAAGAAAAGATCAATACTGCAGAATATTCAAAAGTTCATTCTATCTTTTATCAATATTTGCATAATTGCATAATAGACTTAACTTTTTACATATATTAGATACTCATAGTTCACGGACGTAAACACACATATCCCATAATATTTTTGTAATATATAAAACCATAAATATTAATACTGCAAAATCATCTTCCAAATAACTTAGAATTTAAATAAATAAATCTAAAACATTGCAAGATGAAAATCGTTGGAAACAGCTATGTGTAATCACAATATTTGATATTCCAAACCCTAGTTATCATTCTTAAAAACAAGAATAAATTTTCATAAGAAGTTTCTTAGACAAAATAATAAATTCAGGCTTCTTTGATAACTTCATACCTCTCCATGACTCCATCATAAAAGGTATTATCAATATCCTTGATATTTTTGACCGTAGAAACTCCATGTTCATGAGTTAGAACATTCACCTTTCGATCAACAATACCGACAAGTTTCCTAGCCTTAATGCAATCCGAGATGAGCTTATTCTGGTTCTGTATCAGGACCTTTGGATTTTCAAGTATTTTGGTCTGACCATCAATGAGATGATTTGTTTGCAGTTGAAGGTTTGCAAACTCGACCTTTGAGTCATTCTAAAAATTAATTAAATCCTTGACTTATTCAACAATCTCTTTTCTTGCAATCATCTTCTTCAAAACTAGCTATTGAACCGAACTGCATTTAAAAAGATGAGGGTACCCAACTATACCTCAATCTAAAAAAAATTCCACCTATAAGTCCTCTTACCGAAAGTGATTTTCTATGGATTGAGTCGAGATAATACAACGAATCGGTATTCACACTTTGTGTGATCTTCTATGGATACGAGATCGAGACAATACAACAAACAAAGTGTGATTACTTGATAATAGGTTTGGACTTAACCAAACTCTATAGGATCACTATCAAGTAATACGGAGTTAACGTTTGTGTAATTTACTTTATATTATAATAACAACAATTATAATTGCGGAAAACAAAAGTAAATGACACAACAAGATTTTGTTAACGAGGAAACCGCAAATGCAGAAAAACCCCGGGACCTAAGCCAGAATTGAATACTCTCAGAATTAAGCCGCTATACAAAATCAAACCAACTTCGTATAGTTGAGACCAAGCAACTAAACCTATAGTTCACCTAGTTTCTTCAGTATTCGTGCGCTTTCGACATTCAATAAGTGCACGCACTGGAACAATTCCTTTGGTTCGTAATCCAAATAGTAAAGGAACAACAAATATGTTCGGTATCAACACTATTCAATCTCAGTGATATGAGTTAGACAAAGGCTCTTCTGTTTAATCAATTAAAGTCAATTGTCAGGTTTAGATCTATCTAACAAACAACTAACAAGTAGTCGAGTTTAGATTTTACAATCAATAATAGGATCTAGAAAGATGCTAAATACTGATACCGATCTACGCAACTAATCAATCAAATCTACCCAAAAGATAAATCGAATAGTTGGATCCCAGCCGATCAAGTTTTGTGCACACCAAAGATTATGAACCCAAATCAGAAATCTTCCTCGTCTTCAAATCTTCTTAAATCTTCAATAAACACCTGCACACAACAACTTGAATCTCTTGTGATCAATCATGCACAGTACGGAGTCTGTTAACAATGGATTATCAAATGACGTCTTTAGATCCACAAATAGTTCTAAAGATCCTGTCGATACTTCGATCTAGTTTGAGTGAATCTTATATCAGAAGAGAAGATTCTCAAGAATAAACAAACTAGGTGCAATCAAAGTTCAACAACCGTTAGTCAATCAAATCAAATCGAAAACTAATAATACTGCAATTATCTAGTTTCCCACCAATGGTACTCGTAGAGCTTCTTAATCCCAAAGAAGTCTTTAAACGAGCGGTCGTAAGAGATTTCGCCTAATTAGGGTACTTTCCTCTCCGAATAGACGTCCTCATCAGTAACAACACAACAAGGTAGTTTTGCTGGCTCTTAGGATAGTTTACTTGAAATGCAAACTTGGGTATTTATAGACCAAGGAAGTTTGGACACCAAGGAATTTCCAAAACCGAAATATTCTTAAGATATGCAATATATTCCAAATCGGTTTTCATAATTCCTAGAAATGCTCTTTCAAAAAATAACCGAAATCCTATTAGAAAATCTCCAATTAGTAAATGCACATTACCAATTTTTATTTTCCAGTGATATGCATTTTAATTGCGGTAATTAAAAACATATAAAAATTAACAACCTTAATTAAAAGATTCTCAACTTATTTCGGTCCGGGATCTCCTTTAGCTATTAAGGAATATCTTTGAATAGTAAAAGATAAGAGTTACTAAACATGTTCAAAGTATGTCAACATCTTATTTCTTTGTAAATCCTCTTTCATATTTACAATTATGGAACCGATTATACCATACTTCCAAACAAGTTTAGAACTGGTTCATCTGATTTCCAAGAACTATGTGATTGATCAAATCAACACACTAATCATGGGTTTACGATTCTACCGAACACAAGGATCGGTTCTACCTTAATATGGTTACTGGGACCGATTACATCAGTTACCAAATTGGTCACATCAATTACCAGGACCGGTTACCATATTCTCATGGTATTACTTGTGATCGTTCACACCAGTTACCAGGATCGGTTACACCAATTACCAGGACCGGTTACACCAATTACAAGGATCGATTACTACTCTTTTGTGATCGGTTACACTAATACAAGTCATACCAATACATAAGTTAGGCATTGTGACTAGTTTTACCAAGATACATAACAAGTTATGATCGGTTCTACTAACTCACACATATTGGTAATCCAAAGATATGCAATGAATAACAATACCAATAAGCCTAGCGATTTCCCTTTCGATTCATAAAACAAGTTCATTAATGTACTTCCTTTAAACGAATGTAAACATTGTTTCCTAAGATGAAATCTTCACCCATACCCATACACATAATCACAATAGCATTCATACGATTATGTCGATGTCTTATATACGAAGTTCAAAAGATAAGCGTTATACTTCGTATTCTAATTCCTTAACACTATGTCTACTAGAGTATAATCATTCACAGCTTCGCAGTTATGTTTTCAATATAGCACGACTTGAAAGATACGTTGGGAATGAAACAGTTCAAGTCAAAATATTACTAACCTCAAGAGGAAGGATGATGTCGTCGATGTAGCTTGTTACTTCTTCACATTCTTCAAGTCTTCAAGTAATACTTGTATGTCTCATTATCCTAATCTTTCTAGCCTAACCTATACGAAGTTATCTCTAGTACATAACCAAGCGACTCTTAAATTGAGTTTTGATTTACTAAAATATGACAACCAAACTTGACATACCAACGCTTGGTGGGTTCAACCGAGCTATGCTCTAACAACATCCCTTGATGTCTTCTTCCATATCAAGATTGATCACTTCCTGAGATCTTGAAGAGTTCTCCATATAATTTTTTATTAAAAGGGATGGAAAAAAATATAAAATATATGTTCGTGAACAAGAGAAGGAAACCCTTGTTATGGAAACCCTTTTAAACTCTTAAGAAGAAGACACAGACATTTGCGGACCGGTTTCAGAAAGTTAACGATTCAGAAAAAATCTAAAATAAGGAAATACACTATGTTTTCAGATATGTCACATGTTTTCGTGGCTCGATATTAGAAGATCTCCTAAGAATAGAGCACAGAAAAACAATCAATAAGATACATCTCATTACAAGGAAAACAACTTTATTTCAAAGAGAACAAACACAAAATCAGATGACAATATACAACGAACTTGAGTATCCCACAAAAAATCATCCTTGCAACTTTCAAGTTAGTTTCAAAGATGAAAGTACCTAGAACTAGGTAACATAGTGAGACGTAATCCCACTACGAAGATTGGGGATATTTTGTTACATACCTTTTGGGTGTTTGAGCCATGTAGTCCTTACCTTTCTTTGATTATATCTTATTCTAGAAGAATTAGACATAAACCTTTTTGAATATCCATCAGAAGGATTTTTCTGAGGAATAAGTCTAGAACCTCTTGAAATTAGTTCAACAGGATAAGAATTATGAGAATTCCATCTCCCAGACTTATTCTCATAAATACTGGGAATATGTTCATTTGTAGCGTACGAATTTGCATAATTAAGAGGAACACGATTCCTGTAGAGATTTCTAGATGAGTGACCTTGGAAACCTCTTTTATGAGAATTCTGGTATTCTGCAGGAACAAAATCCATTGTAGATGTCGTCAGACAATTTACTCTGTCGACAGTAAAAATAAATAGATTTTGAAGATCATAAATCTGTTTCTTTCTAGTAAAACAATGTAGAACATTATGATTCCTTTTCCCACAGAAAGAACAGGTTCGTGGATAAGAGACATCGGAAGGAATCTGTTTTAGAATCATAGCCCTTTTGGAAAACTGCAAGTTATGTAAATATTTCTTCGCAGACACTTCCTTTGAAGTAATTTTCTTCATGCTAGGTAATACCACATAAGTATTAGAGATGGGCATAGAAGATGACTTACTCATTAAAACATAGTTTTCCTTTTTCAAGGATTTGCACTGTTCCTGGGCTAGTAGGAAAGATGTAACCAGTTTCTCTTTTTCAACACAAAGGATGTCCAGATCTGATGAATGAGTCTTGATCAAACGTTTTTCTATAATTGAATCTTCTTTAACAGTATCTTCAAGAACACTAATCTTTTCACGCTGTAGAGTAGTTTCTTGAACAAGTTTTTCGATATTGTTAGAGAAAGACTCAACGATACTGTATAGTTCCCGTTCTCTATCAACAGACTTCTCAAGTTCATCGATGAGCTGAGCATATTTTTCTTCAAGGAAACTAATTTTAGAAACTTGAACATCAATAATCTCAGCAGATTCTTTTAAGGTTCTGGTGAGCTCCATTTCAGATTATGAAATAGTGTCAACTGTCACTTTAGAGGGAATGTTATCAGAATCTGATAACAAAAGTTTTCTACCTCGGGATTCGGAAGAATCATCTAAGGAGTTATCCTTTGAGGTAAGCCCAAGACATTTGGGATAATCAAAAACTTTGGAGGACGTCTCAATGTGCGTATAACGAGATAAACATCTATCCACAAAAGTCAGATTGCTACAAACACAGACTTATGAGGTCTTAAACGTGTTTGCCAGCTCTGATACCGATTGAAAAAGCGGGGGTCTAACAACCACACCCAATATTTTGTTCGGCAATCTGTATGGACTAACTCCAATATAATTCCAAGAGAATCAACTAAACAGTCAGACTTAATCAAGGAAAGATATAGAAGAGTTATACCTCTTTATCAAATAAATCAGACAGGAATGAATCCGTGAACTGATTTGTATGAGAATACCTTGAACGGTACCAAAGACCAATGTTCAAGTGTCAATCAATTTCTATCAACAACCAAAGGTTGGATTTACAATTGATTGAACTACGCACAACTTGTGATATTTCAATTATATAAACAAATATAAAGCGGAAAAGAAATAACACAGACACAAGAAGTTTTGTTAACGAGGAAATCGCAAATGCAGAAAACCCCCGGGACCTAGTCCAGTTTTAAACACCACACTGTATTAAGCCGCTACAGACACTAGCTTACTACAAGTTAACTTCAGACTGGAATGTAGTTGAGCCCTAACCAAGTCTCACACCGATTAAGTTACAGTCGTTCCTTACGTCTCTGAATCCCAGCAGGACTCTATGCACTTGATTCCCTTAGCTGATCTCACCCACAACAAAGAGTTGCTACGACCCAAAGTCGAAGACTTATAAACAAATCCGTCTCACATAGATAAGTCTATTCAGATAGATAAATCTGTCTCCCACAGATATACCAATGAAGTTTTGTTCTGTCTTTTGATAAATCAAGGTGAACAAGAACGAATTGATAATCTGGTCTTATATTCCCAAAGAAAAGCCTAGACATATCAATCACCTCACAATAACTTAACTATATGGTAGTAGAAGAAGTTATTTTGGAATCACAAAGATTGAGACGAAGAGCTTTGTGATTACTTTTAATATCTGAACTATCAGAGATAAATCTCGAGCAAATCTTAGAGAAGATAGTACTCAATACGATAGAACAAGTAAGATCAGAACACGCAACTACAAAGAAAATAGTTGGGTCTGGCTTCCGAATCCCAATGAAGTCTTTAAGTCGTTAACCTATAATGGTTTTAGGAAAAACCTAGGTTAAAGGAGAATCGACTTTAGTCGCAACTAGTATCACATAGAAGTGTAGGGATTAGGTTTTCCAGTTTCTAGAGTTCTCCCTTATATTGTCTTAAAATCAGGGTTTGATAGCTTAGAAACAAAGCAATCAATATTCACCGTTATATGAAAACCTGATTTAAGATTCAAGCTAAGTTTGCTTAAAACCAAAGCAATATCTCTCCACCGTTAGATGATCTTAGCTTGTTACACACAAATGAAATATACCTTCATTTAGATATGGGTAACCGTACCTAAACGTGTGTATTGAGTTGGCTCAATAACAGTTAACCGAAGTTAGCCATATGAACATTTTTGTATTAACTACATTCATCTAAAACTTCTAGATCAAATGAATCTAATTGTGTTACTCGTAGAGTTTTTAAATTGTTTATATTCTCATAGAAGTATATAAGATACAATTAAAACAAAATCCGATTTGATTCATGATTGTACAAAGTACTTATACAAGAATCAATTCATGAACATTAATCCACGGTTTGCAAAGATTGCATTCTTTAATTTATTAATGTATTTGTTCACGAGTATTAAAACATACTTAACCGATTTTAGAACTTAACCAACTAAGTTTGCAAACGGGTACGCAAACTTAAGTTCCGGACTTTGGTCTTGTCCGACAGTTCGCAAACAGGTATGCATACTGTTGTCCCGGACCTGACTCAGGTAGAACCGCTCGCATACTAGTACGCATACTTGGTTCCCAGACTTTCACATTTAAAACCGTTCGCATACTGGTATGCAAACTTGGTTTCCGGACCTGAATCATACTGAAAAGACGAGGGTACCCAAATACACCACAGTCTTTTATTTATCCACCTATAAGTCCTCTTACCGAAAGTGATCTTCTATGGACAAAGTCGAGAAAATACTATAAATCGGTATTCACACTTTGTGTGATTGTCTATGGATACGAGATCTTGACAATACGACAACCAAAGTGTGATACTTGATAATAGGTTCGGCCTTAACCAAACTCTATAGGATCACTATCAAGTATATCGGAGTTAACGTTTGTGTATTTTACTTTTAATTATAATAAAACAATTATAATTGCGGAAATAAAAAAGTAAAAGACACATCAAGATTTTGTTAACGAGGAAACTGCAAATGCAGAAAAACCCCGGGACCCAGTCCAGAATTGAATACTCTAAGAATTAAGCCGCTATACCAAATCTACACACACTTCGTATAGTTGAGACCAAACAACTACCCCTAGTTTACTTAGTTTCCTCGGTATCCCTGTGCTTCCGACTTCGGTGAGTGCACGCACTGGAACAATTCCTTTGGATCGTATTCCAAACAGTAAAGGAACAACAAATCTGTTTGGTAACAACTCTTTTGATTCTTTCAAGATAAAGATATTTCAAGTCATACTCAAAGGCTCTTCTGCTTAATCTAATAAACTCCTTTGCCTGGTTAGATCAATCTATCCAATAACTACCAAAGTAGTCAAGTTTAGATTCGCAATCAACATGAAACTATAAAGTTATTCCAATCTCATGCAACTAATCAATCAAAAAAATTTGATTCTAGTTGGATCCCAGCCGATCAAGGTTTGTGCACACCCAAAGATATGATAACCAAATAAGTAATCTTCTTTGTCTTCAAATCTTCTTTAATCTTCAATAAACACCTGCAGAACACCACTTGAATCTCTTGTGATCAATCACACACAGAGCGGAGTCTGTTAACAATGGATTATCACAAGATGTATTTAGATCTACAAACAGTTCTAAAGATCTCGTTGATACTTCGATCTAGTTTGAGTGAATCTTATATCAGAAGAGAAGATTCTCAAGAATAAACAAACGAGTTGCAATCAAAGTTTCAACAATCGTTAGTCAATAAAATCAATCGAAAACTAATAGCACTGCAATTATCTAGTTTCCCACCAACGGTACTCGTAGAGCTTCTTGATCCCACAGAAGTCTTTAAACGAGCGGTCGTAAGAGATTTCACCTAATTAGGGGTACTTTCCTCTCTGGATAGACGGCTCCACCGGAAACAATAAAAAGATAAAGTTTTCCTGGCTCTTAGGATAATTTGCTACAAATGCAAACTTAGGTATTTATAGACCAAGGATGTTTGGACACCAAGGAATTTCCAAAACCGAAAATATTCTCTAGATATGCAACAAATGGCAAGATTTGGTTTTCCTAATTCGATTAAATGTCTGTCCAAAATTTACGAAATCTCTATATTGAAAATCTCCTATTAGTAAATGCACATTACTAATTTTTATTCTCTAGAGATATGCATTTAATTGCTGGTAATCAAAGATATAAAACCAAAAACCTTAATTAAAAGATTTTCAATTTATTTCGGCACATGATCTCCTTGAGTACTAAGGAATATATTTGAACAATAAATGATAAGAGTTACTAAACATGTTCAAAGTTTGTTGACATCTTTTCACTGTAAATCCTTTTTCATATTTACATGGATTTACATTCTTGGAATCGGTTATACCACACTTCAAAACAAGTTTAGAATTGGTTCAGCTGCATTCCAAGATCACTATGTGATTGATTAAATATCAAATCACATATATGAGTTCAATCGGTTCTACCAATCACTAAGATCGGTTATACCTTAATATGGAAACATTTGTGATCAGTCACACAAGTTACCAGGATCGGTTACATTAGTTACCAGGATCGGTTACATCAATTACCAGGACCGGTTACCATATACTCATGGTATTGCTTGTGATCGGTCACACCAGTTACCAGGATCGGTGACACCAATTACAAGGACCGGTTACACCAATTACGAGGATCGATTACACAACTTCTCTGTGATCGGTCACACCAATTACTAGGATTGGTCACACCAATTACAAATATCGATCATACCATCTCATGGTGATTACTTAGGATCGGTTACACTAATTAACAAAAACTAGTCATACCAAATCATAAGTCAGGCATTGTGATTAGTTATACCAAGATACATAACAAAGTTATGATCGGTTCTACCATCTCACACATAATGGTAATCCGAAGATATGTAATGTATAGCTGTACCAATAAGCCTAGCGATTTCCCTTTCGATTAATAAAACAAGTTCATGAATGTACTTCCTTTAAACAAATGTAAAACAGTGTTTCCTAGGATGAAATCTTCACCATAACCCATTCACATAATCAAAACAATATATACACGATTATGTCGATGTCATATCTACGAAGTTCAAAAGATAAGCATCATACTTCATAGTCTAATTCCCTAATACTATGATCATACAAATATGACCATGTCACATCATTAGAGTAATATATACACTATGTACAATATATACAGCTTCGCAGTTATGTTTTCAATATAACACGACTTGAAACATACGTTAGGAATGAAAGCAGTTCAAGTTAATATTACTAAACTCAAGAGGAGGATGATGTTGTCATTGTAGTTAGCTTCTTCTTCACTTTCTTCAGGTCTTCGGAGTAATACTTGCATGTCTCAACATTCCTAGACTTTCTAGTCTAACCTAAACGAAGTTGACTCTAGTATACAATCAAGCGACTTTAGATGAGTTTTGAGTCACTAAAATATGACAACCAAACTTGACATACCAACGCTTGGTGAGTTCAACCGAGATATGCTCTAAAAATCTCCCCCTTTGTCAATTTTAGTGACAAAACTCTTTTTACATACGCTTGATTCCAATTTTTAACAGTACAATAATCTGCATATATTCAATCAATAAATGTCGTTGTTGACATTTGAATAACAAAGCTTATACTCCCCTTAAAGGAAAGATAGGTAGATATTAAATCCTAACATTTTGTTATTCCCCTTTTGTAGTCAGAAATACTACACAGCAATATGATATGTTTCTCTTCCTTAGACTTGTAAACAACCTATAAGAGTTAAGCACAAAGGTTTTACATACCACTTTAGATAACCAATATTAAAACTGAAACTACAAGTAATTTAGTTTTAATATGTTATCAAGGAAACAATTTCCCAAGGCAATTTTCCCTAATAGTTTAACAAATCGACTAGGAAACTTAATTCCCTTGTTAAACCGATTGTAACATACAATCGCTTATTTCGATAAGACCAAAATAAAGATCAGAATTAACTTTATTCTTTTCATCGGGCTCTAATTATCCAGACAATAACTTAGACCTTTCTCTTTAGACAAGACAAACACTAGGTTAGTTAACTAGTTTTTCTTGTCAAGGCATTCGGTTAGTCTTGAATAACCGAATCCTTCAATTTGATAAGTCTAACTAAGATCAGAATTAACTTAGTTTCTCTTAGCCGGAATCGATTTGGACTAAACAAATGATCCCATATTTCGTTATGCCATAAACAATACATACAAACCAAAGTAAATTGACTTGCACAATTATTTTCTTAACCGGAAGCAATTGAAACAAACATAGACATTATAGCACAACAATTGCACCGAATTTCGTTAAGCAAAAACACTTGATACCCAACAATAAAGAAGATACCAAACAATAAGCCAAATAAATTGACACAGTTTTTCTTAACCAGAAACAAGTGAATCATAAACACACATACATCCATACACAATAATAGAACATATCAATTGTACCGAAATTTTGTTAAGCAAAAGCAAAATATATGCAATATAAATAGGCTTTTCTTAAACAGGAAAACGATTAACTAACAAAATTTTTACCTCAGATTCCGCAGCCTCTTCTCCCCAGAAAGATATATCATTAAGCTCAAGTTCAAGTTAGAACTCTCCCCCATTGTGTTTCCATCCTCTCGCAAGAACAAAAGAACAACAACAAAAGCAACCTTTACCAGAGAAAGGTTGAAACGGTTTTAACTAATGCGTGCCAATAACAAAAGTTGAAAACTCGAAACACATATGTTTATGCTAAACACAACTCACGTAAACATAAATTGATTCAACATATTGTGACTTTTCACATATGAGTTTCAATCGGAACACCTTATGATCCTTTGATAAAGCCTATCAACATGGTCTAGAACTTAATCCCGCTAAATCAAAAAGCCACACAAACCATATGGGTTACATCATATGAGATTGAATATTTAGGTTGTGAAAACCGAAATCAGACATCCCATAAATCGAATACACATATCAAAAATATAAACATTCATTCACAGGCTATGTAATCGGTAACTATTGAAAAAGCGGGGGTACTACACCACACCCAATATTTCGTTCGGCAATCTGTATGGACTAAACCTTAATAATATTTCGAGAGAGAAAACTCAATCAAAGAATAATACTAAAGAGTTTATCTCTTTTTCTCAAATCAATCAGCAAATTAAACAGATAGAAATCTATGAGCCTGATTGATGTGAGAAATACTTGGACGGTACCAAAGACGAATATCCAAGATCAATCAAAATCCTATCCAACAAACAAGGTCGGATTTATCAATAATGATTGATTAACGCACAACCTGTGATATTTCAATTATAAAGATAAACAATATAATGCGGAAAACAAATAACACAGACACCAGAAATTTTGTTAACGAGGAAACCGCAAATGCAGAAAAACCCCGGGACCTAGTCCAGAATAAACACACACTAATTATAAGTTGTTACACCAATTTCCTACTACCTATTCCGACTAGATGTAATACCTGCTTCAGCTGTCTTCAAGCACTTGTAGAACTCCTAGCAGAACACCAATTCTCTTTAGGAATTCTTTTCGTAAAACTTCTAGCAGAACACAAATTCTCTTTAGAAGTTATTCTCGAAAATCTTCTGGCAGAACAAGGTTCTCTTCAGAAGCACTCTCAAAAATCTTCTAGCAGAATGTTAGTTAACTTTAGAAGATGTAACAACAATGTTGATACTTTTCGATCTTTTGTTTTCACAAAACACCGATTTGATTTCCCTTTAGATGTGAATCAAGGTTTTTGAAATCTTGTATTTGTTTTGAGAAAAACAATTACTAAGTAAAAGTAATATCAAATCAAACTTGTAGATTAGGGTTTATTATACTCTTCAAAAATGGAAGAGAAACCTAATTATTCTACAACAAAAACAACTAGTATAAATCTAGAGATATCTTGTTTAAAACTTCTTAAGGATTTTTACGAGATACCTTAATCGAAGTTTTCTTTCTAGTTCCGATTTCGACTAACAAGTGTTGGTATACGATCGAGAACTGAAATCTATCAAAACCTAGGGTTTATGATCAACAACTCTTGAATGGTCTTATATCAGAAGAGAATACCTTAGAATAGACAAGAGGTGAAAAACCTAGATTACGAGTTGTACAACAATAACGAAGATTATTATCAACTCGGCTTTGTGATCCCCAATACAAAGACTTTTATCTCACTCTTGTTCACAAAGAACAGAAGACATGGAAAACAACCTTATGAAGCTTACACCAATTTTCCAAAGGGGATGAAAAACGTGTAGCACTCACGAACCCTTTATTTATAGTGAACAAGGTCGCTTGAAAGCTAAGCAAAGCTATTTTCCTTTTTCAAGACTCTCCTAATTTTGAGAGTCTTTCCTAAGTTACAACTCTTGCCAAAATAATTAAATAATTAATTAATTTAACAAATATTGCCATTATGTGAATAAATCACAATTTATCTTACGAAGGAATTAAAAGATATCACAAACACTTTAATGTGGTAATCAAATATGTTTGGAGTAATAGCTATCTTGCCTAGATAAGGAAACATCAAAAACTTGACTAAAAAAGGCTTCTAGTCACGTAATTGGGATCAAGTCCGTGAACCGTTACAAACTGTTCATGGATTGTTTCCTACTAACGAACTGCAACCGTAACAGTAACACTTATAACTGTTGCTTTAATAAATCACTCATAACTTCATCGTTATAACTCAGAATTGAGTGATTCTTGGCTCGTTGAATTCGTAAGCTCATTCACTATAACATGAGAACCTTTCCAGGAATAAAGGTTATTGCCACAAAATCCGTGGCTTAAATAACCTCGAGTAAATATACATAAATGTACATTTACTGTCATAGGAATTGTTCCATAGAGTGAGCCTTTGTTTCGATAGATTAGACAGGTAGAATTGAACAAGAATCCAAATGAAATCAATTACCACATACCTTTGTTGATGAAGTCCTCGTTGATGTCTTCTTGTAGTCTTCAATCTTCATCCTTCAAGTATAGCTCTTCTTAGACCTAATCTAGTCCGAAACTAATTTTATTATACTAAATCAAGAATGCGTTTTGGCAACTAAATTTGACAACTAGCTTGACATACCAATGCTAGTGGGTTCAACCAAGCAATGCTCTAACAACTATCACAATAAAAATTATAAAGAAACAATTTTATTCAAAAATAGACCATATACAATAATTTAAGCAAATAATATATAAATGTCTATTTTTCTGGAGATAAATATCTTCAACTCTCTTAGAGTTTCTCGGTTTTCTCTGGAGTCAGATCAGGAGATCTCATAGGATTCCAATCATCTTCTATTATTACTAATCTTGATTCATTGTCATTGACTTCCTTTACTTCCTTTCGCAAATCCTTTTCCATGTTCCTTACTTCACACAAAATTAGATCTAATTTTAGTGAAACATTCTTGAGAAGATTATCATTGAGGGAGGAAATCTCTTCATTAGGAACATCTCGACAAAGTTCTGGAGTTGAGTCTGAATCACCATCCGAAGATTCAAGGCGAAGTTTCTTGTTAGGAAACAATATAGTCCAGACCTTTTCAACTTTGTGAGAGTTGCAGATAGAGGTATACATTCTGTCAGATCTCTATAAATGAAGAGTAAAACCCTTCCTCTTATAAATAAGAGAATTTTCTCTCACAATCTTTGAAAATATTTTTATTCAATTACCTTAACCGAAAATTTATTTAGAAATATTTTAATTAAAATATTTACATACATATCCTTATTTTTTTATTTTTGAAGATAAAAAATAAGGATTCATGTTTATGATAACCAAGTTAGGTCATCGATTTTTGGTTGTTGAATTTCCTTCTTTTAGAAAATTCAACATTCTTCCGGATTTGAGAGTCTTTTACTTTTGAAATGTTAAGTTCTCTTCTCAAATCTGAGACAATATCTTGGTATCTAAAAATCACATTATTCAATTTCCCAAGTTGATTTTGTGAGGTGATTTTTTATTTGGACTTAGATCTTGATTCTTTGGATTGACAGAGTTTCTCTCTCTGTGTTAAACTAGGACATTGTTTTTGATAGTGCCCTCATTGTCTGCATCGGAAACAAGGTCCAGAACTATACCGATTCCAACTCTTAGGTTTGATAGGTTTATTCTACCTTTTCTTGTTATCACTTTTTATATATTCATATCAAGAGTTGATTTACAAGAGCAGACAAGTTTATTCCTCAATTTTGAATTCTCTGCTTTTAACTTTCTGATTTCATCTTGACAACAGTTGATGTCATGAATGAGTTTAGATACTTGTTCTTTCTCGGAACATGAAGAGAGTTCGATTTTTACAAGACGCTTGTTAAGTTTGTTTTTATCATTCAGATAGCTTAGTATGATATGATCAAACGATGATTTTATTCCTTTGATTTCAGATTCAAGAGTTTGAAATCTTTTATCTTCACAGAGAAATTCTTGTTGAAAAGTATTAGGAGTGAACTCTTCTTGAGTATCCATTGTTGAAAGTATTTCTGAATCATAGACTTCTGCAATGGTTGCAACATGGTCTATCATACAATCTTGATTATCCTCGTTAGGGAAATAATCCAGAGTAGCGGTATATGCCTTTCTATTCCAACGAGTATTCTTAGTTGGACAGTCTAGAGAAATATATCCAAAACCTTGACATTTGTAGCATTGAGGAATAATATCATCGTCATCCTATGTATCTTCACTCTTAGGTGTAGAAATATGATTTCTTTTTGATACAGGGAGATCTCTTTTTCGATGTCTCAACAAATTCTTGAATCGTTGAGTGATAAGAGACAAATGATGATTTAATTCATCCTCATCTTCATCATCTAGAGATTTATGATCTAGGGAGTTTTTCTGACACTGAGTCGGCGGATTTTTAATGGCTTTGTAGGCCAAATTTTTGTCTTCCTTTTTTTACAAATACTCCTGATCAAATATCTTTAGTTTTCCTACAAGAGAACTTCTTGATTAGGAAGAAAGATCATTGGCTTCGATGATTGCATGCTTCTTAGATTCATATCTAGATGGCAATGACATGAAAATTTTACACACTATATCCTTTTAAAAAATAGTCTTTCCAAGTAAGAAATAAGCATTTACTATCTCAGAGAGTTTAATATGAAACTCTTCAAAAGTATCATTGTCATTCATTCGAAGGTTTTCCAAATCAGATGTGAGAGTTTGAAGTCTAGCTTCCTTTTCTGATGTGTTTCCTTCGAATACGATCTGAAGATTATTCCAAGATTCCTGTGAAGTTTGCCATGTGGATACATGATGTTGTAGATCGCGGCTTACAGCATGTATAATAGCATTCAAATCATCTAAATTCTGCTTTGCAAAAGCCTTTTCTTCGCCTGAATAATCCACTAAGTGTTTAAACTCAGTTTCTGAACCTTCTATTTTCGGGCGATTATAACCATCGACGACTAATAGCCAAGTATTAAAGTCTTGTGACTGAAGAAAAGATCTCATAGCATACTTCCACCATAGATAGTTTGTTCCGTCAAATATTGGCGGTACGTTAACTGAATCATCCATTAGATTCAATTATTCTAGGTTGGATCGCACCAAACACATATTGTTAGATCTTTTTGTGTTTGCCCGCTCTGATACCAACTGAAAAGACGAGGGTACCCAAATACACCACAATCTTTTTATTTATCCACCTATAAGTCCTCTTACCGAAAGTGATCGTCTATGGACAAAGTCGATACAATACAACAAATCGGTATTCACATTTTGTGTGATTGTCTATGGATACGAGATCGAGACAATACGACAACCAAAGTGTGATACTTGATAATAGGTTAGAACTTAACCAAACTCTATAGGATCACTATCAAGTATATCGGAGTTAACGTTTGTGTATTTTACTTTTAATTATAATAAAACAATTATAAATGCGGAAATATAAAAGTAAAAGACACAACAATATTTTGTTAACAAGGTAACTGCAAATGCAGAAAAACCCTGGGACCTAGTCCAGAATTGAATACTCTCAGAATTAAACCGTTATACAAAATCTACACCAACTTCGTATAGTTGAGACCAAGCAACTACACCTAGTTTACATAGTTTCCTCAGTATCCCTGTGCTTCCAACTTCGATGAGTGCACGTACTGGAACAATTCCTTTGGATCGTATTCCAAACAGTAAAGGAACACAAAATCTGTTTGGTAACAACTCTTTTGATTCTTTCAATATAAATAAATCTCAAGTCATACGCAAAGGCTCTTCCGTTTAATCTAATAAACTCCTTTGCCTGGTTAGATCAATCTATCCAATAACTAACAAAGTAGTCAAGTTTAGATTCGCAATCAATCGATATAGATTCCAACAAGAAACCATAAAGTGATGCCGATCTCACGCAACTAATCAATCAAATAAATCCGATTCTAGTTGGATCCCAGCCGATCAAGGCTTTTACACACTAAAAGATATGAGAACCAAATAAGAAATCATCTTTGTCTTCAAATCTTCTTTAATCTTCAATAAATACCTGCACAACACCACTTTAATCTCCTGTGATCAATCACACAAAGATATGAGTCTGTTAATAATGGATTATCACAAGATGTCTTTAGATCTACAAACAGTTCTAAAGATCCTGTCGATACTTCGATCTAGTTTGAGTGAATCTTATCTCAGAAGAGAAGATTATCAAGAATAAACAAACTAGGTGCAATCAAAGTTTTAACAACCGTTAGTCAATCAAATCAATCGAAAACTAATAACACTACAATTATCTAGTTTCCCACCAACGGTACTCGTTGAGCTTCTTTATCCCACAGAAGTATTTAAACAAGCGGTCGTAAGAGATTTCGCCTAATTAGGGTACTTTCCTCTCCGGATAGACGGCTCCACCTGAAATAACAAAAAGATGAAGTTTGACCGTCTCTTAGGATAGTTTGCTAGAAATGCAAACTTAGGTATTTATAGACCAAGGATGTTTGGACAACAAGGAATTTCCAAAACGGAAAAATATTCTCAAGATATGCAATGAATGACGAAATTAGGTTTTCCTAATTCTAATAAATGCTTGTCCAAAATTTCCGAAATCTCTCAATAGAAAATCTCCAATTAGTAAATGCACATTACTAATTTTTATTCTCTAGAGATATACATTTAATTGCTGGTAATTAAAGATATAAAACCAAAAACCTTAATTAAAAGATTCTTAATTTATTTCGGCACAGGATCTCATTGAGTATTAAGGAATATCTTTGAACAATAAATGATAAGAGTTACTGATCGTGTTCAAAGTATGTTGACATCTTTTCACTGTAAATCCTTATTCATATTTACGTGGATTTACATTCTTGGAATCGGGTATACCACACTTCCAAACAAGTTTAGAATTGGTTCACCTGCATTCCAAGATCACTTTGTGATTGATCAAATATCAAATCACATATATGGGTTCAATCGGTTCTACCAATCACTAAGATCGGTTATACCTTAATATGGAAACACTTGTGATTGGTCACACAAGTTACCAGGACCGGTTACATCAGTTACCAGGATCGGTTACATCAATTACCAGGACCGGTTACCATATACTCATGGTATTGCTTGTGATTGGTTACACCAGTTACCAGGATCGGTTACACCAATTACCAGGATCAGTTACACCAATTACCAGGACCGTTTACACCAATTACAAGGATCGATTACACAACTTCTCTATGATCGGTCACACCAATTACTAGGATCGGTCACACCAATTACAAATATCGATCATACAATCTCATGGTGATTACTTAGGATCGGTTACACTAATTAACAAAAACTAGTCATACCAAATCATAAGTCAGGCATTGTGATTAGTTATACCAAGATACATAACAAAGTTATGATCGGTTCTACCATCTCACACATATTGGTAATCTAAAGATATGCAATGAATAGTTGTACCAATAAGCCTAGCGATTTCCCTTTCGATTCATAAAACAACTTCATGAATATACTTCCTTTAAACAAATGTAAAACATTATTTCCTAGGATGAAATATTCACCATAACCCATTCACATAATCAAAACAATATATACACGATTATGTCGATGTCATATCTACGAAGTTCAAAAGATAATCGTTATACTTCGTAGTCTAATTCCCTAATAATATGATCATACAAATATGACCATGCCACATCACTAGAGTAATATATACACTATGTACAATATATACAGCTTCGCAGTTATGTTTTCAATATAGCACGACTTGAAAGATACGTAAGGAATGAAAGCAGTTCAAGTCAATATTACTAACCTCAAGAGGAAGGATGATGTTATCATTGTAGTTCGCTTCTTCTTCACTTTCTTCAGGTCTTCGGAGTAATACTTATATGTCTCAACATTCCTAGACTTTCTAGTCTAACCTAAATGAAGTTGACTCTAGTATACAATCAAGCGACTTTAGATGAGTTTTGAGTCACTAAAATATCACAATAAAACTTGACATACCAACGCTTGGTGAGTTCAACCGAGCTATGCTCTAACACATACTACAACAGTTTGCATACTGTGTTATATCCAGACAATGGTTAATTGTTCTAAACTCCCATTTCAATCATTGAAACATCCTTAGATGACAACAATAGCTGTCTCACACAAACTATTAGCTAATAAGTAATTTTCAAGTGATCAAATAATCAATACGAAACATTTCGGGTCGACATCAAATGATTGTATCACAAAAATCATGTAAGATGTTTCAAGGCAATTTTCACATGATCATCTTTTGACTTATTATTTAGTTTCCAACAAATAAATTGTTTCCAACTAGACTTGTCAAGAATAATGATGAACAACACATATTTCGAGAAATATATAAGCGAGTTAACTCAGCTCGAAATATCAAATGTTTATAATGTAAAAGTCTATATAGCTATACGACTTAGTCTCAATAGGAGATAGAATAGAATAGACTTCTGAGTGATAGATAAGTTTTAGTTTGCACATACCTTTTGTTGATGAAGTTCCTCCAAGCTTTCCCCAGTAGATTTTCGTTTTCAATCGATGAACGCCATGAAGTCTAAAGCTCAACTACACATTCTATCCTAATCTGAGACATAGATATAAGTAGACTAGAAATCAAGACTTATAGTTTTGATCACCTAAACTTGACAAACAAGCTTGAGATAACAACACTTGCGAGTTCGACCGAGCAGTTCTCTAACACTTACAGGTGTGTTCATGGAGACTTTCATAACTTATATCATGCAAGATCGGATATGGGACCCTCACAAGGGAATTGGTTCTCTGTTCTCTTCAATGACATACACCAGATCTCAGTTCTCTTCAAAGACAGACATCATAACTCCTCTTATGGACCAGCCTTGCATCCGTCCTTCGCACAGAAGGACGATCATGCTAGGTCGACACTTGACCTCATCCTTAGCCTCTTCTCATCTAATTGATAAGCAACCAAGTTTATACTTGACCTCAGCTAAAGAATGCCTCAACTTGTATTCAGGACCGGACCTGCATTTGTCATTCTCTCGTATGAACGATTGCACCAGGTCGACGCTCTACCTCAAGCAATTTTTTATTATAGTATGACGCACATGGATATATGAAACTACCCCGATCTCTTCTCGTGACTCAGGTTTTCTATACACATACAAGCATAAGTATTCCCCTATTACAGTGAATATCACAATGACACATCATTTACGAATGAATGTAAGTCACAACATGGGGGGATATCTTTAGGGTTTTGATCTGGTGGTCTATGACATGTGTGAGTATCAATATACTCACACAGAAGTATAATAATTGGTTGCAAGGAGTCGGCTACGGAGGATAGTCTCAAATCATCGATCCATCCTTAACTATTCCTAGTATCTCAGATGAGGTGTTTATCATATCCCTCATCATTATCTCACTGACTTGAGATTAAGGTTTGCAGATATAAATAAACCAACCATCAGTCATTCTAAAACATAACTTTAGAAACAACTTTTGCTCCAAACCTCTTTCATAGCTTTCTTTATGCAACTCTCTGCAACTAAGAACTCGATCCCATCTCATCTCCTTCAACTTCCCTCCTTATGACTGGTACCGATCTCCCTCTTGTAATTGAAGAAGCCTTTGAACGACCATTTTCTTGGTTTAGGTGAGGTTGTTCATATTCAAGCTTCTGCACTCATCATAAATCCTAACCATCTTCATCTCTTTTACATCTCTCTAGGTATCTACCTTTGGACAATTTATAATCTTTCATACTACATATACACCGCATCAATACTAATTTCTTTATTATTTCCAAACTAAAAACAAGAAACTATCCAGCCATCAATTAATGAAGTTATTATCTTTAACAAGAAAGAACTGTAAAACCTCAAATTTTCTCTCCCACTCTCTGTTTATTATCCACTCTTTTCAATGAAAAATAATGTTCCTTCCGTCCCATAAATACAGGCAAAATTTACAAAAATAAATAAATAAAAATAAATTATGATTTTTTTTTTCTATTTCATAAAGTTTATTACTTTTTTTTTTACCCATTTTTTGTTTTCCAATAATGAAAACATTAACTAAGTTGTATGAAAAAAGTTATCATGAAATTGGAGTTCCACATATCTCATGGGACGACCAAACTCTAAAACTCCGCCATTATACGTGGGAAGGAAGGAACATATCACTAATTAAGCAATTTATGATGAATAAGAGTAATTAACTGTGAATAATATGAGAAGATAACTGGTACGACTTAGGATCTATGGCTAAGATTAATAATATAAATGGTTCTTATTAACGGGTTATAACTGATGATTTCGGCTAGGTTTTAGGGTAAACGATAACCAAACCATGATATAACGGATTCTATATCTTAAACCATTAATTACCGTTGAATCATCGATTCGGTTCGATTTTATAATGAAGCAGTATGTTTCGATTTTATTGGTGCAATCCTAGAGGTATACTATCATGGTTCTCATCATGAGAATGGGCGAAAAGATAACACTTAAGGAATTTTTACTTGGGCCAACAAGTGTTGCATTTTTCTAAGTCCCAAAAAAAGTCTTATTTTTCGAGGAAGAATTTGGTATGTTTATGTTAGATAATTGTCGGTGTTTTGGAAGGTTCCGGAACATACTAGAAATCCTTAGTGTAGAGAAACACAAGGTTTCCTAGTTTAGGTTGATTTCCATATTTAAATAGGTTACCTAAATAACAATAGGTTTCCTAGTTGGTTAGAGTTTCCTTTTCAAAGGAGACTAATACTTTGGAATCAAGTTTGTGACTCCTATATAAGGAGGTCTAGACTATGTGTTTAGACATGGAATTCTCAATGGAAAATCAGTAGAGAATTAGAGAATACACAATGTAGTTCTATAAGGTTTCTAGGGATTCCATCCCACCTCTTGGTGGAGTTTCAGGGAAAGAGAGGAACCATTCTTGGGTGTTGTAAGATACACCGTTGGTGTTGAAAGAGTACATCGTTATGGTTTTAAGGGAGATGTTGAAGACATCGTTTAGTGAAGAGAAGATTTCCTCATTCATTGATGGTGGAAGATTATCGTTGGTGTTGGAAGATACATCATTTATAAGGAGATCATCTCGGTTATGTGAGATAAGTATTATCTCATTTTGGTTAGACATTATTCTGTGATTTATGGAGCATTTTTTTCAAGAGAGTTATTTTAGAGTTTATGATCAACATAATGTTGGATCATAGTTTGTTGATTGATTCACCAATCGTTAAGTGTAATTCTCTATTTAGTGGTTCAATAATAAAGAAGAAATTATAGCCGGTTTTGGTGGATGTAAGCATATTGCCGAACCACGTTAAGTCTTGTGTGCTTTACTTATTGCTTCTAATATGTGTTTGCATCGTTTATCTTTCATTCTACGTCGATCCAAAGATTTAGTGTCTTGTGGGATAATTCTATTTGGATTTACCTAACAAGTGATGCGGTTAGTTTGGCTATCTCCCACAACAAGTGGTGCGGTGAGCGTGGAGAGGATCGAAGTTAGAAGTGGGGATGTTCGGTTTTCTACGGGTAGCGGAATTTGTGGTTTCAAAGGATTTGATGTTTTCAAGTATTCAAGTACGAAGGATTTGAAGTTTTCAAATATTTGAAGATGCATAGGTTGATGTTATCAAGCATTCGGATTTGAAGGGTTTGATGTTATCAATTTTAGGTACGAAGCAAGTTAAAGTGTTTCAGGAGAATGGGATACTTTGATATTCCACATTCGTTTTTGGTGGTGCTCTACATTTTAAGAATTTAATATTATACTTCTTGAAGCGTATAACCCTATGCATTCCGCATAGCTCCAAGTAAGTATTTGTATACCCATATTTTGGTTAGTTGATTGTGTTTTTTACTTCGTTTAGTATGAGGCTCTTGTGGACTATTTTGGAAGACCAAGTTGTTTTCGTTTGGGTGTGTTTGCTTTGCAAATCACGTTTTGAGAAAGCAAGAGCGTTGTGGTTGAGATAAAAGTTTCGGTTTGTATGTTGGTTGAAGTAAAGGCAGCAATTTTTTAGTTGAAAAAGCGGAGGTGTAACAACCACACCCAATATTTCATTTGGAAATCTGAATAGAAAAACTCCAATATACTTTCAAGAGAATCAACTAGACAGTCACACTCAATCTAGAGAAAAGTATATCAAAGAGTTTTATATCTCTATCTCTCAATTCAATCTGCAATCAGCAAATAGGAATTTACGAGCCCGATTGAATATAAGAAAAATAACTTGAACGGTACCAAATACCAATGTTCAAGGATCAATCAATTTCAATCAACAACCAAAGGTTGGATTTCCCAATTGATCGATTCAACGCACAACCTGGGATATTTCAATTATATAACAAAATATAATGCAGAAAAGAAATAACACAGACACCAGAAGTTTTGTTAATGAGGAAATCGCAAATGAATAAAAACTCCGGGACCTAGTCCAGATTTGAACACCACACTGTATTAAGTCGCTACAGACACTAGCCTACTACCAATGAACTTCGGACTGGAATGTAGTTGAACCCTAATCAATTTCACACTGATTCAAGGTACAGTCGTGCTCCTCACGCCTCTGATCCCAGTAGGATACTACGCACTTGATTCCCTTAGCTGATCTCACCCACAACCAAGAGTTGATACCCAAAGTCGAAGACTTGATAACCAAATCTGTCTCACACAGAAAAGTCTATTGGAATAGATAAATATATCTCCCACATAAATACCTACGAGTTTTATTCCGTCTTTTGATAAATCAAGGTGAACAGGAACCAATTGATATACCGGACTTATATTCTAGAAGAACAACCTAGAAATATCAATCACCTCACAATAATCCCAATTGATTAACGAAACAAGATATTGTGGAATCACAAACGATGAGACGAAGATGTTTGTGACTACTTTTCAATCTTACCTATCGAAGATAAATCTGAAGCAAATCTTATCAAAGATAGTACTCAATCACGATAGTAAAAGTAAGATCAGAACACACAACTACATAAAAATTTATTGGGTCTGGCTTCACAATCCCAATGAAGTCTTTAAGTCGTTAACCTGCAGGGTTTCGTTAAAAACCTAAGGTTAAAGGAGAACCGACTCTAGCTTATGCAACTAGTAACACACAGGAGGTGTGGGGATTAGGTTTCCCAGTTGCTAGAGTTATCCTTTATATAGTTTTCAAATCAGGGTTTGCAATCTAAGTTACCTTGGTAACAAAGCATTCAATATTCACCGTTAAATGAAATCCTGATTAGACTCAAGCTAATATCTTTCAACCGTTAGATCGAACTTAGCTTGTTATACATAAATGAAATGTACCCTTATTTAGGTTTATGTAACCGTACCTAAACGTGTACACCATGTTGGCTCAGCAGTAGTTAACCGAGGTTAGCTAAATGAATACTCTCATATCAGCCTTATTCATCTTAACCATAACTAGTTCAAATGACTCAAATGAAACTAGTTAAAGAGTTGTTCAATTGCTATATTCTCATAGATGTATACAAGAACACAATTGAAGAAAAATCGGTTTGATTCACTCGAATCAATTATGAACATTATAGCCACAGTTTGCAAAGAATGCATTCCTTAATATATAAATGTATTTGTTCATAAAAACACCGATTTTAGAACTTTAACCATTCAAGTATGCAAATGGGTACGCATACTTGAATAGACGGACCAAGTTTGGTTTTCGCTAGTATGCGAACGGGTACGCATACCTCCAAACCCAGCAGAAAATTCCAGACACAAACCTACGCCAGTATGCGTACGGGTACGCGCACTTAGGTTCCCATACTTCTCAAACCAACAGGTATGCATACGGGTATGCATACTATGGTTCCCGGACATGGATCACATATATGCAAGAGTGCACAACATGTTTATAATCCAATGTTGGTTAATTGTTCTAAACTCTTATTTCAATCATTGAAACTTTCTTAGAGGATGACAATAGCCGTTTTCACACACTATTAGCATCAAAGCAATTTTCAAGTTATTGAAATAATCATAACAAAACATTCCAAGTCTACACCATATGGTTGTATCACACAAAACATGTAAGATGTTACTCGGCAATTTTCACATGATCATCTTTTGACCTTTGTCAAGAATATAAGATGAACTTGGTTGAAGCGAAAGCTTACCAACACATATTTCGAGAAATATGTAAGCGAGTTAAACTCAGCTCGAAATCTCAAATGTGTATAATTGAAAACCATATAGTAATACGACTTATGTCTCAATATAGGAGATAGAGTAGAAATTGACTTTCCAAGTGATAGATGAGTTTTAGTCTCCACATACTTCTTGTTGATGAAGTTCCACAAGATCGCCTTAGTAGTTTTTCATCTTCATTTGATGAACGACGTGAAGTCTAATGCTCAACTACACAATCTATCCTAGTCCGAGACATCACAATAAGTAGACTAGGAATCAAGACTTATAGTTTTGATCACTAAAATTGACAAACAAGCTTGAGATAGCAACGCTTGCGAGTTCGACCGAGAAGTGCTCTAACATTAGTGTGTCAAATTTTTATCATTATTTCGGTACGAATGGTATAATTTTGATATCGGTTGTCATCAGTTTGATCAAGTTGCTAATTTTTTGACCTAAGAAGTCGAAGGATGTTAAGAGGAAGTTAGTCTCGAAGATGTTATGGATTCAATTGCATAAGGCAGTGAATATTTTGTGAGATCTTTTTGAAGATTTCATTTTTGGAATTGTTGACCGTTATCAAGGATCAGCATTTTTCAGTTTCGAAGAGTTTAATTTCGTTAGGAGTATTTGTTTTGCGTTGGTTACAAGTAAGTTAAAGTGTGATGATCGTTTGATGAGACGTGGTATGTTTTGGACTTCGTATACGGGGATTTTAGTTGTGGTGGAGCTATGGTTTCTTACTATTTAATGAGAAACAATTTTGTTAACACAAGTTATGGAATATGCATCTTAGGCATATGATTGAAGAAAGGGTTATTTAGTTGTGTTTCTGTGAACGTTGTAGCTTCGAAGGGCGTGTACCTTTGGAGAGTGACGTGGATACAGGTTTGGGTATCATTATATTTCGTATACATGATACGTTTAGTGACATCCATTTGGCGGTTAAGGGCATCTTTCTTACTGTTCTTGAGAGAGATGCTAAGTAGATTGTGATCTTTGTTTCGATGATGTTTTGGTAGAGGATTTTGGCAGTGTATCAGGGATCATCAAAGTGGTTTGAAGTGCAAGACCGTTTTGAAAAACAGGTTGGTCTTTTAGTGTTGATACGTTCCAATTTGGAGGTGAAGACCCGTTTGAGAGGAACAAGGTATCGTTTGGGCACTTTATAAGTTTAGGTACAATTCTACTGTTTGGTGTAGAAAGCGATTTTATCGCACACTACTTGTAGAAAGCACAGTGCATGTTGTTCAAGTTTCTTGGACAAGTTTGGGGCTAATTTTTCGGTGTGCTATCCCGTGAACCTTTTATCATCTACTGTTATTTGGCGAAGTACTTCTAGAAAGTGATCAAGTTTTGGTAGTGATGATCATTTGAGAGGTTTTTTGTTTTGGTGGAGCAGTGTGTTCCCTTTGCTCATCTACTACAAATATTGAGATTGTGGTTTCAATAGTAACAGAGGCTGTAGAAGATGAGATCGGAGATTTCTCTTGAGAAGTATATTCAGCAACAATTTAGTTTTATCATCCTTTACTTCTCAGCTTAGCGTGAGAAGTTAGCACTATTTTCTTGGATAGTTACTTAAGAACTTATTACAGTTGCTTAAGAGTAAGAAGACAATGGGTGAGGAAAACAACGTTTTGGATAGTTGCTTGGGAGCTGGTGGAGTTGCCTAAGGTTAATAAGATGGTTGGGTGTGTTTGGGTCTTTATATTTTTTAAAGGATGATTGCCAGATCTTGTTTGGAACAGTTAGTACTGGTACACGTTTTAGGGTAAGGTTGACTAAAGGATATGCACAAGACAGAGTGTGATCATTATGAAGTTTTTCCTCCGTGATTAATCACATTTCTATCCGAGTCCTATTAGTTTTAGTGTGGCGGTTTGACTTAGTCGACGAAGTCGAAAATGCATTCTTGCCTGGAGATTTGGTGGAGGACATTAATTTGTCACAGCCCGTTTGGTTTGATGTTGCTGGTTTAGTTTGGAAGTTTGGTATGTCAGCTTTTGGAGCTTCTGGTTTGTTTGTTCACCGAGTTAGTGATTTTGTGAAGCTTCACATGTTTGGTTTATTCGTATCTCTTTACTCGTTTTCGAGGATATGCTCATGGAAAAGAGCAAGTTCAGTTTTATTGCTTTAAGAAGCAATTGAGTTTGGAGTTTTGCGATGAAGGAGTTTTGTTCTGCTAAGAAGATACTTGTGCAAAATTTTGGACGAGATTTGTTGACTTCGGTCATTTGGGGGTTAAGTTGGTACTTGATCCATTTTGCTCGTCGTTGAGATCCTTTTGGATGCTAAGGCGATTGTCATGGTTTGAAGGTTGGCTCAGATTAGTGAAATCTTTACCGAGGTGAAGATTTGTTGAAACATCGACAAGGTGGAGATTGTTAGATAATTGTCGGTGTTTTGGAAGGTTCCGGAACATACTAGAAATCCTTAGTGTAGAGAAACACAAGGTTTTCTAGTTTAGGTTGATTTCCATATTTAGATAGGTTACCTAAATAACAATAGGTTTCCTAGTTGGTTAGAGTTTCCTTTTCCAAGGAGACTAATACTTTGGAATCAAGTTTGTGACTCCTATATAAGGAGGTCTAGACTATGTGTTTAGACATGAAATTCTCAATGGAAAATCAGTAGAGAATTAGAGAATACACAATGTAGTTCTATAAGGTTTCTAGGGATTCCATCCCACCTCTTGGTGGAGTTTCAGGGAAAGAGAGTAACCATTCTTGGGTGTTGTAAGATACACCGTTGGTGTTGAAAGAGTACATCGTTATGGTTTTAAGGGAGATGTTGAAGACATCGTTTAGTGAAGAGAAGATTGCCTCGTTCATTGATGGTGGAAGATCATCGTTGGTGTTGGAAGATACATCGTTTATAAGGAGATCATCTCGGTTATGTGAGATAAGTATTTTCTCGTTTTGGTTAGACATTATTCTGTGATTTATGGAGCGTTTTTTTCAAGAGAGTTATTTTAGGGTTTATGATCAACATAATGTTGGATCATAGTTTGTTGATTGATTCATCAATTGTTAAGTGTAATTCTCTATTTAGTGGTTCCATAATAAAGAAGAAATCGTAGCCGGTTTTGGTGGATGTAGGCATATTGCCGAACCACATTAAGTCTTGTGTGCTTTACTTATTGCTTCTAATATGTGTTTGCATCGTCTATCTTTCATTCTATGTCGATCCAAAGATTTAGTATCTTGTGGGATAATTCTATTTGGATTTCCCTAACAAGTGGTGCGGTTAGTTTGGATGTCTCCCACAACAGTTTAGATCACAAGGAAGGTCGAAGGCCACATGGTTGATTTTTCGGTCACCGATCAAATTTAAAACCATGGAATAAATTTTGGGTCACAAGTCCAATTTTTAGTAACGATATATATTTTGAATTATTAGAGAGAATTCGGATCACATGGCAAATTTTACCTGGCCAAATTGGGGTATACCCAAATTAATTGGGTATACCAAATGAGACAAAATAAGGTCATTTTGAAGTAAAACACAAAGCCCCTTAACCACATATTTACAAAAATGGCTAATCTACCCTTGATTAATTAACAATAATAAATGTGATTAGGGTAGTTAATTAGTTGATTAAAATTTTGAAATTAGGTTTTATTTTAGATTGAACTCATGGATGTGGGTAGATTTTTGAGATATTTTTTTTTTTGATAATTCTACTTGTAACGGAAATGAAATCGTAGTAGAGCTGCTGGGTGATTTTATACTCAAAATTATAGAAGGAATCAACATTTTCAGTTCTGAAAATATGAAAAGTCGGCAAGGTCGGCAAAAAAATACCCTGCCGACTATAAGATTTTTGACATACAGAGAAAGGTGTTACAAATGCATGATTAGTCGGCAAGGTATTAATTTCATATCCTGCCGACTAAAATATAGTCGACAAGGTATAAAGATGGATTCCTTGACGACCCTGTAACTGCCAATTTCAGAGATGAAAGTCGGCATGGTATTCAACCTTATACCTGCCGACTATATTTTAGTCGGCAAGGTCGAGAGAAAAATACCCTGCCGACTTTTGATTCGTTTTGATTCTTCGTTGTTTTTTTTTTGTTTTTTTGTGATTTCATCATGTATATTTAGAGTTTAGAAGAAAGATTTTGATTTTTTTTTAATAAGTTTTAGTCGGCATGGTTGTTTTAGTATGGGTAATTTGGTCTTTTAACACCTTTTAGACACCCCTTAGCACACTAGTTTGGATGGAAATAAAATAGGTATACCCCAATTAATCTAGGTTTACCCCAATTTGACCTGGAAATTTTATGTCATGGTGCAATTTAGGATCACACACTAAATGTTGTGTCTAAAGTAAAATTTGGGCATCTGACATAATTACAACGTGGCTTTTAGGGTCACGATCCTATGTTTGAGTCACACAATCGGCATTGGGTTATTACGTACAACTTCAGTGCCAATATAGATTGTGAAACATGTGGTGCATTTTGGCTCCGAAGACAAGTTTTAGGCCATAAAACGAGTTCTGCATCACTAATAGATTTTGGCTCACATGACAGTTTTTGTGTCTTGGATAAACTTCGGGTCATATATCAACTTTTTGTATGGTCATTATCGGGATCGTTAGGAAATATATTTTGGGTCATCGGGTAGATGGTGTATAGTCATCATATTAAGGCTATAAGGCTCATTTTGAAACAAGACAGCTTTAATTCACTTGAGTCACGCGGTAGACTTTGATAATTTATATCCGGAGTAAATTTTTAGTAATGATGCATATTTTAAGTCTTTGAATCTTAGAATATATAAATTTTGGTTTACAATGTAGATTTTAAATTACCAGACAAATTTAAAAATACAAAACCAAATTATTTTTTGATGAAAATATATTTTCTCGGGAGAGAATGAAAATTATGAAATGCGTCGAACAAAATTGCACTGCGTGATTTTTTATAAGTATCGATTCAGTAAGATAATCGCATGTGCAGCATGTCTATTGATCTATCTAAAAACGCAGGGGATACCAAATACACATAACTTTTTCGTTCGGCAACCTGTATAGACAAAACTTAACACAATATAGACCAACTTAATGATCCTTGACAATATGTATATAGTTAATATCTCAACCTCTACTCAATCAGTATGTATATAGACACAAGATCCGTGAACCTGATTGTTAAGCAGAGTATTTGTACAATCTCAAAAATCAATATCCAAGATCAATCTAGTCGTATACAAATAATTAAATCAGAATTATGCCAAGTGATTAAACTTGTTATCTATCTTTCAAGATATGAATTCTACAAGAAACTAGTCTCGTAATCGATTACAATTAATTGGACGTATATACTTAGATTGAATACGTACAAACCTGTGTAAATCCAATTATAAAGATAAACAATATAATGTGCAAAAGGAAAAACACAAGACACCAGAAATTTTGTTAACGAGGAAACCGCAATAGCAGAAAAACCCCGGGACCTCGTCCAGATTGAACACCATACTATATTAAGCCGCTACAGACACTAGCCTACTATCAGACTTCGGACTGGAATGTAATTGAGACCGAATCCACCATCCAAGTGATTCAGTTACAATCGCGCTCCTTACGTCTCTTGAACCTCGCAAGGTTCTACGCACTTGATTCTCTTAGATGGCGTCCTTTATAGCCTAAGAGTTTCTCAGCCAAAGTGAAGACTTTTGATACCAATCTGCCTCTAACAGATAAGCCTATTTGATTTCCGTTTAGATCAAATATCAAGGTGTAGAAATATGTTTGCAATAGACAAGCTAGCAAACCTCACAAATCCGTATTTTATGACTCCCAAATAGCAACATAGATTTTTAACCACCTCTCAAGAACAATCATCTAAAGATCAACTAAGATCAGTATTTAGATATCTATCTTGAGGAATCACAAAGTCTGAGACGAAGAGTACTTTGTGATTGCTATCTATCTTGCCTGAAAGAGATTACGAAAACCTCGATAACAGAAAAGCAAGATCGGGATTCTCGAACTATCAAGGTAAAGATAGTCGAATATGGCTTCACGAATCCCCAAGCGAAGTCTTTTTAGTCGTAGACCTAAAAGGTCAAAAGAGGCGACTCTAGAATTAACTAGGACACAAAGTGTCAGGGTTTGATTTTCCCAGTTGACAGAGATGCTCTATTTATAGTTTTCAAAGACCAGGGTTAAATTAGAATTCAAGCTAAGATACTTGAGAATCAAGCAAATAAAATAGGTCTTCAAACTACAATAGAAGACTATAAAACATAGGTTCGATTACTGAACGGTTACTGAACCGTGTATAATGACTATTCGGTTTGGCAAGTTAGCCAAATAACTAAAAGCTACTTGATGTTTATTTAAACACCTAAAAAATTAATCATGATTCAAACACATAAGTGTTTAAGTAATCAATGAAGCCTTAGAAGTGTTTAGGAGAGTTCTAGCACAGGTAAACATATTAAAATAATAAGTCTTTGAGCATCTACTAAACATTATCGGGACAGTTGGTACAACGGTTTGCCAACCATAAGGATGTTCATGAGTCAGGGTGCTAGGGTTCGTGAACCGAGTTCGCCAACCCTACTAGACTACCGAACTCAGTTAACCTCGGTTCGTGAACTGGGATCGCCAACTGCTAGCCAATTAATCCAACTTATAAAAATCAGTTCACCACGGTTTGCCAACCTTCATGTATTTCTGTATCTCAGAAATCTATGGTTTGCAAACTGAGTTCGCCAAAACTTAATATTGATTTCTAGTCTACTAAGTCAAGTTTCGGATTGGTTAAAATTGTAGTTGAGTATCAGAGATCACCCTTGAAGACTGAAGATCGACGAAGACTTTTGGAGAACTTCTGTATCATGTATGTGATCTGCTAAACATTGTCGGGACAGTTGGTACAACGGTTTGCCAACCATAAGGTTGTTCATGAGTCAGGGTGCTAGGGTTCGTTAACCGAGTTCGCCAACCCTACTAGACTACCGAACTCAGTTGACCTCGGTTCGTGAACCGGGATCGCCAACTGCTAGCCAACTAATCCAACTTATAAAAATCAGTTCACCATGGTTTGCAAACCTTCTTGTATTTCTGTATCTCAGATATCTATGGTTTACAAACTGAGTTCGCCAAAACTTAATCTTGATTTCTAGTCTACTAAGTCAAGTTTCGGATTGGTTAGAATTGTAGTTGAGTATCAGAGATCACCCTTGAAGACTGAAGATCAACGAAGACTTTTGGAGAACTTCTGTATCAGGTATGTGAAGACTGAACCATTCTATTTTACTCACTATCTTACCATATATTATCATATGGGAGCTATAGAAAGATAGAAATACAAGTGTCAATGGTAATCGTACTAAGAAACATGACGATTTGCTTGTGGCTGTTAAGCAAAATTTATACTTGTGTTATGTTCGAGAAAGAGTTTTTAGTAGCTACACGACAACGCAAGTTCTTTTTCATCTGGATGATATTGTAAAACTTGTAAATTAATTTTGTTCTTGAGATTTTACCAAACTTCATTTTTGTATAGAATTTCTCCCATCCAATATATCCTTTTTAATATATATTTTTTCGAAGCATAAATAAATAGAGTATAATTTCATCATTTCTCTTTTCAAGGGGGTTTTAACTTGGATCCTTTATAAATTATAGCAAACCTTTCGCCCAAAACTAAATCAACATAGTCGCCTTTAACAAGTTATCCGTTGCCGGGTCTTCAAGTAACTACTTAATCAAACATTTGTCTCTGACCATATTAAAGTTGTCTTTCTTTTTGGTCAATCAGGCTGCATTATTTGACTTTTACTCATCCCTCGCTTGGTCTAAAGAGTCTAAACCAATAAGCACACACTAAAATAATAGTACTACACGAACAATCAATCAATTTACGCTGTACCATTCACATCAGTCAACGCCTTCAGTTGGCCGGCACTCCCCATTGCCCAGAAAACCGGAGGACACTACCCATCCACGAACCTGACTTATTACTTGTCATGTGCTCTTATCTCATGTCGGCAACCTTAAACGTGCACAATAATTGGGCTAAAATATAAAAGGGGACGCACTTTTCTTCCCAAGTTTCAATAAGAAATGATATTGCCACTCGCCTACTGCTACCAGTAAAATTTTGGGTGGAAGCAAAAAGTAAAACGAAAATAGTAGCGACTTACAGACTTCATGGAGTAAGCCGCTTAGACTTAAAAATCATGGGTTAAATTTGCACAATGTTTTCATTAGCATCCGTGAAATTTCTCCTGAACTGATCAAATAAATAAATGACGCCTGAAAATCTCCCATAGAGTCCTTATTGCCGGTAAAGGAAATTTTATGTCTGGCAAATTGACTACCACTTGGTGCAATAGTCCCCTAACTATAAATATTGGAAAAATTAGTGATTGGTTAGTTTTCATTTACTTTTCTTGCAAAATAGATGACAAAAGCTATCTAGGTGGGGAGCATGAGTCCTACCGCCCAACTAACTCAAAGAAAAATACACCAAGAAAATGAGCTAGTTTAGCATTTTAGTTAGAAGAGCCGTAATATTAAACTCATTGATACGAATCATAAAGGCTCATAACAAATCAATCGTCAAAAAGGATTTTAAATGAAATAAAAGAAGAAGAACAAGCTGATTGCTGACCTACTACACATATGTAAGGCGGTGGGAACACTCCAAGAATTGGTCACGCAATTAACTAAGAAGATATTTCACATATATAAGTTGTATTGTGGGTATTTAGTGCAGCCATTATTTCTCTCTTATCATCATTAGCAACCACTCCTCCGATATCGACATAGACAAGATTATCTATCACCCATTAATACGACCCTTGGTAGTTTAGTTTGTCTATATATCTACAGTTGAAGCAGGTTTGTTGGTTTGATCCATGAAAGGAGATTCCGATGTTGAATATTTTGATAACCGCAAAGCTAATCGATTTGGTTATGAGCGTTTGGAAAGGGTTGTTGCTGATCACGATATCGATGATGCAGACATATCATCAGCAAAACCATCATCAAACAACGTGAGTTTACTGAAATCTTTATCCGTTTCCATGTTTGGAAGAACAGCACCGAATACGAAAAGTTTCACGCCAGAAAGAGAGACGATGAGTAAGAACAACAATATGTTTAATAAGTCGATATCCATGTCGAGGTCTAAGAGTGTCAGTGCAGGAAAACATGATCAAGAAAATCAAAAGGTAGCCAAGAAACTTGCGAAAACTCATCCTTTGTTTGGTATTAGTTTTATGGATATGAGACGGAGCAAGAAAGCTATGGCTAAACCTGAGTTCTTAAGATACGTAGAGTACATGAAGGAAGGAGGAAAAGTTTGATCATGGTAATTACTAGTTAGTCCAATTATGTAATTTTATGTTATGTTATAGCCAGTAATTGATATATCCAACCCCCAACAATCTCTCTTGTATATCTGTTGCTTCATCCTCTTTGTTTTGTTGGTTCACTTGAGTATCTTTTTGGGCGGCTATTAGTTCTTCTTAATCACTTCTTGATAATCCAATGTTTTTAGATTCTCAAAGTTCAAATCAAATCTCTGTTTAAATTTTGTTGAATTTTGTATTATATTTTGTTCATTTGGTAAGGCAATTAGGGAAAGCAAAAGACATGAAAACAAAATGGTCTTCAAAAAGATTTTGAGTTGTAGGAAAATTCATTTTCCCCTAAAACTGCGCCTGCCTATCAGTGAATATTTAGTAGTCAAACTATCATATTTTTTTTCCTTCTTTTGAATGTTGATTTTTCTTGCTTCCCATTTCCTTGTAAGACTTTGGTACAACCTTGAACGAGGAAAGTGGATTGGATATCCTAACATGAGATTCTGATTTGACTTTGTATTCCTAGTAGTAATATCAGTTTACGGGAAGGTTTTTCTTAAATGTAGCCCGTACTTTTATTAACTATAGCAAAAAAAAAATTAAGTTAAAACGAAAAACCAAAATTAGCAAATGAGTTTTAATTTTTAACTAATAATCCTACTTCTACCCCAAAATTAAAATATGAATCCTATTTTATTTATTTTTGATCCAAACTAAATTATATTTCAATTTCTTTCTAATTGTTCTCTCATTATTCTTACAAATCACCCTATTATAAACCTTAATTTTTTACTTTTCCTACAAAAATAACTAAACCCAACTTTTCACCTTTTCTATAAAACGGTATCATGATTATCAATTGAGGTTATAATTTCTTACTATTCCTTTAAAACTTATCCACAACAATATCAATCGAAAAAACGAAATGAAATCAGCTAGGGTTTTGATTCTTTTCTTAAAATCAATTTTCTAAAACTCCATAAGCATTATTATCCTATAAAAAAAATTCTAAGATGATTTTCTTTTTTTCCAATCATGATTACATAAAACTGGGTATTTTAAGATCATCAATTATTGGGCCGACCGAGCGAAGCAAGGGAGGACCTTATATATATATGGTGACTTTGTGTCAATGTGAAGCATGATTTTTTTTCTCCAATTTGACACAAAAAAATTGAATTTGGTGTTTGTAGCCAAAAGAATTCAATTAGCAATGAAAGGACTAACTTGTCCCTCTCTTTTGATCCAATTACTATAATTTCTTACTATCCTATTTTTTTAGGGGTATAATTGGCAACCAAACTTTAATATAACATATCTAAAAATCCGTGCCTTGGAATTTTACAAATTTTATCTCGTTGGAATGATTTTAAAAAAATCTACGCAATGATTACAAACAACAATATCAAATTTAGAGTTTTTACGAAAAATTCTGAGGTGTTTATCATTTTAGGCACAATTTTCGAAAATTAAATGTACATCCATTATGCAAACCACCACAAAGGATACATAATACTTTATGTAGCCATATTTTGGTTTATGCATCAACTTATTTTCCGTTGCAACTAATAAAACGATGTACTCCATCCGTTTCAAGAAAAGTGATACTTTCACTTTAGGCACAATTTTTGAAAATTGAATGCATAGTCATTATGCAAACCACCACAAAAGATGCATAACACATTATGCAGTCATATTTTGGTTTATGCATCGGCTAATTTTCCGTTTCAGAAAAAGTGATACGCAAAATGATACTTTCACGTCGTGTCAGGAAAAATGATACTTTCACCCCGTGTCAGGAAAAATGATACTTTCAATACTTTTGCGCTGTGTCAGGAAAAATGATACTTTCGTGTCGTGTCAGGAAAAATGATACTTTTCCACCGTGTCAAGAAAAATGATACTTTCACGTCGTGTCAGGAAAAATGATACTTTCGCACCGATTTCTTCGGTCGGCCGTCCCACCGTGGCAGCGGTCCTCTAGTATATGCCACAGATATTACATAAATATAATAATGAAAATTACATGATTAACTTTATTTTATTTTTTTGATTTAGGGTTTTGATAATTTATTTTGGGTTATATATAAAAAATTATGTATAATTTTATTGGTTATGTTAATAATCATAAGAACACGTTTGGTTGAATTAATGACTTCTTTTTTTTTTGCTCGACCAAAATTGCATTTTATTAACTATTATCACCACCAAATTATTACAAAGGAGCCAAACAGGCTTACAAGAATTTTAAAACAAAATTAATAAAATCTAAAATAAGTTTGAAATTGTGTTCTAAAATGAGTGAGCTATTTTATGTGTATTCTTTCACACAATTCTTATTCAAACCACTGACCTTCTTTGCTAATTTGTCAGCACTGAAATTTACTTCCCTATAGCCATGTTCCACTTTATATCTCTGTAACCTGTCACATACTTTGTTCCATCTGGCTACAATAAACCATGGTAGTTTACTGGTTTTAAATGCTATAACTGCAGCTTTTGAGTCTGATCTGAAAACTACTTCAAAGTGGTTATTTTGAATTGCCCATTCCCCTTCACAAACTACAACCAGAATTTCTGCAAAGTAATTAGTAGCTACACCTACTCCACCTGCAACAGCTATTAGCAATCCCCCCATATCATTTCTTGCAATGAATCCATACCCTGCCATACCTGGATTTCCATTAGAAGCCCCCTCACAACAAATCAGAATCATTGGTGCAGTTGGAAGACTGAAAAAGTGTTAGAGCATAGCTCGGTTGAACCCACCAAGCATTGGTATGTCAAGTTTGGTTGTCATATTTTAGTGAATCAAAACTCATCTAAGAGTCGCTTGATTATGTACTAGAGACAACTTCGTATAGGTTAGACTAGAAAGTCTAGGAATACGAGACATACAAGTATTGCTCGAAGACCTGAAGAATGTGAAGAAGTAACGAGCTACAATGACGACATCATCCTTCCTCTTGAGGTTAGTAATATTGACTTGAACTGTTTCATTCCTAACGTATCTTTCAAATCGTGCTATATTGAAAACATAACTGCGAAGCTGTGAATGAATATTTTACTCCAGTAGTGAGACATGATCATATGATCATAGTATTAAGGAATTAGACTACGAAGTATAACGCTTATCTTTTGAACTTCGTAAATATGACATCGACATAATAGTATGAATGCTATTGTGATTATGTGTATGGGTAAAGGTGAAGATTTCATCCTAGGAAACAATGTTTACATTTGTTTAAAGGAAGTACATTCATGAACTTGTTTTATGAATCGAAAGGGAAATCGCTAGGTTTATTGGTATTGTTATTCATTGCATATCTTTGGATTACCAATATGTGTGAGTTATTATAACCGATCATAACTTGTTATGTATCTTGGTATAACTAATCACAATGCCTGACTTATGATTTGGTATGTGATCGCTGTCGTATACGTCAAAAATAATTCACTTTCTTACTCAACAAAATATAAATGAAGTATAAGGTAAGGAAGAGTTCGTTTCCACAGAGAGGCAATTATTGTTATAAAATTATAGTTTCTTAGTAACCAAATGGGAGAATTTTTGTTTTATCAATGCAATAAAAGTAAATCAAAGCAGTAAATAATTGGAAGTAATCTATAAGATGAGAATATTGGTCAAGAAATTCATCTTCACTCTTAAACAAGTGCTTGCAATGATTAGAATTACAATTTAATCTCTTTATCATCAAAAGCCCTAGATTATCAAGTGAGCAAGATAATCCGTTAATTTCCTAAGTTCATCAACACACACATTAGAGCTACGGATATGAATTCTACCTAAAGAATAACCTAACGCCTTGCGCTAATTAAGTTGAATTCCTAAGAGCATTCAGTTTCAGAAATAGGCTAATCAATGCAATTGTCATACATTGCGCATGACAATTCGGACAATGGTCAAACTCTACATGTGATTACAAGAGTGTATCACTACAAACCGTAATCATATCATGCTACTTGTATTTAGGGTTATCGCTCGATGATAAACCCTCAATTAGCTATGGACAAGATGCAAATTCAATTAATTGGCCACTTAACTAAACAAACATCTAAACCCTATCACAATACATCAATCATGTGATTATAAAAACAGTAGAGATTTGAACGATAATCAAGAGAGAAAACTAATGCATTAATCAAAAACAAGTTTTAGAAATCAGATTACATCCTTAACCAATAATATAGAATTTAGCTACTCATAACTATGGAGTTCATCAACATAATAATAATAATTGAATCAAGAAGATGAAAGCAAAGCAAACCCTATTAGCATATGTAAAAGCGACTATCTCCAAAGCTCCAAGAATAATACGTCATATCCAAGTTGTAGAAGACTTTTCTTTTATAACTTTTCCTCTTCCCAAAACTAGGTCTTCAAAGCCCAATACAAAGATGTCCACCAAACCCATATGTGAGAAAAACCCATATAAAAATCTCTGTCCAAAAGTAGTCGCCTGAAAACTGGTAAACTGGCCGGAAGTTGGACGGAAATTTACCGGCAATAAGCTCATGTGACCGGCAAAGTCCACCCGGTTATTGGTCAAACGGGTCAAATCGGTCAGGTAAACCGAGTCTATTGACTAACTCAGTTAGATCATGAGTCAGAACCGAGTCAGCTATTCAGGTGAGCTAACTGGGCTGACTTGGTTGAGTTGCCATGGCATAAGCCATTCGCACTGGCCATGACTAATGCTGCGCCATCATTGCTTCCTTTGGCCAATTCTGTTCCAGCCAACACACTTCACTGTAATCTCCTGAGCCTTACAGCACACAACCAAGACCAACAGCAATAAAGACATCCTGCTTCTTCTTAGCTTCAATTTCTCTGCTTCAGCTGCAATTTCTCATCCATGGCAACACACAACACCCTGCGAACTCCATTCCAGCACTGTTGACTGCATCTTCTGTAGCTTACAACCACCAACAAAGCCCATCGACAGTTCATTCGCACCATGACCAGTGCTCAATTCAGATCCTTCTCCCTGCAACAGCATATCACAGACAACCATTTCATTACCACCAGGTCATGGCATCAACGCCATCTGCATCTCCTTGAGATTAACCACAAATCCTCCATCAACATCATTTCTTCTATCCCCTGAACAATAAAACCCATCAACACAGCAGACCCAACTTCTTCTCAAAACGAAATCAAACAAATACCCATTAAAATCAAGGCTGTAACCACCACCAATTCCATTTTCAGATCAAAAGCCGCAACGGTTTCATCCATTGCATTACACTCTGCAACACCCGTTTCATGTAGCTTCACAACTGCAATTTCTCAGCTCCATTGAACCAAAAGCAACAACATCACCATCTCCCTGCTCTTACCTATCTCTGTAATTCTCAAGAACCCATTCTTCTTATCAGCTGAATCAACTTATTTCTTCCATTTTCTCCCTGAACCCATGACAGCCAAAGAACTTCGATTTCTCCGTCTCTATCAACAGCAGCAATTAACCATCTCTGCCATTAACATAACCTTCGAATTAAACCCAATTTCATAATAAATCAATAACCCCCAATTTCTGCTCAAACCCTAACTCAACGTCATCACACAGAAATTGAATCTTCGAATCTGCTGGATAATCTTCACCACTGATAACTCAAATTCAACCCTAGGTGTCAGCAGAAACACCCATCTCTAGCTGTTATTCTCGATTAATTCTTTAGCCACAGCTCCAATTTCTCAATCTCTCCTGAATTTCATCTCCCTATCTTCTCTTATAGCATCAGCTTCTTCCTCAATCAAATCTGGTTTCTTCAACAGCAACATCACTTCAAATGTTCACCCAAATCTGCATCTGAATCTTCACTCATCTGAGTTCTTCTTTTGAATTTCATCGATCCCATTTCTCCATCGAGATCTCTTTTTGACAGCAGCCGTTTTCTCTCTGCTCTAGTGTTGAGAAGATAATGATTGAGAAATAATCCCCACAGAATTCCAGGGTTTTGGTAATGAGTAAAACTGATATAGGCACCAGCTTTCGGATGAGGGCCTCACATTGATATTTGGCTTGTCAGTTTCAGCAAACTGACTGCCTAGTCTGTTTCTTTGCTCAACTGTCAGTTGCGGGGAACTGATAGCTCATTCATTCTTCGCTAGCGACTTGACCTTTTTGCTCTTTACGCTCCAAATGGACGTTTTCTCCTTCTTTTGATCCAAATGACTCCAAAGTACCTAAATACTCAAAAGTAAACATAAGATACATATTTTACAAGAGAAATAGCAAAGAAAGCATAAACAATAAATAAATATCAAGGTGTTTACAACACCTATCAGTATGACTAGTTTTTATTAATTAGTGTAACCGATCCTAAGTAATCACCTGAGATGGTATGATAGATATTTGTAATTGGTGTGACCAATCCTAGTAATTGGTGTGACCGATCACAAAAGAGTTGTGTAATCGATCCTTATAATTGGTGTAGCCGGTCCTAGTAATTGGTGTAACCGATCCTGGTAATTCGTGTAACCGATCCTAGTGACTTGTGTAACCGATCACAAGCAATACCATGAGTAAATGGTAACCGGTCCTGGTAATTGACGTAACCGATCCTGGTAACTGATGTAACCGGTCCTGGTAACTTGTGTGTCCGATCACAAGTAATCCATATTAAGGTATAACCGATCCTAGTGAATGGTAGAACCGATTGAACCTATGATTGTGATTTGATATTTGATCAATCACATCGTTGTCTAGCAATACAAATGAACCAATTCTAAACTTGTTTGGAAGTGTGGTATAATCGATTCCAAGATTGTAAATATGAAAGATGATTTACAAAGAAAAGATGTCAACATACTTTGAACACGAACAATGACTCTTATCTTTTATTGTTCAACGAAATTCCTTAATTACTCAAGGAGATCCCGGTCCGAAATAAATTAAGAATCTTTTAATTAAGGTTGTTAGTTTTATATGCTTTAATAACCAGCAATTACATGCATATCTCTAGAGAATAAAACTTAGTAATGTGCATTTACTAATTGAAGATTTTCAATTGAGAGATTTCAGAAAATATTGGACAAAGCATTTCCAGGAATTATGAAAACCGATTTGGGCATTTATTGCACATCTTGAGAATAATTCGGTTTTGGAAATTCCTTGGTGTCCAAACATCCCTGGTCTATAAATACCTAAGTTTGCATTTCTAGCAAACTATCCTAACAGCCAGGAAAACTTCATCTTTTTGTTGTTTCTGGTGGAGCCGTATATCCGGAGAGGAAAGTACCCTAATTAGGTGAAATCTCTTACAATCGCTCGTTTAAAGACTTCTGTGGGATCAAGAAGCTCTACGAGTACCGTTGGTGGGAAACTAGATAATTGCAGTTTATTTTTTTTCGATTTATTTTATTGACTAACGGTTATTGAACTTTGATTGCACCTAGTTTGTTTATTCTTGAGAATCTTCTCTTCTGATATAAGATTCACTCAAACTAGATCGAAGTGTCGACAGGATCTTTAAACTGTTTGTAGATCTAAAGACATCTTGTGATAATCCATTGTTAATAGATTCCGTTCTATGCGTGATTGATCACAAGAGATTGAAGTGGTGTTGTGTAGCTTTAATTGAAGATTAAAGAAGATTTGAAGACGAAGAAGATTTCTTGTTGGTTTCTCATATCTTTGTGTATCACAAACCTTGATCGGATGGGATCCAACTAAAATCATATTTATTCGATTGATTAGTTGCGTGAGATCGGTAACACCTAATAGTTCTCTTGAGATCTATTTTGATTGTTACAAATCCGAATCTTATTATTTAGGTAATAGAGATTGGATTGATCTAACCAGGCAAAGGAGTTTATTAGTTTAAACGGAAGAGCCTTTGCATATGACTTGAGATATCTTTATCTGGAAAGAATCAATAGAGTTGTTACCAGACAGATTTGTTGTTCCTTTACTGTTTGGAATACGATCCAAAGGAATTGTTCCAGTGCGTGCACTTATTGAATGTCGGAAGCGCAGGGATACTGAAGAAACTAAGTGAACTAGGTTTAGTTGCTTGGTCTCAACTATACGAAGTTGGTTTAGATTTTCTATAGCAGCTTAATTCTGAGAGTATTCAATTCTGGACTTGGTCCCGGGTTTTTCTGCATTTGCGGTTTCCTCGTTAACAAAATCTTGATGTGTCTTTTACTTTTTTATATCCGCAATTATAATTGTTTATTATAATTAGAATTAAAATACACAAACGTTAACTCTGTATTACTTGATGGTGATCCTATAGAGTTTGGTTAACTCCGAACCTATTATCAAGTAATCACACTTTGATTGTTGTATTGTCTCGATCTCGTATCCATAGACGATCACACAAAGTGTGAATACCGATTTGTCGTATTATCTCGACTTTGTCCATAGACAATCACTTTCGGTAAGAGGACTTATAAGTGGATAATTTAAATATTGTGGTGTATTTGGGTACCCTCGTCTTTTCAATTGGTATCAGAACGGGAAAACACGAAAAGATCTAACAATCTGTATTTAGTGCGATCCAACCTATAAGAATTAAATCTAATGAACGATTCTGTTAACGTAATGCAAGATACCAAGAGTTCATAATTAACTCTTAATGACGATAAAAACATTGTTTCTTCGAATATAGAAACATCTCCGTCAAAAGAATTATACGAAAAATTTCTTTCGTGTTCAACCGAACTTATTCATGCATTAGAAAGAGAAGGAAAACTTCTAGAAAATATAAGATGTCTGCAAGTCAAGAATGATCAACTTGTTATTGATCTTGCCTCCTCAAAGGTTGAAAATAATTCTCAACATATACAGAATCTTGAGGATAAAGTAAGTGCTAGTCTTTCTCGAGCGGAAATTTTAGAGAAAGATCGTAATGCTGCTCTTGAAAAAGTTTGTTTGTTGGAAAAGAAACTTGTTGAGTCTGAAGCAAGGATTAACTCCCAACAAGTAAGTTTTGAAGAGAAAGAGGTGTATATCTCTCTCAACAAAAACACCTTGAGGCCAATCTAACAGGAGCTCTTGATAAATTCAAGAAGCTAGAAGAGGAAATTTTGCACTTGAAAAAGCGCATTGATAGCTCAAACAATATAACCTCAATGTTAGATTCAAGTATAAATCATCGTGATACACGAGGATTGGGCTATAAGGGAATAGATGCTTCAAATATTAGCAAAGAGGTAAAATTTGTTAAAGCTACAAATTCTTCTCAACCAGAGGCTTCCACTAATGCTCCCATTTCTTGTAAAGAAGAAAATCCTGTCATGCCTAAGAATTGTGTTCAACCAGTCTCGTCAAGTGCAACAATCAAAGAGAGCACTTCTGCTAATGTCAAGAAAGCAGCAACGTTGAACAAAGATAAGAAGAAGAAGAAAACTCGTCGAGCTCCAATGCAAGTGGATCCACAAAAAGGTAACATTAAAACTCATTCTCCTTATGTTACTAAGCATTGTTGTTATTGTGGTAATAAAGGGCATGTGGAATGGGGATGCAAGATTCGTAAGATAGAAGATACACTTTCTTTTGTGTTAAACGAATTGGCTAAGATTGCTCCCCAAAGGAACTCGGATCGTTATTGTCTTAAGTTTAGGAAAAAGAATTATTATAATGATAATTCAAATTTTGCCTATCGCTCAACAAAGTCATCTTATAAAAGACCTAATTATAGAAAGAGAGATGACTTTGTAAATGCAAAGACAAGATCTGATGTTCCAAATTGGAGAAAGGATATTTCGCAAAGTATCCAAAAGGGAAATGGTCATAATGGTATGAAGGAGAAAGTATTCAATTCTGGACTTGGTCCCGGGGTTTTTCTGCATTTACGGTTTCCTCGTTAACAAAATCTTGCTATGTCTTTTACTTTTCTATTTCCGCAATTATAATTGTTTATTATAATTAGAATTAAAATACACAAACATTAACTCCGTATTACTTGATAGTGATCCTATAGAGTTTGGTTAAGTACGAACCTATTATCAAGTAATCACACTTTGATTGTTGTATTTTCTCGATCTCGTATCCATAGACGATCACACAAAGTGTGAATACCGATTTGTCGTATTGTCTCGACTTTGTCCATAGATAATCACTTTCGGTAAGAGGATTTATAGGTGGATAATTTAAAGATTGTGGTGTATTAGGGTACCCTCGTCTTTCAAAAAGACCTCCATAACCCTGACATTATAAGTTTGTCTGTATTTAACCCCAAAAAAGCTTAAAATCTGGAGATCATAATCTCCATTCTTCATAGAGACCTTTAATCTACATTCATACTCTCCAGTTAAAAATATTATTTTCTTCTTAATCATCTCAAAGCTTTCAGTTTCTTCATCAAACACAAGACTGTTCCTGAAGAACCAGATTTCTCTCAAGGTAATATATGCAGCTGCTATCCATAGTTCTTTGATCAAGGAACTTTTATGTTTGTCCAACCCAAAAATGTCATGAAATGAGCTATGATTTTTGAATTTGAAAACACCACAGATCCATAGCCATAATCTAACACTGAAATCACAGTTCCATAAGATATGCTCAAGAGTTTCCTCTTCATCGTCACACATGTAACATCTGGAAACTAACTGCATTCCTCTCTTTTTAAGTTTTTCATTAGTGGCACAGATTCCTCTAGCTATTTTCCAGACATTACTTGCAATTGTTAGGAGAACACAAGCATTCCATATCATTTTATACTTCTTCCTGACATGATACTTTTTCCTGATACATTGAGTTGCTGAAGCTACACTGAAATTTCCATTTGTGGTTTCACTCCACACCAATCTATCTTTTCTTCTATCCACTACTGGCAAATCATGAGGGTCAAAAAATTCAAGTAGCTCTGAAGATATTTCATTCACCCTCTACTAAAACAGAACTTACTTTCTGATTTTTATGTTGTTGTATATACTCATGACCAGGAAATTGAGCACACAAAGCTTGATTTTTAATCCAAATATCCTCCCATAAATCAATATAAGATCCATCTCCTATTATCCACCTTGAATTATTTTTCACTTCATTCATAACACTCTTAATACCTGGCCAAATGGAAGATTGTTTATAATATGATATTCATTCCCCATTTTTCTTCTTGAATTTAGCTTGAAAAAAAGAAGACCACTCCTCATTACCTTGCTGAATTATCCAATTTATTTTCATCAGTAGTGCTCTATTTATAATATCTAACCTTCTTATACCCAATCCTCCTTCCTCCATTGGTGAACAAGTTTTTTCCCATTTAAGTGTGACTAATTTTTTGACATTTGGATCTACTGACCATAGGAAATTCCTTACGATTCTTTCACATTCCTTTAGCACACTTCTTGGCCATTTATATATGGACATATTGTGACTGGGATGCTACACATGACTGCTTTAACCAAAACTAATCTCTCTTGAAATGCCAACATCTTTCCTTTCCAACCTGCTAGATTATGATATAGTTGCTCAACCACATTCCAGACATAATTTGACTTGACTCTGCCCTTAAATAACATTACCCCTAAGTACTTGTCAGAGAAATTTGAAAGTTGCATTTGACAAACCTCAGCAATTGCTTCCCTTCTCATCTGAGTAGTTCCACTTACAAAGCACTTACTCTTGGATGCACTGATGACTTGGCCAGAGGATGTTTGGTATTCAGCTAGAGTTGTCATCAATCTCCTGACATTTCTTTTATCACCATTACAGAAAAGGAACATATCATCAGCAAAAAATATATGTGTTGGGCAAATTCCATTTCTGTTAACCATGAGAACCAGTGTATTTTCCATCACCATTTTAGTTAATCTTCTACTAAGTACATCTTCAGCTATAATGAACAAAATGGGAGACAGTGGATCTCCTTGCTTCAGCCCCCTACTTATTGAAAAGTAACCTTCTGGTCCTCTATTTACCATAATTGAAATTCTTGCAGATGAAAGTAAAACCTGCAGCCAAGAAATACGCTGGTTGGAAAAACCAATTCTTTTCAGTACTTCAAATAAGAATTCCCACCTTAAGGAGTCATAAGCTTGAGTAATATTAATCTTCATAGACACATTTCCACCTCTTCTTGTTGTGTCAATCTCATTCACCATTTCAGATGCTAATACAATCTGCTCTTGAATGGTTTTCCCTTTGAGAAAAGCCCCTTGTTGTGGAGAAATAATCTTACTTAGTATGCTGCTTATTCTCATTGTCAAAATCTTGGTAAAGATTTTAAAGAAGAAATTAGAAAAACCAATTGGTCTAAATTGATTAGGTTTTTTTGCATTCTGCACTTTAGGAATCAATACCAAAAAATTGGAGTTCAAACCATCTGGAATAATGCCCCTTCTCCAGCAGTATTGGATGGATAAAGTCATATTATCACCTACTATATCCCAGCACTTTCTATAAAACCAACCCCCAAAACCATCTGGACCTGGTGAGCTATCAGGATCCAAATCATGAACTGCTACGTTTACTTCATTTGCAGAAGGAACTGAATCAATGAAACTTCTATCTCCATTGCTAAGTATTTCTGGGACTCCACACAGTAATTTTTCTGACATTTGTACTTCTTTAAATTTGAACTTTCTTCAAAATGCTTCACAAGTACCTCAAATATTTCTTTTTGAGTTGCAACCAGACTACCATTTTCATTTTCTATTTTACAAATTGTATTCTGAGCATTTCTGATCTTCATGTTTGTATGAAAGATTCTAATATTTGATGCTCCTTCCTTCAACCATTTAACTTTGGATTTTTGATGCAGAATTTCTCTTTGTTGATCTATTATTATTTCCTGTACTCCTCTAGTTGTAATCAAGTTATTTAATAGTGTGATATCCTATGGATTTTTATCAGATAAGAGAGCAGCTGCTAGTACATCCTCATCAGCCTTTAGCATTTTAACATTCGCATCTCCAAAAGTTTCCCAATTCCATTTTTTTCAATATCACCTTTAGGTTCTTCAGTTTTTGAATAAATACAAAGATAGGGGTACCCTGTATTTCTTTTTGCCATTCAGTTTCAACTACTTTCATGAAGCTTTCATTGGATGTCCAAACCTTCAAAGCTCTAAATGGAGCATTAAGAGGTTTAAGAAATGATTTATTTGCACCACATAATGGACCATGATCTGAAATTCCTCTGGTACCCACCTTATACTCCCAATTTGGATATAAATCTAGCCATTTTGTATTATATACTGCTCTATCTAAGTTACATAGAATCCTTTTAAGCCCCACTCTATTATTGAACCAAGAAAACTCTATCCCAGATTTTGGAGCATTTATAAGTCCACATGAATACCATTGATTAAAATCTAGCATATCTGCTCTTAATGGATGCCTTCCACCTTTCTTCTCCTCTATTGTTAAAACCACAATGAAGTCTCCAATCACCAACCAGGGAAGGTTGAATGTATTCATCGCTTCCAATTCTTGCCACAAGCTTCTCCCATCTAAATAAAGATTAGCTCCATGGACACCAGTAACTAAAAAAAACCCAACATTCACAGTAATAGCTTTTCTTGATGAAGAAATAACTATTGGATCGAAAATAGAAGCATTCCAACACAACCATATGTTTCCTCTTCTGTCTGCACTACTATTATTAATTAAACAACTTTTCATTCTCATCAATCTTAACATTTTGGCATATTTTGAATTTGCTCTCACTTTTGGTTCAACTATCCAAACCAAAGAAGGACTAATTTTTTTAACTAAACTCTGTAACTTGTCTTTGGATTTAGTTCTCCTTAATCCTATGACATTCCAAAACATTACTCTCATTTAGAAAGAGGTTTGTGAATAGGAGGGCTCTTCCTCCCATTATCATTTTTACTTACATTTTTAGCAGCCTGTTTTCTTGTAACAACTTTTGGTACTTCGGTCTTTTTAGGAATTTCCAGAATGACTTCTTTCACTGTTGGAATAAGTTAAATAACATTAGTAGTAGAAGACATACCAAGCTCAAGCATTCTATTTACCTCCAGGGGTGGAAATTATTGAATAGAGTCAAGTACAGGTTCCACTTCCTTAAGTACTTCAAATCTTCCAGAAGTTAGCTCACCTTCCTCCTTAGATTCCTCATGAGGTACTATCTGTGGAGTTACAACTTCTTGATACTTGTTTGTACCAGAGACACTGACATTTGTATCACCATTATCTGATTGACATATATCAAATCCAATTACCATATTTTGATCCTCTTTATTCTTGTTTCTTCTTCTGTTATTTCTAGTTTCATTAGCAGTATATGTTTTTCCATCTTCCTTCTGAGTAGTTTCCTTCCTTTTAATTCTACATTCAGAAACAAAGTGCCATATCACTTGACAGTGGTTACAAATTTGGGTAACTTAGGTATATGAATCCTCTTAGAAAACCCCCCATACTTAGTTTTGACCCATACTTTATCAGGAATTGGTTTAGTAAGATTAATTTCAACTAACACACTGGCATAGTAACCTATTTTCCTTCTTAATGTTATCTCATCCACCTTCACTGGTCTTCCAAAACCTCTGCCAATATCTAACATGATATTTTCTTTCCAGTATTCAATACTCAAACCTGGCAATTGACACCAAACAAAAAATGAAGAAGATTTTTGATTTGCTGGTTTAAAGTTTGGTTCCCAATTACGAAGTTTCAAGCTCTGCTTCTTTACTTCCCAATAGCCAGACCAGACATGGTGTTTATCTTCATCATTTTCAAGCTTGATCACAAAAAAAAAAACTTTCCCCAAAGGTATTAACTGACAATTACCCTTAAGTTTCCATTGAGCTCTGAGAGCTTTTTCTGCAACTTCTAAAGAGAATTTCACAAAATCCAATCTACTTATTAAACTGAATTTCCATTCATCAATACAACTATCAATATCATCATCTGAAATACATATTTCAGGTTAATTCACACTTCTTACATCTTCATGGTTTTTCTCAGAACCAAAAGGAGAATAAAAAAATCCATATCTAAAAATATTTTCCATCGAAGTTAATTTGATGGTTTTTCAACTAATAACGAGATTCAAACCAATTTAATACAAGAGAAAGAAGAAATATCAGTAGAAACCTGAACACCTATCATTAATGATCATTAAGAATTCACCTGAGATTATACTAAATTCAACGACAGGAAAAAAAAAATCAACTGAGTTGATCGCCCGATCCTCAAAACTCTCTTTCCTTAACTCAGACTGGTTCCAGTTAATTGAATTGATGACTTATTTTATGTGGATTATAGTTAATAAAAGCATAGGATATATTTAAGAAAAGCCTATGGGAATGAGCAAGCTATCCAAAACTGAAGTTGGAAATTTCTTAATAAAAAGTGTGTCACTTGCTGACATGAAGCGGCCCAAACCCAGGAAACTTATCCTATAGTTTATATTTAGCCCAACTAATACTTACATTTAGTCCATTAAAATTTAAAGGTTTATATAAATGTTTTCAATCCGCCCTCAACTTCAATTTCTAGCTCCGCCCTTGCATTTACAAACCTAATATATAAACATAACAAGATCAACAACAACCATCTTGGTGGGTTGGACCAAAAGTACCATAGATTGGATCAATTTATTTTGGATGGGAGGCTAGAGGAACAGGAGGAATAGGTTTCATATGTAGGAATTTTGCGAAAACAACTCTGGTAGTAGTAGCTCAACCTCTAGGAATCACCATCGTACTAATAACTGAAACATGGGAAATGCTATTAGCATCAAGAATGACAATTCAGAATTGGCCAAGTTCTATTCGAAACAGATTCGGAAAACCTTCGGTTGTTCCTAACATCTAACGCTGAACCTCCTTGGTACATAACAAGAATGATCATAAAAATCATGTAGAGAATACGCCAAATTTTATATTACGCTATCCAACACAATTACAGGAAGCGAAACCAGATAACCGACGGTCTGGAAAATCATGCAATAGATGGCAATCTGGTGGGTAATCTTACAACAACATTGGGGACCATACAACCCTATCTTTCTTAAACCAAATTGTACTAAATGATTCTATGGATATGAAATACCCTCGTGTAATCGCTCTCTAGTAATCTATATAAATTTCATGCTTACAAAAATATGAAGTGGCCCATACAATTTTTATGTTCGTCTTTCTTGGAAATTGGATACAAGAGTACAAGACACTAATTAGTACTCCAATTTAAAAAAATTGGTGTTAAAAAGTTTCGAACTCAGGTCACTGGTACCATCATTTAATGACTTTTCCACTGCACTATAGTGATATTGGCAGTACTCTGATTTCATATTGCTCTAAGTTCCCTTGCCCAGACAATGATAGGAAGTCTGACGACTTGTTTCTTATAGGTGAGGCATTTAAGGAGTGTTTGTATATCAAAAGCAAGAAAAAAAATTACTTCATAAACAGTTATTTTCCTTTGCATTTATAATTCATTTTCAAATTTTATTTAGAATCTCATATTTGTCTTTTTTGTTTCTAGAAGCCGATTTTTTTTTCATAATATGGAACCGAACATCCTATAAATATTCTAATAGGCCGCTTGAATACTACTTAAAAAGTTGTTTTTTGACTGCTAAAAACAAAATTCAAAAGTTAATTTGGGTACACAATTTCAGAATGACTTCCAAAAGTAAAAAATAATATTAACTTTTTAAGATTACAATCTATTAAAAAAATATGAGTTTAATCATCGTTTACAGATTCCTTGAAATTGACCGGTAACCAAGCGACAAGCTGGGCACCTACCCCTTTTTGGATAACTAAGTCTAATCTATGAAAAAGAAAGCAACCTAACTGAGTCGTGGCATCATAACTAGCAATACAATTTTTTAGTATTTTTAGAAAAGTAATAGTATCTTCACCCAGTTCCCCAAGAGTAGTGAACGCCAAAACTCCCAAACCATAGCCATGAGCACTATATTTGTCGAGGTACTTATTGTGCTTATGCATGACTGCGTTAGATATTGCTCGCCTAAGAGTAAAGGAACGGATACCATCACATGTGAAAGGCGAGACCCCTGTAACATCGATACAAACATCTTGACCGTTCTCCCAATTGTATTCCAAAACATCTGCAGGACGCAAAGCACTGCCATTATCAGACAAAAATCCAAGAGACACCTCTTTCCTTGCCGAAACACCCGCTCTGTAATAAATGTCAGCAAAAACATCTCTAACAAGATCATGACAGAACTTAAGCCCAACATCACTCACAGAATGTAAAGCGTGATCTCCAAAGATATCCATCTTCTTGTTGCAACTGGGGCAAGTGCTACCAATGTCAAATAACGGGATACCGAGCATATAGTAAAGAACCGAACTAAATTGTCTAGGTCCAATACTTTGGTTAAGCCCAACAATAGGCACAACTAATAGATAATACTGGGCATGTTCGATCTTGTTACACTGCAGCAAGGTGGAATCATGATCTGTCATTGTGAAATTGCTAAACAGCTCTTTCGTAACAACGTCAAAGTAGGAAACTGCTAAAGTTAACATGGGATGAGGGGCAGTTTCGTACCCGCTAAAATTAGAAGCTGACAAACCACATACTCGTGTAACTGTGAAGAGGTTACTGATATGCAGTACCAAGAGCGGACATGTACTTTTATAAAGCAGAATGTTTTTACTTCTGATTTATGATATTGGCTTGCTTCTGGTATCCAAAAATACTATAGAAATTTTTAAAATACAAGTGGTGCATTGTCTACTGAGTGTAAATATCTGATATAAAACTCTCTAGCATCATGCATTCATGCTACATACTCTTTGATGGTTGTGTGAATCCCAAACACGATCATTGTATAAGTTTCTATTAGAAATTGATTTTTTGCCAAGTATTAGTGTCTCCTGTAATATTTAATACCTTGGTACAATGGTCCCTAGACAATTCCTAAATCCCATTCATTTAGGAATTTTAGCGATTCCAAGGGTTCGAACACTGATCTCCACACCGGGAGGGAGCATGAAAACCATCGGACCACTTGATGGTTCTCAACATTGTTGTGTTCGGCTTATGGAGGATGTGATACTAATCATCGGCTTATGGAGGATGTGACACTAATCAGGTACCCACGTGGGGAAAAGAACCCGTCACGTGAAGTATTTAGAACCGGTATAAATTTTGAAGAGTAAGGGGAAAGAGCGAAATATGATGTCCGTCCATGTGTTTGGTCACGAGAGGTTTGCGTGGCCAAGTAAGTATCCAGTAAAATTCAGCACTATAATGTTCGAAATACATTTTTGTTTTCCAAACTCAATCTGGCTCAACTCAAGTTACTTCTTCAGCTCAAGCCACCGTTGCAACTAGATACTGAGCGTGTAGGGACTAGCTCGTCCGATTTAGGGCCTATGGCCCTTTTTACTTTTTGATTCTGTAGTATCGAAACAAACAAGCTATATCACTGTGACTTGACTACTGTCTGATCCTAAGTATCTGAAAATCTCCGTATTAAGTGCCCCACATGGCCACATCCCTTGATCTTTTCCTTTGGGTTCTTATCATTGTCAAAGTTTGGATGCCGTCTGCTGTATAGTTCGAACAGGTAATGTAGGTTTCAATTAACAAGATTGATATTTTTTATCTAGAGAGAAATTTTACTTTGATCGTCGAGTAAAATATTATCTAGTGTGTAGCTTTTCCTAGAGAAAAATCTTTTCACATTACAAAATACAAATCATAAAATAAGTTTTTCATTTTGAGCACATGAAAATTGCACAATGCTAGTCATTTGAAATTGAAATTATGAAAGAAATTTTATTGTGGGTATGGAGACAGAATTTTAAAGGTGGGCGGGATTCATGGGGTCATGGGATTTGGTGGAATCATGATTTTCATAGTATATTTAGTTGTCGAAATCCAAGAAATTCACGTTTCTTTGGAATTCGTATTCCAGAAAATTTTCTATTTTGAGTACTAGTCGTCCCCTTAAGATGTGCTAAGAAACTCGTTGAGGGATTTTTTCCCTTCTTTTTATTGAAAAGACTGACATTATTGTTATTATCAGATTAAATTATTAATGTTATCAAACAATAACAAACTCTCAATAATACTATACGAGGTTTTTCTAACCATACTCTAGAAATTTTAAACTTCTTACTGAACTTTGAAAGTTCATCAACTATAATATTATATATTCTAGGAATGAAACAACACTACCAGTTCTGAACGCCTTCCAAATTATTAATAACTCTAGTAGAATAACTTTGATTTCCCATGTGACAATTGGGGAGAATTGTTGATGATCCAGTAATGACTTTGAGGTCATATTCAATGACATTGTGTATAGGATGTAGTTCTCTGCTCCAATTAAGTGCATCAAGGAAAACTAGGCATTCTGCTTCTCCGAGTCTTTTATTCCCGAATACCATTTTGCGTACCAACCCCACCATTTTCCTATAGAATCACGCAAAACTAAACCAACACCAGTTAGACCTGTATTAGGATCAAAAGAAGCATCGCAATTTATGGTAAGAAAGGAACGTATTAGTGGCTTCCAATGTGGAGAAGTTTGCACATTTCTCCCAACAGATAAATTATGTAACTCTTTAGGTTTGTTCAGCTTGTCCAGGTAGGTAGCAAAGCTAACAACACTTCTAGCAGTGACTCTAGGGTCTGGTGAGATATTTTGGAAGAGAGGTTCACATCTTTCTTTCCATGTACCCCAAGTTACTACCATTTTCAGGTTCAACCATCCACTTAGTGAACTATCCATCTTATAAAAGCTTTCAAAATTGGTAGCTACAGAGTTGTAATTTCCTAGAATAGCCATACTGCCTCGTGAGACTTTCATCCGTATAACTCTTGCAAAAGGACACATAGAAAGAACATGCCATGTACTTTCATGTTGGTTGCTCAGTGGACATTGCTGACCTAAGTATCTACAGATTCTTGATAGTCTTTTTTTAGTAAGTAGGATATCAGGGAGAGATTTCCAAAAGAAATGCTTTCCTCTTGGCCAAATATTTATGCACCATAAATATTTTTATCTGATAAAGGTATCTTGAATTTTTGTAGAGACTCGAAGGTTTCCTAAACTCATCTCGTAAAGCTTGTTGTAAGCAGAGTTCAAAGTAAATCCTTCATGTTTAGTTAATTTCCGGATTAATATATCTTCTGCATCACTAGGAATCTCATATTAAGAATGAGTTCTGCAGTGGCTTGACCAAAGAGGTAGAAAATTAACTGCACGTTCCGTTCCTTCTCACTTATGTTCATAAGCTCACTGACCCAGTGAAGTTTTCATTATCTAAAGCTTTCTGTCTTGGTATTGGTAGGTGATAAGCACGTAAGTGTGATGCATTTTCACCCATAACTACATTATCTATGACTCATTTTATTTCTAATAAAGTTGTTTTAAGTCTTTTCTAGGGATAAGCTCTTGCGAAAAAATTGGCTCGAAAAGTGGTGTTTTACACCCCAGGATAGAGTACTAAAGGCACCCCAGAAATGCACCGGAAGCACCGCAGAAATACACCGGAGGAACCCCGAAAAAATGTTGAAAACACCCCAGAAAAAGTGTTAAAGGCACCCACCAAAATTACTAAAGGCACCCTCAAAATGGATAAGGGCACCCCTAAGGCAGCCGAGATGTTAAAGGCGCCCGTTTTTTGGATCAGGGCACTTCATCCTCTACATTTCAAAAGTTGAGTTTTTGGCGGGAAATTGGTTCTTGAAAACCCGAGAGTTTGCAGTGGAGATTTCGACGAGTTTGAAGGAGATTAAATAGCTGGAATTGGCATCAAATATCTTGTGTTGACTAAACAAGGTGGTAATGTTGTCAGAATCAACTAACTTTGGCTACAATCACGTGTGGGATAAAACAGGGAATACGTGTATGGGAGGATTTTCTTCATTAAAGTCGAGAAGATTTGGGGAGATTTTTCTCTTTCAAATTAGTTGAGACCAGCCTGTTTGATCGAAACAGAGATGGTAAGAGCTTTAATTTCGAGAAAATAGAAGTGTGGTGTGATTTGATTTGGAAGAAAACAGGGCACGTTTGTTTTTGGAGATATTCTCGGGATTTTTACTTCATCTTTTGAAGGTTTGTATGAGTTTGAAGCGTGCTACACTTCTTCTGGAGCGTTTTTGAAGCTGTTGAGTGTATGCGGAGTACATGCAGACGTGTGAAGAAGTTGATTCAGGAAATTATTCCGGTGACTGCATGAGAATTATTACAGATATTTGCCGAGTTATTATGGGAGATTCTTGGTGCAGTTGGGTATATAAAGAGTGTAGGAGACTCATAGAGGGAGAAGGGAGAATAGGGAGACGTTTAGAGCATAAAAAAATCGAGAAAAAAAGTTACAGGAAGTTGCTGCTTTCTGCTGGTGAAGAAGGTACGAAGAACATAAGACCCTTAAAGACCGTCGTTCTTCAATAGTGCCAGTGACGGTATTCCTTTATCGTTTTCTGTAACAATTGATTTTGTAACAAATATAAGTGTTACAAAACCCGGTTTTTATCATTTTTTATCCCATTTCATCATTTGTGAACCATTTTTGAGCATTAATAAAGATGAATTTTGAGCATGTTTCCATGATAATGATGAGCTAATTCTCGCGTAATCAAGGCACGGAGGAAGCTATTTATGCATGAATAATTAGTAACTATTCTATTTTTCTTTAATTTGTATTTTATAATTCACTCAATCACTACTTTGTAGAATTTTAATTGTTTGCATAATTTTTCCTAATTAGTTGTGATTCAATTAGATAGGTTATACTTTGGTTAAATAATCTATGCTTAAGGGATACAATTAATGTTTGAGAATATACTTGATCATTTGTCAATTAAGAAAAAGAGATTTTAAAAATAATTAGAGTTTTGGAATTTTTACCATCATTCATTCATGTGTAATAGTGGAATCTAGTGTCTTGGTTATTTTCAATATTGAAATCAAATTTGGAATTAAATTTTCTCTATTTTTAGTTTAAATAAGTCTAAAATCAATTGCTTTCACAAGTCTTACGAACCTATTACTACCACTATTTAAAACCACATCAGTAGGTTGTTCATGCTAATGACCCAGACATCAAGCCAAATTTTGATTTTATTTCTTTTCTGCTTAGTCTCGAACAACTACTACTTCTGAGAAAATCCATATTCTCCTATAAACCTTTCCTAGCCAAACAACGATCATATTTTTACTAGAATGAATCATACTAGTATTTGGGAGGCTTTAACCTATAACTTATCAAAATAGATAAAATTCTCCATGCTGCTCTTACAAGCATAGCCTGATTAAGAATTTTCAGATCCCTGAATCCCGAGTCCAAATTTGTGCTCCCTCGATAAATCGAGATGCACATAAAGACTCTCTCTATCAGTCTAGACTTGGTCCAAATTACTATAAGTGGTTTTACATTTTACATTTTACATTTCCTTTTTTTTTTTTTTTCATTTTCCCCCTAAATTACGTTAGAAAGCAGAAGATAACAAAAAGGAAAATTAATCAGTTTGAAGAAGAAGAATTTAATCCTCTTGAAAAGAGTGAACGCAATGAATCTCCCATATAATATTTGACTTTAAGTTTCCTCTCCTTAAGACCATACCAGTTAAAGATGGTAGATTTAAATTTGTATTTTCCAAGATCTAATCAACTTTGAATAATCATAATTCTCGTTTAAAACTAGAACCAAAATTATAATCATCTCTTCTAAAATTCTAATCCCTAATTAAAATCATCAGCAACACCACCTTTATTACTAAATAACATCAACAAAGACAATACAAACCCATGATTAGCAGAAACTTGTGATTCTCGGTAGTATCTTGTGCGAAGTCATATAAATAACATAAGCTTTCATAGCAATCAAATATTGATTGTGTAAATGCATAGTAGTGGGACATGTATTATTATTATTATTATTATCTAATAACTTTTTTGTATGCTTGACTAACATTGTTGTTTAGCATATACCGGTTAATTTTATAGATAATGGAAACACAGAGGGGAGACACATACATGGAGAGACTGTGATCCGTGTGTGTGTTTTTTTTTTCGTTTTTAGGTTTCCAACGATATTTAAGAATAAAAAAATACTAACAAAAAAGGAAATAGAAACCACTAGTGGTAATTAAGACTAAGTCTAGACTAACAGAGAGAGTCGTAATTGTTAGAGCATTGCTCGGTCGAACTCGCAAGCGTTGCTATCTCAAACTTGTTTGTCAAGTTTAGTTGATCAAAACTATAAGTCTTGATTTCTAGTGTACTTATAGCTATGTCTCGGATTAGGATAGAATGTGTAGTTGAGCTTTAGAATTCACGACGTTCATCGATTGAAGACGAAGATCTACTGAGGGGAGCTTGAGGGAACTTCATCAATAAAAGGTATGTGGAGACTAAAACTTATCTATCACTCAGAAGTCTATTCTATTCTATCTCCTAATGAGACTAAGTCGTATAGCTATATAGACTTTTACATTATACACATTTGATATTTCTAGATGAGTTTATCTCGGTTATCCATTTCTTGAAATATGTGTTGGAAGCTTTTTTCTTTAACCATGTTCATCATTATTCTTGACGAGTTTAGTTGGAAATAATTTATTTGTTAGAAACTAAATATTAAGTCAAAGATGATCATGTGGAAATTGCCTTGAAACATCTTACATGATTTGTGTGAGACAATCATTTGATGTCGACTTGGAAAGTTTCGTATTGATCATTCGATCACTTGAAAATTACTTGAAGCTAATAGTTTGTGTGAGACAACTATTGTCGTCTTCTAAGGATGTTTCAATGATTGAAATGGGAGTTTAGAACAATTGACCATGTATGGATACAACACGGTATGCATACCTAGTATGTGAACTATATTGTTATGATTCAGGTTCGGGAACCTTGTTTGTGTACCTAGTATGCGAACGGTTTTAACTGTTAAGGTCCGGGAACCTTGTTTGCGTACCTAGCATGCAAACGGTTCTACCTGAGTTGGGTCCGGGATGGCTGTTCGAGTACCTGGTTCGCGAACGGATGGACAGGCCAAGGTCAGTAGCTGCTCTTCACGTACCTGGTTTGCGAACACAATGGTTTAAGTTCTAAAATCGGCTAAGTATGTTTTTCATACTCATGAACAAATACATTTATGAATTAAGGAATGCAATCTTTGCAAACCTTGGCTTAATGTTAATGAATTGATTCTTGTATAAGTACTTTGTACGATTACGAATCAATCCGATTTTGTTTCAATTGGTTCATATATATTTCTATGAGATAGTGAACAACTGAACAACTCTATGTAAAACACAGTTAGATTCATTTGATTATCTTTCATGATTGATTGATCATCATACTTGATCTAGAAGTGTTAGATGAATGTGGTCAAGACAAAAGTGTTCATATGGCTAGCTTCTGTTAACTGTTATTGAGCCAACTCAATATACACATTTAGGTACGGTTACCCATATCTAAATGAAGGTATATTTCATTTGTGTGTAACAAGCTAAGACCATCTAATGATGAAGATTAATTTCTTTATTATTAAGCAGACTTAACTTGAATCTTACATCAGGATTTCATCTAACGGTGAATATTGAATGTTTCGTTACTAAGCTATCTTAGCTTTGATTGTAAGCAAACCCTGATTTGAAAGACTATATAAGGGAGAACTCTAGCAACTGGAAAACCTAATCCCGGCACTTTCCCGTGTCGTAGTTGCGTACTAGAGTCGATTCTCCATTAACCTAGGTTTTTCCAAAAGCATATTAGGTTAACAACTTGAAGACTTCATTTGGGATTCGTGAAGCCAGATCCAACTATTTTCTCTGTAGTTGCGTATTCTGATCTTACTTGTTCTATCGTATTGAGTACTATATTCTCTAAGATTTGCTCGAGATTTATCTCCGATAGGTAAGATATAAAAAGTAATCACAAAGTTCTTCTCTCAGACTTTGTGGTTCCACAGTAACTTCTTCTACTACCATATAGTTAAGTTATTGTGAGGTGATTGATATTTCTAGTATGCTCTTTGGGAGTATAAGACCGTACTATCAATTAGTTCCTGTTCACCTTGATTTATCATAAGATGGAACAAAACTTCATAGGTAATTCTGTGGGAGACAGATTTATCTATCAGAATAAACTTATCTGTGAGAGACAAATTTGTTTACAAGTCTTCGACTTTGGTTCATAGAAACTTTTAGTTGTGGGTGAGATCAGCTAAGGGAATAAAGTGCGCAGAATCCGGCGTGGTTCTAGAGGCGTAAGGAACGCGATTGTACCTAATCGGTGTGAGACTTGGTTAGAGCTCAACTACATTCCAGTCCGACGTTAACTTGTAGTAGACTAGTTCTGTAGCGACTTAATACAGTGTGGTGTTCAATCTGGACTAGGTCCCGGGGTTTTTCTGCATTTGCGGTTTCCTCGTTAGCAAATTTTTGGTGTGTGTGTTATTTATTTTCTGCATTATATTTTTTTACATAAATGAAATATCACAGGTTGTGCGTAGTTTAATCAATTGGTAAATCCGTCCTTTGTTTGTTGGATATAAATTGATTGACACTTGGGCATTGGTCTTTGGTACTGTCCAAGTATTTCTCATATCAATCAGGATCATAGATTTCTATTTGTTTGATTTGCTGATTGAATTGAGAAAAAAAGATAAAAATCTTTGATATCTTTCTTGATAGAGCTCTCTTTGTAAGCTGGTGCTCTCAGAATAATATTGGAGTTAGTCCATACAGATTGTCGAACGAATTATTGGGTGTGGTTGTTGTACCCCCGCTTTTTCAGTAATGTGTAACCCTGGTTAACTGGGGTACTCAAATTTGGACTCCTGAATCCTTGACCACCAATTTCTTGATGTATGGCAAGTTTTTTCCATGAAGTTATTCAAACACCTTTTTTATCTTCATAGCCCCATGAAAAATCCCTATGATGTGCATCAATCTTATCAATGATATCCATTGGAATCTGCAGGTATGGTATTTGTGACTATTATAATCATATGATATTTTTAACGTTGAGGCAATGTACCAGGTATGCTACTTGGATGATATCAAAAATCAATATCCAGGATCAATCTAGTCGTATCCAAATAAAGAGGATCCGAATTCTTCCAAGCATGAAATTTGTTATCTATCTTTCGAGATATGAATTCTACAAGAATGAGTCTTGAAATTGATCACAACTAATATGGACTTAAACTACCTAGATTGAATACATACTACATGTGCTATTCCTATATTATAAAGATAAAACAATATAATTAACGCTGAAAAGGAAAAATACAAGACACCAGAAGTTTTGTTAACGAGGAAAACCTGCACCTGTAGAAAAACCTCGGGACCTCATCCATCTTTGAACACCAAACTTTATTAATCCGCTAAGGACACTAGATTACTATCAAAATTCAGATGGGAATGTTGTTGAGACCGAATTAACCCTCCAAGCAATTCAGCTGCAGTCGTGCTCTTTATGTCGCTGGAACCTCGCAAGGATCTACGCAATTGATTCCCTTAACTGACGTCCATTACATCCTAAGAGTTTCCTCAACCTAAGTGAATACTTTTGATACCAATCTGTCTCTAACAGATAAGCATATTTTGTTTCCCCTTAGATCTTTTATATCAAGGCTTTGAAGTCTTTTCACAATAGACAAAGCTAGCAAACCTCACTGATGCAAAATAGTTACACTCAGCTAACTGAGAAGCCTGGATTACTAACAACCTCTCAAGAATAATCTAAACAAATCAATTAAGAAGATTTATATATCTATCTTGAGGAATCACAAATTCTGAGACGAAGAGAACTTTGAGATTTCTATCTATCTTTTCCTGATCGGAGATTGACGAAAACCTCAATGATTAATAAGAAAAAGATCTGGATACACGAACTATCAGGTAAAAGATATTAGGACCTAGTTTCACAAATCCCTCAGTGAAGTCTTCAAGTCATAAACCTAATTATATTTCACAAAGGAAACTTAGGTTAATAGAGGACGACTCTAGTAAGCAAATAAGACACAAAAGTGTCATGGATTGAGAACTCCAGTTGCAAGAGCTTATCTATTTAAAGATTTTCAAGGCTTTAGGTAGCTTTGAATTCAAGCTAATATAACTTGAGATTCAAGCAAACACTATGGTCCAGGGTTTAAGCATGTGATAAGTTGAGATTCAAGCAAACACTAAGATAACTTGAGATTCAAGCTTAGGCTTTAGGTAGCTTTGAATTCTTGTTAGGAATTCATGTAAGCATGTGATAAGTTCACCTTGAAATTACATAGATACACTATGGTCCAGGGTTCAGGAATTGTGTACAATGATAGTTCATGGCAAATATGCCTTAAGAACTTATAAGCATAAACCGTGTTCAATAACACTCAAGACTTAAACCATGATTCAGAAAAATAAAGTGATTTAGTGAACAAAGTTGTTTAAGATATATATATCTGAAAACCGATCTTTGAAAATGCGGGGGTATAACAACCACACCAAATATTTCGTTCGGCAATCTGTATGGACTAAACTCCAATATAATTCCGAGAACATCAACTTAAAAGTGAGACTCAATCAAGAAAGATATCAAAGAGATTTATCACTTTCTCAATCCAATCAGTAAATCAACTAGATAGAAATCCGTGATACTGATTGAAATGAGAATAACTCGAACGGTACCAAAGACCAATGCCCGAGAGTCAAACAAGTTCTATCAAACAAACAAGGTCGGATTTATCAACTGTGATTGAACTACGCACAACCTGTGATATTTCAATTATATAAACAAATATAATGCAAAAAAGAAATAACATAGACACCAGAAATTTTATTAACGAGGAAACCGTAAATGCAGAAAAACCCCAGGACCTAGTCCAGATTTGAAAACCACACTATATTAAACCGCTACAGACTCTAGCCTACTACAATTTAACTTCGGATTGGAATGTAGTTGATCCCTAACCAAGTCTCACACCGATTAAGGTACAACCACGTTCCTTACGCCTTTTGAATCCTAGCAGGAATCTGCGCATGTGATTCCCTTAGCTGATCTCACCCACAACTAAGAGTTGCTACGACCCAAAGTCGAAGACTTATAAACAAATCTGTCTCATGTAGATAAGTTTATTCTTGGTTTTGTTTCCGTCTTAAGATAAATCAAGGTGAACAGGAAACTCAACTAATACCCCGGACTTATACTCCCGAAGAGAAGCCTAGAAATATCAGTCACCTCACAATAACCCAACTGATTAACAGAAAAAGTTGTTACAGAATCACAAGAGTCTGAGATGAAGAACTGTTGTGATTACTTTTTATATCTTACCTATCGGAGATAAATCTCGAGTAAATCTTAGAGAAGATAAAACCCAATACGATAGAAAAAGTATGATCAGAATACGCAACTACAGAGAAAATAGTTGGATCTGGCTTCACGAATCCCAAATGAAGTTTTCAAGTCGTTGACCTAATAATGGTTTTGGAAAACCCCAGGTTAATGGAGAATCGACTCTAGTTTGCAACTAGAACACATGGAAGTGTCGGGATTAGGTTTCCCAGATGCTAGAGTTCTCCTTTATATAGTCTTTCAAATCAGTGTTGCTTACAATCAAAGCTAAGATAGCTTAGTAACAAAGCAATTGATATTCATCGTTAGATGAACTCCTGATTTAAGATTCAAGCCAAGTTTGCTTAGAAATTAAGCAATCAATCTCCACCGTTAGATGGTATTAGCTTGATACACACAAATGAAATATACCTATATTTAGATATGGATGAACCGTACCCAAACGTGTATACCTTGTTGGCTCAATAATAGTTAACCGAAGTTAGCCACATGGACATTTATAGTTTATCCATATTCATCTAACACTTCTAGATCAAATATGATGATCAACCAACCATGATAGATAATCAAATGAATCTAAATGTGTTTCAAAAGAGTTGTTCAAATGTTCATCATCTCATACAAATATATATGAACCATTTAAAACAAAATCAGTTTGGTCAAGAACCAATTCATGAACATAATGCCACGATTTGCAAAAAAAGTTCGTATTCCTTATTTCATTAAAGTTCCAGGGACTTTAGTTCGCAAACGAACCTGAGTTCATGAATATGAAAATGCATACTTACCGATTTTAGAACCTAACCACTGTGTTCGCAAACTGAGTACGCGAACAAAAATTTCGGACTTCGGTTTTGTCCAGCCGTTCGCAAACACGGTACGCGAACAATAGCTCCGGACATGGCCTTGTCTAGCCATTTGCAAACAGGGTACGCGAACCTCCATATCTTTTCACAGGTAAACTAGTTCGCAAACAATAATTCCGGACCTGATCTAGACTTGCACAGTTAGCATACAAAGTATACAACCTGTATTATATCCAGACATGGTAGTAGTTCTAAAACTCTCATCTAATCATTAAAACATCCTTGGAAGACAATAATGGTAATCTTACACATACCACTAGCTTCAAGTAATTTTCAAGTGATTAATCGATCAATACAAAACTTCCCAAGTTGACATCAAATGATTGTCTTATACAAATCATGTAAGATGTTCAAGGTAATTTTCACATGATCATCTTTGACTTAATATTTAGTTTCCAACATATAAATTGTATCCAACTAAACACGTCAAGAATACGATGAACTTAGCTAAAGCTAAAAGCATCCAACACGTATTTGGAGAAATATATATACGAGATAAACTCAGCTTGAAATATTAAATGTTTATAAATATAAAGTAAAAGTCTATATAGCTATACGACTTAGTCTCTTTAGAAAATAGAATAAAATAGACTTCTGAGTGATAGATAAGTTTTAGTCTCCACATACCTTTTGTTGATGAAGTTCCTCCAAGCTCTTTAGTAGATCTTCTTCTTCAATTGGTGAACGCCGTGAAGTCTAAATCTCAACTACACACTTCTATCATAATCCGAGACATAGCTATAAGTAGACTGGAAATCAAGTATATAGTTTTGATCAACTAAACTTGACAAACAAGCTTGAGATAACAACGCTTGCGAGTTCGACCGAGAAGTGCTCTAACAATCTTAATTGATCTTTTGAAATCTAGGCTGCTCTTCGGGAGTCGTAAGTTCCATATTTGTGAGGTTTGTTAGATTTGTCTATTGCAAACAAATTTCTTCACCTTGATATTTGATCTAAACGGAAATCAAATAGGATTATCTGTTAGAGGCAGATTGGTATCAAAAGTCTGCACTTCAGCAGAAGGAACTCTTAGGTTGTAAATGACGCCAGTTAAGGGCATCAAGTGCTTAGATCCTTGCGAGGTTCAAGAGATGTAAGGAGCGCGACTATAACTGAATCACTTGGAGGGTAGGATCGGTCTCAACTACATTCCAGTCCGAAGTCTGATAGTAGGCTAGTGTCTGTAGCGACATAATACAATGTGGTATTCAAATTTTGGCGAGGTCCCAGGGTTTTTCTGCTATTGTAGTTTCCTCGTTAACAAAATTTATGGTGTTTTGTGTTTTTCCTTTTCTGCATTATATTGTTTATCTTTATGATTGGGTTTACAAAAGTTTATACTTATTCCATCTAAGTAGATACATCCTCTTAATTGTAATCGATTACGAAACTTGTTTCTTGTAGAATTCGTATCTTGAAAGATATATAACAAGTTTAATCACTTGGTAGAATTCTGATTGGATTATTTGGATACGACTATATTGATCTTGGATATTGATTTTTAAGATCGTCCAAGTACTCTGCTTAACTATGGGGTTCACGGACCATGTGTCTATACACATACTAATTGAGTACAGGTTGAGATATAAACTCTATATACATATTATCAAGGATCATTCAGTTGGTCTACTTGCTATTGTATTAAGTTTTGTCTATACAGGTTACCGAACAAAAAAAGTTGGGTACATTTGGTATCCCATGCGTTTTCAAATACTATCTTTTAGAGGAGAGTAACCTAATTAGGCAAAATATCTTACGTCCACTAGTTTAAAGACTTCTTTGGGATCAAGAAGCGTCTACTAGAACTGTTGGTGGAAAACTAGAATTGCATTGTCATAGTATTTGATTATTGATTTAATCGACTAACAGTGATTAACTATTGATTTGCACCTAGTTGGATTATTCTTGAGAGCCTTCTCTTCTGACATAAGGTCACTCAAACTAGATCAAGAGTTTAACATTTACTTGTGATCATCCATTATCATAAGTCAAAGTTTTTATTGTGCAGGTAAAGAAGACTATTGAAGATTAAAGACAAGAAGATGTTTCTTATTGGTTTTGTATCTTTGTGATTTTCTTCGTGTACAAACTTGAGCGGCTGGGATACTAGATCTAGTTTATCTTTTGATAAACTGATTATTGACTAGTCGTAATGCTACCATTTGGTGGTACTCTTCAGTATCCGAATCTAGTAGTTCTGTTTGACTTGATCTGGTTCACTTGTTTAATCCAGATCTTGGAAGATTTAAAACACTACAAAGGAGTTTAATTGACTTTAAACAGAAAAGCCTTTGTCACGCTCAACTATAATATCACTGATTAATTTCCTGAGATAGGAGTGTGGTTACAAAACATATTAGTCATATACTGTTACGAAGACGATCGAAAGGGTAGAGTGCTTAAAGTCTTTAGAGACTGAAGCAACTTAAGATAGTGGACTCTATCTTAGGATTCACGTGCGTTGGCCAGATTGGTAGTAGGCGCAGGGATACTGAGGAAACTAGGTAACTAGGGGTAGTTTACTTGGTTTCGACTATACGAAGTTGGTAGTGTCTTTGTATAACGGCTTACTTATGAGAGTATTCAAAACTGAACTAGGTCCCAGGGTTTTTCTGCATTTGTGGTTTCCTCGTTAACAAAATCTTGTTGTGTGCTTTTACTTTACTTTTCGCATTATAATTTGTTTGAGTTATAATTGAAGTAATTGCACTTGTACGTTAATCCCAAGCACTTGATATTGATCCTATAGTAATTCGGTCTTGTACCGTAACTATTATCAAGTGATTTGTATTGTCTCGACTTCTTTTTCATAGACGATCACACAAGGTATCAGACTTATAGGTTAATATCGAAAATATTGTGGTGTACTTGGTACCCTCGTCATTTCAGTGAGGAAATACACCTTCAATAATGCTTCTAAGGTACAATGTTGGCCAGAAAACTTCAGTCTTGCTGACATTAAGGTGTAAACCCTAGCTTGTTCATTATATTGTACTATATATAAAGCTTTAGATACGTCAGGAGTGTCACCAATGATGGTACCATCATCTAGGTACCAAGCATGTAAATAAAGCTTGTAGTGGGAAGATAGTTTCTTCACCAATGAATGTAATGTAAGAGCAAATAACAAGGGACCAAGGGGATCACCTTGTTGAACCCCATGAGCAGATGAAAGAAGAAGAGATTACAAGTTTTCGAATGACACACAACATTTTAAAGATGGAATTTATATAAATCCGGGGAATTCTTATTAAGTTGTCAAACTTGTCAGGAATTATTTGATTCGTCGGATTTGGAATCCCGTGAAATTACAAGTTTCTCGGAATCACAATTTTTGCACCCGAACACACTAGCAGTTCATTGTTATGTCACTGAAAATCATTCGTTCAACGTTGAAAATATGTTATCTTCTCCAGATCAATATGACCAATACAATATTGCTCTAAAACCCGTGGATGAATTAACACAATTACACAATATTAATATGAATGTTGCAGATAATACACCAAATTATAATTACACTCAATTACAAACGCGAATTTAACAAGGTTGGATTTGCGGGAATAAAAATAATAGATTATATATTACCATAACAGGAAAAATCAACAACATATAAAATCAAGTGCAACAAATAAGTTTCCTAATTTTAGTTTTGCTCATGGGTTATATACTAGCTAAGTTTGTCGTATTGCTTATTTTAATAATCAGAATTTCCTAAATTCGTTAAAAGTGCCTAGATTTTGGGAACCAATTACACAAAACTCAAAAGCTAAAACTAGTCAGGAAATACAACACTATGACAAATTCTCTGGAAGAAACAGATAGTATCTGTTGCCTATATCACATGTCCACAACTGTGTATAGGGTGGAGCCAGAATTACTACTATAGGAAAGCAAACTCTTACTGAAAGGAGTAAGTAAACACCAAATTCTTTACAGATCAAGAAAGAAAAAACCAAAAAAGGAGCAAGTAAGCAGATCAAGAAAGAAAAAACCAAAAAAGGAGCAAGTAAGCATTAATCGACTTGGAAGCCCAATTTCCTTAAGATTTTAGATTTGGGAGCCAGCTGAGTTGGAACTGCATGCCCATGCACACGATGGCTCTTTCCCTGCATGGAGCAACAACTACACGACCCTTCTCTAAAAATTTATTTTCAAGGGGAAATTGCTAATCTTATGTAACTTTTCTTAATTAAACAGTAAAAAAAAATTACCATCCAAAGAGAAAAAGAAGAAGAAAGATCTAACACCACCGACACAACCAACATAAACTGGGCAAATATCTTGAAAACAAGAGATGAGATTTATGACTCAGTGAGATGATCCACTTGGTAAAGTAAGGTAAGTGAACTTAACTTCCGATTATATAGTGGCATTTTGAAATGAGAATTACCATATTCGGTAGTATTTTAAGTTAATTAAACTTCCGATTATATACTGACCCCAAAATGAGTTTTTGAAAAAAAACCTTAATTTTCCGAATTTTGAAATTATAACAATCGGAAGTAAGGTAAGTGAACTTAACTTTTTACCTTACTTCCGATTATATAGTGGCATTTTGAAATGAGAATTACCATATTCGATAGTGTTTTAAGTTAATTAAACTTTCGATTATATACTGGCCTCAAAATGAGTTTTTGAAAAAAATTCTTCAATTTTCGAATTTTGGTACTACCATAATCGGTAGTAATTGTGTTCATTATTTACCGATTGTGTTTAATTTTTAGAAAAATTGAATTTTTTGAATCAAGAATAATCTGTAGATAAAAATCTATTTTATCTACCGATTATGTTCCTGCTACTGCAAATCCGAGAATTTACACTATATATTCGGAAGTTAAATCAACACAATTTACCACCGATTATGGTAGAACCAAAATTCGGAGGAAAAAAAAAAAACCTCCAAGTAATTCTGCTAACAATAACTACCGAATCTATGTTTAATTTCCAATTATTGAAAGGCAATTTCATCATTACGAAAAAAAAAAGATAACGGGTGAACTCAATTTAAGTTTAGGTGACCCTATTTTGTTTTATTGTTGTCCCCTAATTCCTTTCGAATGGCCTCTAAAAACGCTAGGCTATTTTCCCCTTTTCTTTTGCAATACTACTAGTATTAAATATAAAAAGTGCAATTTTGTGGGATCAAAAGTGACAAACAGGTCATTATTCATTATTATCCGGAGCAACTAATTGCTCACATAATTAGTCAGACTCAGTTGTTGTTGTAGACGACACACAACTTGGCTAATCTAATCCACTGGCTGACGAGCCTCTCTCTCCTCTGTTTTTTTTTTTTTTTTTTTTTTTTTTTTTGATACAAAGAACTTTATCATTAATGGGAGTTCAAGGTTACAATGAGTTTAAAATCAAAATTAAGAAAATACAAATAGACATACCGTACAAGTTTATCAAGAAATCCGACAAGAGAAAGAGAAGGATTACCGGTGTAGAACAAATACAAGCATGAATAAGAACCGATCAAGTCGGAGGAAGAATGGTTTTTCTCGGAAGTGTATTCCAACCATTTTGTTTGTTTTTCTTCTTCATAAAGATGTGCTCCAAAAGTTGGAGTGATTTGCTCAAATTTCTTAAAACTTGTGATGGAGATTTCGTCGTCAAAAGCATCATTCATGAAGATTCCGTCGCCGGATAAATAGATGATGAAGATTCCGGTAAAGATTCCGTCGCCGGAGCTAACAATGATGAAGTTTTCGTCGTTGAAAAACATCCCAAGTGATCTTAAAACCCATGAAACACAAGAACGGCCATTAAAACCGAGATAAACCTCTCTAATAGAGGAGATAAAAACACCATAAGGGTGTAACCATGGTGAAGAAACTAACTAATAACAAAGATCTAACCTAAGACAAGAAAAGAGAAAGAAAATTCCGCCTAGATCCGGTCCCAAAAGAACCAGATCTGAGCCGAAAATGATTGTCTGTGAAAAAAGCCTTTTTTTTTTTCCTATTGAACTAGTGAGAGAGGAGAGATGGTCATTAAGAATATTTCTCCTCTTCGTCTCTCAAGCTGCTGTTATTATAACTCGCAACTCTTCCCAAGACATTTAAAAAAAAACCGGAACCACTTCATTTTCTCTCTCAATTGTCTGCATTTTTTAGAGAGAAATTATCTCTTTATAGCCTTCGAATCCAAGGAGGTTTTAAGCAAAGTTTGAGGTACTAATCATAATTTTCTTTTCTTTCCTTTGATGCTGAAAACAATCTCTTTCTCATTTAATCAATTTATTTTTGGTCAATTTGATGTTTGGTTGATTTATGTGCATTTTTAAGAGTTCTTGAGTCTATTTGGTCTGTTATGATTTTTGTTGATTGAAACCCTGATTTGGGTTTTCTCAAGGGAGGGGGGATTATGGGGTTCATTTTGAACTTAAATCTTGGATAGTTCATTTTGAACTAGCCCAATGCTAAAAAAATTGGCTCTGTAAGTGTAAGGATCTTATATTACTTCGAATAAGCTTATTTAGGGTTCTATAATAGGATGTTCTAGCTGTGAATAGAATGGAGATAGAAAAAGGAATGTCAATGCTTAGGAGGAAACAGTTCATAGCATGAAAACAAAGTAAAAACCATTTAATGATGTTTGATACTTTGATTTACTTAAAATAGTATCTTACCGAAAGAATAACTTGTTAGAGTATATACTCCCTCCAGTACAACATTAAGAGCTTATCAAATAGGACCGAAGGGATTAGTATATGGTACAAGATGCTGCCATTTATTCTTACATTAGCGACGTCATTTGTTTATTTACCGTCGATATGTTATAGTTTTTCTCGTTCATTTTTGAGATTATTGGCAAGTGAATAGCTTTGTAGGCAGCAACAAGATCCTTGTGTGCAATAGTCTCGACTATGATTTGTTTTTGTAGAGCTGCATTTTCTTTTGGAGATGAATCACCAAGTATAGTTTCCATGCTTTAAACTAGTGTTGGAGCAGTGCGCATATGCCTGATATACCAGCTTACCATGATGGCTGTGCAAAGCGTCAATTATCAATATTTGTGGATGGCCCGTTGGATGGGAAAGAGCTGTAATTCAGTATTGCAGATATATAATGAGGATGGAGCTGGTACCGGCGTTGGACAAGCAAGTGTCACGTCGATGAACATGGGATGTGAAAGTAATTCGAGATCTGAATGGTATCCCTTTCCATTATCCAGCTACAACCAAAATATAGATAGTTTCTCGACTGTAAGAGAAGAATATGTAACCAACTCTCATACTAGTCGTGACACTAGTAGTCATGGTACGGTCCCTTTAGGTACACACATAACTGATTTTCCTTCCAGTCTGTGTGAATTAGCTTCTAAGAAATTAGAGTTTTCATCAGAAGATGATGTTTCTTTGCTTGAAAGTATAAAAGATGGTCCTGTGCAGCGTCAAAAATCCGTTGGATCCATTGAAAGGGAAAGCTTGCCTTCTTCAAAGCCTTGTCTGCACATTCTTCCAGGGACGACTTCTAGTGATTTGCCGTATAAACACAGACCTGGTGGAACTCCAGCGGGATCCTTCATGTACCAAAACAAAGTAATCGAGGAGCCATTCTGCCGGGTAGCATCCGAAGACATACTCACACATACAAATTTAACTCCATTTGAGAACGAAACTTGTAACTGTTGCAGCTATCATGCATCTTGGATGTGCGATGGGGTAAAGTATAACCATCTAAAAGTTAAGGATTCAAAGAGTTCATGCTTCAGACAGAAGGTTGGAGCCCTCCAAACAGATGATCCTTCAGGAAACAAACTGAACTCTCTGTGTTGTGTTGATGAACAAGGTAGGAATGTGAGCAGTTCTTCTGGTGCTGGATTTTCACCTAGCTGCAACAATCCTGAACGAGCGAAGGAGCTGGAAGAAGACATCAATCCTGGGAGTTACTTGTTTCAGAAAATGCCAGTTTGTTCTGTTCATGATGAGGAAACATTGAAAATATGCTCCATTGGGGATTCTACAGAAAAT
>JAJJMB010011222.1:277081-326750 GCA_023531105.1 Papaver atlanticum | reverse complement strand
TTAAGTTTCTGACGGAACTTAAAGTCTCTTCTCATCACCAACAACTAGTTTGCTTTCACCTTTATCTGTGCTACACTACATCGGTTTCTAAACACTACCTTCTTCTTTGATTGAGCCAACTTTGTCACTAACCTAATGCTAACTCAGACTATGAATTTGAGTTTTGTGAATCACGCATGTTTGAATTCTGGATTCTCAACCCAATAGACCCAGCAGGGCATTCATAGTAGAAAACCTATGTAATTAGCCGAACATATCTAGTTAAATCTTAACGTCTCCACGACTTCATTTAGTCCCCCATTACTTTTAATCTTTTGGATGAAAAGTACAGAAAGGAGTTGCTGACTTCGGAAATTCTTAGGTCATATGAACAAGCTAGAAGGTCAAATAAAAAACTGTGATTCCACCATCACCAAAGGTGCACACTAAGAAAGCTCTTTCGTGCCCTTTTTGAGGTCATAGTATGGACGCGTTATATGAAAGCAGTTATTATTAGTTGAAGAGGAAGATTCCAATTTATTTTGAATTTACTTTATTAGTAGGTGTACAACACCCACTTATCCTCCAGCTGTCCTTGGTCAGAAATATAGCTGGCGTAACTTTGACCACCTCAATCAACAGCTGGTTGAATCTAAGAAGGTAATTAACACCTAATCATAAAGTTGGGTTAGGAGTCAACGAAATAAAACACACAATTAGAACGAGGAGAGAGATATTTTTGTTCTAGACCCAACACAACCCAACCCAACTAACAAAAACAAAATCGAATCTCTTCTGTCTTTACTGAACCCTGAATCCCATCGTACAGTTACTTCCTCCTTCTATCTCTTCTTCTCTCCATGGAATCACACAATTTCAATTTCGAATCATGATTTTATTAATTCAATTTTGATTTTCATTCTGTGTTTGTAAATAGAATTATGCCTACATTTACAGCAATATCTATAGATAGTTTGTTAGATCGAAGCTTAGCTCCAAGAAAATTGATACTCAAATTGGAGAGGAGAAATACAACCCATATTCCACCAACAGTCAAGGAAATTCCTAATCCTAAACAACAATCACAACAGCACGGTGTGTCTCCGTCTCCATTGTTATATACAACACCTGAAACGACTCCAATTCCGGATTCTTCATCATCATTTCCGCCTTCTCCTTATATTGTTAATCATAAAAGACGGGGTCCTCGTCTGCGCAGCGTTTCTCAGGACCATATCCCAGTTTCTGTCCATCAAAATGGTGATGCTGATAAGATTGATGTGAAAGATGTGACGGCGGTTCCGGAGTTTTCTTTTGCTTCGTCGGCTCCCGTTTGTGAGGAGGAGGAGGTAGTGGGTTCTAATGGTGTTGATGATGATAAGATTGGAAGACATAGTTTGGGTGATGATTCGGTGGAGAAGACAGAGAATTTGGTGGTGAATTCTGGTGGTTCTAATGGATGCGAGAGAGATTATGAGTTCGATCACTTATTTGATTCTCAAGAACCTCAACAATCCATGGGTTTGATTGGGAATAGTAAAAACTTTTTGGATGTGGTGGTGCCGGAGGATAATGGTGGAGTTGAGCAGGAGGAGTCTTTGGTTCTGACTACAACAGTGGGGGAGTTTTATGATGCGTATGAAGGTAAATTACTCATTTCTTATATTTTATTGTTACTGTACAAGCATATATAATAGACAGTTTATGGATTTTTATTAATTGGGAGACTAGAAATAGGAGGGCTTAACAAGCTGCAAGAGACTAGGATGAGAACCTAAACAGGCGCGGTGTGTAGTTCCGGTAGACCCAAGTACATGGTTAGGAAGCACCAAGCTTTATTGTGTTGGCATTTTTGGGGTTAATGTATATCATTTTTCGCTTGGTGGAATTCATGGGAAGTTTTCCTAGTTTCTCCATAGTCCATACCAAGTCCGTTTTGCAATAATACACTGTTCTTTCATGTGTAGTTATGTGCGAGTTAGCTTAAAAGAATGTTAATAGTAAGGCATGCTTCTTGATTTGCAATGACAGACTTAAGACATTGAATTAGTTACTGAAATTCATAATGCATAGCTTTGTTGTGCGTTACCTCTACCTTAGAATCGTGGTATTTAGAAAAGCAAAATTATTTGATGCATGTGGGTAAGCGATCCAGGAGTCAGTGCCTACGTATTATTGAAGAAGAAGCATTGTTGGAACTTTTTCTGTTTGCACTCAATTGAGTCAGTTCACAATCCTGCGTTCTTGTATATGTTGTACTTTTCCGTGTGGTCCATAAAACATGGCTACGTTAGCACCATAAGAAATGTCCCGGATGAGATTGTACACATGAGGGTGCGTGAGGCTAATGGGCATCACTGTATAGCGGCTATCTCATAGCCACAAGGCTGTCTTACGGATGAGATTCTATGCATGATTATGTGAGGCTACTGCACGGTGCATTCTAGCAATTAAGATCTCTTGCAATCACTTGACCATGTCTTTTCGTTGGCCAGACATCGTTTTCCTTTTGTTACATAGCGTATTTAGCTGTTTACTTTTCTAGCTTAGTCTTAAATGACCCAAAAAGTTTCTGGTGCACTCATTGAGTGTGTCGGACGACTCGGACCTCATATGGTAAATCAACTTCTCAACAGTGTAGTTGGCATGCATTTTTGAGAGTTCCTTTGACGAATTTGAAAAGTCACAAATTTCTTAGATACTTACATGAACACAATGTTACTTTTTGGTGGCTAAGATTATATATTTTCAAAAGAAAGGCTTTATATACAGAGCATGTAAAGAATGCACAATCTTACCCAGCTTTCTTGCTTGTTTTAGAACTCTCTAGTGAGGGTGGGGCATCGTCCTCTCTCCGAGATTTTGAGGCTGAGCTGCGTGAAATAAGACTAAATTTGCTAATGGAGATAGAAAAACGAAGGCAAGCCGAGGAATCCTTCAATAAAATGCAAACGCATTGGCAGCAGCTCCAGCGCCGTTTGGCTGCTATAGGGTTGAAACTACCTGCAGATCCGATATTCACAGAAAAAGATAAGGATTCGACTTCAGATATAGCAGCAGACCTGTGCCAGCAAATTCATAATGCACGAATTGTTTCAAATTCTATTGGTCGGGCGACTGCGAAGGCTGAGGCTGAGATGGAGATAAAGTCTCAGATTGAGTCAAAGAACTTTGAGATTGCTCGCTTGTCAGACAGGCTGCATTACTACGAAGTTGTGAATGCTGAGATGTCTCAAAGAAACCAAGAAGCTATTGGTGAGATTTCTTGTTCTTTTCCTCCCTTTTCCTCTTTTCTTTCTTATTCAGGATCACTGGTTATAACAAACACACAAATCTTTTAGTTTCATATGTTGTTACATGATCAAATTTGACTTGTAGATTTCCGTTTGTATATACATTTATTTATTTTTGAATGAAACACTTTTACCATGTTTCGATCTATCTCATCGACGCAGGCGTTCTTTAATAGGATTTTTCCAATTTGCACACATACTCTGAGGCGCGTATATCTCAATTCTCAAACATGATTTACTTGTACAGAATTATTATTGATAATTGTCATATTCTGGTGTGTATGTTACTTGTAGAGATGGAACGGCGTCTTAGGCAAAGAAGGAAAAGTAGACAAAGATGGGGTATTTGGAGTTCGGTTGGTGCTGTGGTTGTTGTTGGCACTGTGGCTCTACTATGGTCTTCTGATAGTGGATCATCATCATCAGCAACATCTGTTTCCGATTCTCCTGGCGGTGCTGACAAATGAGCTCGCCCATTAAACCAAAATAATATGCCACCATACTTGCTTGCAGTGTTGATCAATCAAATACCTCTCCTTCTGCAAGACTGTATAGTATAGTACTAATAATGAAATTGTATAAGCCGTCGTAAGTTGCCAAACTTACATGACAGTCGGCTAAAAGAGTAAAATAGATTCTCTATAAATTCCTTACTGATAGGTCCGTTTTTTTTTTTTTTTTTTTTTTAATACAAATGCTATTTTGACAGATGAAGTTGTCGTGTGCAGAATGACAACAACTGGTTAGGTCCACGGAAAATCTTTAAACATACAAGAGAAATTTTTATAGTTTGATATACTGCTTTTGTGAATCAGGTGGTTGAACCATTTCGACCAACCTCCCACCTCACCAATTATATCATGGATTATTATATGCAGTGCACGTACAGTTTAGCGCATATCACGGCGGGAACAGATCCCAGGACGCTCCTCTCATGCTCCCTTCCTCGTTTTTCTCTGCTCATCTTAGCAATGCCTTGGGAGTATAGTGAGAGCTGCGGGGTACGCAATGCAAGATAAACTTCTAGAGCGGGTACAGTAATTCTTGTTTCGTTTCATTTACACTCCGATTACCTCCTAAATGCACATGATCTTCAGGATCTTTTATTGAAGTGAAGTTGGCCTTGGTCCACAACAACACAAAAAAGAAAGAAGCAACGTGATTGTGCAAGTACATGTGTGTTTCAGTTTATGGTTGTGGAATCTCATCTCATTAAGGATCAAATTTCACATGGCACCACCCGTACCCAAAAATTATGGCTCGAATGGCGTGTATTTACGCCAGGGTACCCCAGACCCGTACACCACGTACCATTCACATGGGTTGCCTCTTCCTCTCCCATGTTCCTTGCTTATGCCATTATAGCACCTCGGTTACTCATTACATTTTTCACTAGTCAGTCCTACTAATGTGACTATCTGAAAAACAAAAATACGTTGCATGATTCCATGAACAAACTTAATACTCTTAAGAAAAAGGTTAGGTCTCGACACTGAAGTCTGAACCAATCAATACCAAAGACAAGGAAAAGCGAAGTATCAATCTTCTATGCTTTCTTTCTTCCCCTCCCTCCCCTTTTGATATTCAGCTTTGATTCCTTAATTCCCTCCATAACTCTCTGCTTACTTTTGATTTTGGTTTAGTTGAATCACTTTACTGTTAGTTTTTATATTTAAAATCTTGCCAAATTCCGCAATTAACATTGTCGGTATGACACTCTTGCTCTGTCTTGTCTCTAGCTTATTATTTTGTTTTATTTTGATTTGACTAATTTACCCCCGTCAAAACATGTCTTTTGATGCAACCCCATTACACATAAGGATCTTTATGTCAAGTTTTAGCTAAAAACAAAAACAAAGGTGCAGTGGAAAGAGTTAAAATAATGTGGCAAAAATATTAGGACCGTTGGAGTTAACCAACCAACTGATTCTCTTCTGGACGGTTTACTGTTTTTTCACATAAATGTTTTTTTAACAGAGTTCAGAATCTAACACAAAAAATCTATTTTTGAAACTACAAAAACCCATTTCTCAAAACCCCTTAGCTTACTCTGCTTAACATTGAAGAAATAGCTTTTTCTTTCTCCTTCATTTTCTGATCAGAGATTGAGAGAAATGAGGAACTGGGGTTTGAGTTTGTTCTTGATCTTAGTATTAATTCAGCAGCATAACAGAGTTGAAGCAGCAACAACAGAGGATTTTATAAGAATTAAAGGAACACAATTTATGTTAAATGGAAGTCCTTATTATGCTAATGGGTTTAATGCTTATTGGTTGATGTTAATAGCTTCAGACCCATCTCAAAGAAGCAAAGTATCATCTGTTTTTCAACAAGCTTCTAAACATGGTCTATCTGTTGCTAGAACTTGGGTATTTAGTGATGCTGGTTATAGACCTTTACATTCCTCTCCTGGTTCTTATAATGAAGACATGTTCAAGGTACAACTTTTTCTTTCTCTTTTGAGTCCTCATTTTTTAATTTTGCTATAAATGATGCTAAAATTGGTTTTTGTTTTTTAAGGGATTGGATTTTGTTGTAGCTGAGGCTAAAAAGTATCAAATTAAGCTTATATTGAGTTTGGTCAATAACTATGAAAACTTTGGAGGGAAGAAGCAATATGTAGAATGGGCTAGAAATCAAGGACAATACTTATCATCTGAAGATGATTTCTATACCAACCCTGTTGTTAAGGGATTTTATAAGAATCATGTCAAGGTACACTAATTTCATTTGAAGGATCTAATGAATCATGAATTTTCTTGCAATTTGCTTATTACTTTCTCAATTTTATTGATAAATTTTGATGTTGATTTCTAAACAGACTGTTCTTACAAGACATAATAGTATCACTGGAGTTGCTTATATGGATGACCCAACAATCATGTCATGGGAGTTGATCAATGAACCAAGATGCTTATCAGATCTATCAGGAAAAACTATACAGGTTTCAATTTTGAAAACCCATCTCCTTAATTTCAATTTTCTTTGGAACTTAGGACTGTTTATTGACGTTTTAGATCTAGAAATTTGTATTCCCAGAAATTGTTGAGTGTGGCATTGTTTAATTCTAAGAAAAGTTTTTAACTACCCACCTATAGAAGTTTGGAAAGCTAGCTAGTACCTAACACCTATAAAACATTTCCAAAACTATATAAACTTGAAATGTGCAGCTTTGCAATTTGAATGTGCAATTTTGTAACAAGTTTCTTAGTTGATTAATGCTTAATTGTTGTTCATGCTAATTTGTTTTGATTTCTGCTTGAATCACAGGCGTGGATTACAGAAATGGCTTCTTATGTGAAGTCCATTGACAGAAAACACTTGCTGGAAGCTGGTTTAGAAGGATTTTATGGAGATACATCACCTGATAAGAAGCAGTATAATCCTGGTGGTTATCAAGTAGGAACTGATTTCATTGCTAATAATCAAATCCTGGGGATTGATTTTGCCACGGTTCATTCATATCCCGATCAATGGTACTTTCTGCAGACAAAGATAAAAAATCAACTATCAAATCTTATAACAATTAGCATACACACAATTCTACACAAAACAGCATGATCTGGCACATGAACGGCATGCACAAGCTCATTTGTTATTTACCTGCAATTGCTAGAGATTCTCACATTATATTCTATCCCTATAACAGGTTATCCAGCTCTAACGATCAAGGCCAACTGTCTTTCTTAAACAACTGGCTCAACACTCATATCCACGACACCCAAAATGTTCTGCAAAAGCCATTACTTCTGACAGAGTTTGGAAAATCATGGAAAAGCCCTGGTTACAACGCTTACCAGAGGGATTTTATGTTCAACTCAGTGTTTTATAAGATCTACTCATCAGCCAGAAGTGGAGGTGCAACAGCTGGTGGCCTGTTTTGGCAACTTCTCCCAGAAGGAATGGACTCTTTTCATGATGGGTATGAAATAATCTTTAGCGAGAATCCATCCATTGCCAGAATCATAGACCAACAATCTCGAAAACTCGTTCACATTCGAAGAATGTATGCCAAGTTGAGAAATATTGAGAAATGGAAGAGGGCAAGATCGGTTAGAAGGAACCAATGGTTTGGCAAAAATAAGAAGTCAGGAAATACAGGAAATTGAAAATATCAAAATCAAAATCCTTCAAACAGAAATATGACGAAGTTTATAGAAATAAACAACTCTATAACTAACTATGAAGATGGTTTTAATTTAGTCTTCTATTTAAGGCTTTAGAGAGGTTTGAGAGAGACTCTCTTAGTGATGAAAATGTGTTCATCCAGGAGAGTCGAGCTATATTAAGGGAAAATGGGATTCTTTTGAGTTCTTGTATACTAGTATAGGAGGGAAGGAAGAATCTACCTATTTATGATGTTTTCAACTTGTGGATGGATGTTTCTACTTTTTTTACTTACTATGAAATGCCTCGTTTGCACTTCTATCACGTACTGAGTATGATTTAGCGGCACCCTACAGAAAGAGAGATTTCTTTCACTATGTAGATCAATTCATAAACAACCAAAGTAGATATCCGAAGTGAGGAACAATAGACACTATACTCAATCACTCATTTTCCTCCAAGTCTTCCAACATTTTAATTTTAGGATACAACTTTTCTTTCAGGTGGAAGTATCTTACTATCGCATGGTCACTTACAAGTTACATCCACTCATATCACTCCCTAGAAATGGACATTGGAGTTTGTTCATGTTCATTTGCATTGGGCTTTAGGCGCCTGTTTGAGCCCATAAAGAGATTTCTTTAGACGACAGACATGATTTGGCTTGGCAGGGTCAATGCAATTTTGAGGCTGCTCCATAAAAACATCTTCAGTCAACATGTCATGAACAAAGGCATTCGACAAATCAAAATGCTTAATAACCTAATTTGCGGTTGCATGACCTAACAGTAACCTTTTTTTTTTTGATCGGTCAAATAGAAATTTCATAGAAAAAAGGCACTTAAGGGGGTACCTTAACCCAATGATTACAACCGAACAAAAAAGGGAACCGAAAGGGGATTCGGCTACCCAAGTAAAAATACACAAAAAAATTATGGAGGTCGATATAAATAAAATGAATCTCATAGAGAAATCACCATATTTGCCATAAGCCCTAACATTCTTGTATTCGATTCCGCCAAAAAGAAAGCTTGTAATTTGATATCTCTATTTAGGCTTGCCAAAGTTTTCTTTTTGTTATCGAAGGTTCTTGCATTTCTCTCTTACCAAATACACCACAATATAGCAACCGGGATGTTATTCCATATTCGACTAAGTCTTTCATCTCCCCAATTAAACTTCCAATCCTTCATAGATGTAATGATATTAGGGTCGTATGACCATCCAAAGTGGCATCCTTCAACAAAGTAATCCCATATTATCCGGATTCTCCAACAATCATAAAACAAGTGCGAACTCGATTCATCGTCTTCCTCACAAAAACGACATACACAAGAAACATCCATACCTCTTCTTAAAAGTTTATCCGCCGTCATTATCCGATCATGAGAAAGGAGACAAAGAAAGAAATTGATTTTGTGAGGGTACTCATTACTCCAAACAACATCGATTGGATAATCCGGCTCACTTTGATCGCGGTTGTCTTTAATTCCACCTTAACCGTATATTGACCATGATCACTACCAACCCAAATTCGGCTATCCATAACCCTTCTTGAATAGAGATTGAGGATAGAAGATTTGATATAGATAACATTTCACTTGTAATGGTTTGAGGGTATCTTTGCCTAGACATAAACCCCCACCTTACACCACCTTCCCCAACTTCATACATACTAGCCACCACAAACTCCTTGGTCCTTGAAGCTTCATAAGCCAAAGGAAATATATCACATAATCTTCCTTCACCAAGCCAAGAATCTTCCCAAAATCTAGTTTCCTTACCCTCTCCAATCTTGAATCTAATATTCTTGTTGAAGTCTTCAATCTCATTTTAGATATTAAACTATAATTTTCCTCCACAACGCATATTTCTCTACACCAAAGCGTCACCACCATTTTTTTTTAGCAAAGCCGAGTCACTTGCTTAGTTCTTCTTATACCAAGACCACCTTTTTCTTTTGGTTTTGAAGACAATTTCCAACCAATATTGTGAATTCTTTTCTTATTTTTATCATCCCGTAAGAAATTTATCACAACTCTATCAATTTTCTTAGTTATGGAGCAAGAATAATAGAGAGATAATAAATGGGTAAACTAGCTAAAACGCTTTTGATGAGAGTTATCTTACCTCCTCTTGCTATTGTTTTTCCATTCCAAGAAGTAACTCTTTTACCACAAAATTCAAATATTTTTTCCCATTTTTGAGTGCCCCTACCTTGTCTCCTAAAGGTAGACCAAGATATACACAAGGAAAACTTGCAAACTTGTATCCTAGCATGTTAGCATAATTTTCAACTTCCTCCTCGACCGCGACCCCAAATAATTAAGCTACTTTTAGAGAAATTTATCTTCAAAACCAAAGTTAACTCGAAACAAAGAAGAAGGAAACGAAGGGCATCGACTTGTATTCTCTCTTAGCATCAAGAAAGATGATGGTATCATCGGCAATTTGCAAGTGATTTATTTTTGTTCCTCCTCCCTCCTTGACCGAAAAACCCAAGATTTGATCAAGTTCTTGTGCTTTGCTCAACATACAACTTAATACTTCACCAACAATAGTAAAAAGAAAGGGAGAGAGAGGGTCACCTTGACGAAGTCCCTTTTCACTACCAAAGTAACCGATAGACGATCCATTAACAAGAACCGAGAACTTTGAGAATGTTAAACAATTTATAATCCAAGCCCTCCAAACACCACCAAACCCCATTTTGAGCAAAACTTCATTTAAAAAATTCCAATTCACATTATCAAACGCCTTTTCAAAATCAAGCTTGCACATCAACCCCGGTAATTTTTGACGAAGTCTAGAATCCACACTTTCGTTTGCTATCAATACTCCATCAAGAATTTGTCTTCCTTTAATAAAACTAGATTGAGTTGTTGAGATTAGAGTAGGAAGGTATACCTTTAAACGCTCCGCCAAAACCTTTGAAATGATTTTGTACACACTCCCAATAAGGCTAATAGGTCGAAAATATTTTACTTCCTCTACACCCGCCTTCTTAGGGATAAGCGCAATAAAATTGTTTTTTAATGACGAATGAAGAACATTGTGGTCATGAAATTCTTCAAAAACCTTCATCAAATCTTCTTTTAGGAAATCCCAACAAACAATAAAGAACTTCATAGGAAACCTATCCGGACCCGGAGCTCGATCAATTCCTAAATATTTAATTGCGTTCTTAACTTCTTCTTCACTAAAAGGTCTCTCCAACCAAATACTTGCATTCTCATCAATACGCTTTAGACACATATTTTTGATTCTAGGACGGTTGTTTGAAATTTCTTTAAACGCCCCTCAAAATGATTTGCAATCCCCATCTTGATTTCTTTCTTGTTCCCGGTTCAACGTCCATTAATACGAAGGTTATTTATGTTGTTAAAAGCTCTATGACCTTTCACCACTCGATGAAAATGTTTGGTGTTGTGATCGCCATCCCTAAAATATCTAATTCTTGACTTTTGTGTCAACATTATATTTTGTCGACGATGCGCCACCTCAAAATCCACTTTAGCCGTCATAAACATATCTCCTTCAACTTCGGTAAGACACCTTTCATCATCTAGATCGTCCAATTCTTTCAACTTGGTAAGAGCTGTGTCTAAAGCCCTATCAATGCTCCCAAATACATCTTTATTCCACACCTTCAATTTCTCCTTTAAAGCGTTCAACTTATTTGCAAAACATTCACCCGCCGTACCTACAAAAGAAAAAGACTCCCACCATTCTTTCATTAAAGAGATTATGTTAGTACCTTCAAGCCAAGCTAATTGAAATCGCAAAGGGCATGCACTCCAATCCGATTCCGATGAGCTTAATACAACCGGAAAGTGATCCAAAAAGGGTTATGTGAGACGCTTGAAGATGATATTTGGAAAATGATCATCCTAACCCGGAATGAAAAGGAAACGGTCGATCTTGCTCTTCTTATTTGGCGATCTACTCCAAGTATACTTCGCTCCGGAAAAAGGTAACTCCATAAGATCAAGTTCATTACATAGGTCATCGAAGAGTTTCATTGAGTTTGAAACCCTATGACAACCTCTTCTTTCTACCATGAATCTTATCTCTTTGAAGTCTCCACCTAAATACAAAGGCATCCCGTCCCAATAGCCATGCAAAGTAGCTAGCTCCATACGAAATCTTTTTTTCTCATTGAATTGCAAGGACCATAAACACCAACTAAAACCCAACAAAAATTATCCTCCAAGCTACGACAAGATATACTTAAAGTAAAAATACCTTCAAGAAAATCTTCAACTTCAATCATATCGGAATTCCATATCAACAAGATTCCTCCCGTAACCTTAGTGTTGTGGCTTTAACAATAAGAATAAAGGTTCCAGTAAAGTACACTCCTTCTTCTTGATGATATCCTTTAGATACCAACCTAGACTTGAACCTTTTAATCGTGCAACCTGCTTTAAGTTTAAGCTTATACACCCACTTACATCGGTCCAAGAACGTTCATGGATACATCATAAGGAACAAGAGCTCAAGTCTTGTTATTCTGAAAAGCCTCATATTTTTTTTATCCATAGACACATTCTATTCAGGATCCTTATAATAGATTAAAAGATCTTTATTTTAAGGGAATGATAAACCAGTTGTAAAGAAATAAAGTGTTTGATAGTAGTAAGATGTGACATAAAATCCGGTAAAAGAGATTAAGGAAGATGATTACCTGACTGAGACCTAGTCACTCTCTGAGGTGGTAAAAAAGGAATAACAAAACTCTTCTCAATAGGTTCAGCAACAACAATATTAGCTGAAGTATCATTGGATGAGTTCATAGAAGTATCAGATGAATTATAACTTGATTCAATGACAGAAGTATATATTAGAAATAGAAGAATAATTAATCAGCTGAGAAACATCGACAGAATCAAGAATAATCAGAGTAGCAGTAGTGTTAAGTGTTGGAGTAGAACATTGTTCTGCATTTTTAGCCAAAGGAAACACTGACTCTTCAAATATAACATGTCTTGAGATGAACACCTTTTTCTGCACTGCATTATACTACCTCCGTCCCACTATTAGTTGACCTAGTATTATAATTTAGAAATGATTTATCTCTCAAACTATACCACGGATATTCGTAAATTTTATATCATTGAAAAGCATTTTAAAACACCTATGTAACGAATATAAACATGAGTATCAAATGATATAAAATCAACTATTAATTAGACAAAATCTAAAAACAAATAGGTCAACTAATAGTGGGACGGAGGGAGTATCATTTATATCCCTTAAGTAATTATACCCAACAAATGTACAAGGAATATACTTTGGATTTACTTTTTATTCCTATATGGTACCAATCAAGTTTGGTTAACATGCACATCCAAAAACTTTGAGAAATGAGTAATCAAGCATTCTATCAAATAAGATCCCATAAGGTGATTTGTACTCTAAAATCTTATATGGAATTCTATCTATAACATATCAAGATATAAAAAAGGACTTAATCCAGAATGACTTTGGCAATGAAAGCTTGAAATGTCATTGTACGTATTGCCCATTTCTGTAACATGCATGTATTTTCTTTCTACAATATCATTCTTAGCTTGTGTTTGTGGACAAGAAGATACTAAAATTCCATAATCATCTAGAAAACACTTAAACTTGTCTTTAACCAATTCAAAGGTTTCATCACATTGAATGGATTTGCTCATAGTGGATTTTCTTCTTCTTCAGTTATATGGTTTTAAAGTTGTTAAGTGCATATTTTGCATATTTTTAGTGTCGAATCCATGCTAGTAATTTCTTATATTCTTGCAAATTATTGTATATTACGTTTGTTTTTCTCTATTTGTGTTTTATTAGGTGAATCATCCAAAAGAAGTGAATATGCACTTAATTGTGCAAAGAAAGAAATTAGCTACAAATGGAGAAGGCCAAAGACCAGAAGGAAATCGTTCCACTCTAGGAGTTCTTGATATCATCTCGAAGAGGACGAAGATACGAAGCTAACGGCCAAAGAATGGAGTTATTCCGACATCGTATGAAGATTTTATGGGCGATTGAAGCGAGTCAAAGATGCGAAGAATGTCGAAGCACAGATTTTATAAAGGCACCCGCCTGAATTACTCAAGACACCTAAGGAATAGAAATTGCATTGTCAGTCTTCCAAAACTGACAGGCTAAGGAGGATCACTAAAGGCACCCGGATAATTTACTACGGGCTGTCATCATCTTCTCAGTTCACATGAGTAACGATTTTGGGTTAAAATTCTCAGGCAAGAATCCGATTGAAGACAATCGGAGGTGATGAGCCTGAAGAAGTGATGGAGGCAGAGAAGACGGTGGTTGCAACTGCCATCGAAGGAGTTTCTGCTAACATGGAACGAGCATGAAAACAGTTCATGGAGAAGTGAGTTGGCTGCTGCCGGAGCTGGAAGATTTGTTGGCTGTTATAATGACGAGGAACTGTTGGTTGATGAGAACCAGTCGAGCATGAGAAAAACAGAGATGAAGATGGAGCTGAGTCAGGGAGGAGTTATCGCTATCACTTGGCCATAGAGTTTTGTCGGAGGAGTTGAACAGAACAATGGGAAGAGCTCGAGTCAAGACAGGAGAAATATGAAACTGTGATCAGTTGATTATAAAGATGACTGCCAGAGATGATGGAGCTCGAGTAGAGTTGGGTGCTGGCAGTTTAGAAGAAAACAGAGAATGGGGTACTGCCATTGGCAGGTGATAGAGCTATGAAGAGAGGTTGCTGCCATTGTTGATCACAGCAACGTGATGATGATCAGTTGAGAACGAGGAATAACAGGACATGGAGATGGACAGTTCGAGCTTGGTTGTTGAGATTGAGCTCGAGTCTGTAATGGTTGGTGAACTGATGATGCTTATGCTCATCAGTAATGAAGAATGATGGAGTTGAAACTCGATCTTTGCTGTTGGCGATGAAGTTGGCTGTAAAGAAGAAGAAAGCTCAGAAGAAAATCTTTTCCGGGGAGAGCCTGGTATACGCGGAAGTTATTGGCTTAGGCTTGAAAACTCAGATGTTCAGAAAAGTCACGGTGACCAGACTGTACGTGAGTGGCTGGAGTAAAAAGGAAATACTTTTAATTTTCACGGAGGGATGTGTATCCGTGGAATGGCTGTAGTCGAAAACAAAATTCAGGGAAAAATTATTTTCACGGTAACTCGTGTATCCGCGGGAAGACCAAAGGGTGTATTGTCGGTTCTCTGTAGCTGACAGTTATACAAAGTAAGCCTAAGACTTAATGGACTGGACCTTCATCACCTGTGTGGGCCTATTTGTACATTCTCAAGAGACTTTGGCACGGCCAGTTTTTGGGGCGACTTATTTTGGTGTTAGTTTGGCTAGTTTTGGCAAGTTGCCATATGATTTCGACCGGGATTTGAGCACGGGCACTACTACAACTTGGAAACCTATTTAAGAGAACTTCTAATATTTTTGAGAGATATCTTTTAATCTTTAATCAAGCCTTTGGAGAGAAGAACACAAGAGAAGAAAAGCTAGGGTTTTGGAGCGATTTCATCACCGTAACTATTTCTTTTCCATTTTATCATATGTATCTCATGGGTGATTGGGGATGAATTCTAAGTTCTAGACATGATTTGAGTTATTATATAAATCTATTTTGATGTTCTTCATATGATTATTGATTGTTTATACTAATTAGAATATTTATGATTGATTGATAGATTGTTTAGTTAATTTGTTGATTTAATCAAATGCTAGTATTGAGTTAGGAAATAAGTAATAGTCGAATAATTCATACAAAAGTAGAGAACACAAGACCTTGCAGAGGGATTCTGTGTAGTGATTCTGTGTATAAACAACACTAGAAAGTGGACCTTGAGCTAAGAGTCTAACTACTAGGATCAATCTATAATTCACAAAAGATAAATCATTCAACCAAATTACACCTTGAGTGAGCTACTACTAGGTGGTTTAGACGAATAGAATCTGGTATTGGAGAACTTCCGTACTCAGTGATTTAAGGAATTCAGGGGATCGCACTGAGCTAGCTGTTATTCCACGGTTGGTAATAATTTGTGATTAATTGTATTAATGGATGAATATAATAACTTGATGACGGTTTAGTAACAAAGAAGGATTCCCAAATCATATTTCTCCCCATTGCTTGCAACTTAATTATATTTAATTGCTTTGTTATTTACTTTGTTCTAAAATTTAAAACAAACCCCCATTGTGACAATTTTGACAACTAAATCTCCCTACTCTTCGTGGGAAGGACCTTAACTTCCATTATATTACTAGTTAATTGGGTGGATTTAAGATCACTAATTTGATTGCACCTATGACACGCATCAAATTTTGGCGTCGCTGCCGGGGAGAAGTTGGTAGCTTTAATTGTTATTTATTTTTGTTTTTAGATTTTGTTTTTAGTTTTTGAGATTTGTTTTCTAGAATTTTGGTATCACATTCTCTACGTGTGTAGGAGATGATCAACAATTACAGATTGCTCAACTCTCTACTAGCAATAGAATGATCAATAGATTAATTTAGTGTGCACTCCAAAATATATCTAAGAATCAATCATAAACCCTAAATATATTGAAAACATACGATGATGATTAAAACTTCAAACAAACTTGTATTAACTAATAAAGCTTCGCGCTTAGAACATTGAATTCATCCTTAATAAACAAAGATTTAGCTACTCATACTACGAAGAATAAGGTTGAATGGAATGGATGGTTTTCCCCTAAAGGGGTAAAACCTAGGTTTAGATGTAGAAGATGTGATATGATATGTAGAGTATGGTATGATGATGTAAAGATATATATCGAGATCCTTTGTTTAAGCCTTAAATGTCTTATTTTATAGCCTTTAATGTTTGTCCTTCAAGTCTCCTCTCTTCTAGGCTTAGGAAACCCATTGGGATCAAGTTTTCTTATTTTAGAAGTCCAAAACACGTCCAAGAAGTCTCTCTTGGCTTGCCATAATCAGTACTCTCGTTTTTCTTCTTTCTCCCGACTTTAATGTCCTAAAAGCTCAAGTTTCTTGTGCCCATAATTGATAGGCTCGATACCCATCATATATACCGATTGTAAGACCTCTAAAGTGGAATTTTTCGCTTTATTGTAAGACCTCCAGAGTGGAATTTTTCTGTGTCCGAAATCACATATAATTGGAAATCTTGGGGTCCCCTTTATCTCCTGATTATTTTGCTGTACGTTTCGCTTTATTCATCTCGGCTGTTTTACTCGTAATTTCTTCGCCGAACTCGGAATGACCTCATTCTTTTTGCGCTCACTTCATATTTAAATTCTCTAAAATATTATCTTAAGAACTCCTGGATTTGAATGAGTTGAATTTGGTATTTGTCCCTTCTTCATCACTAACACTTCACCTTTTTGCTCATTTTAATACTATGTACCTTTTTTTTTGGATGATTCACCTAATATGGCACACACACTAGAAAACAATCATAATAACAAGTAATATGAAAGAATTATAGCTAAAAAAATATGGAATTAACACTTTAAACTTGTAAATTATAAACTTATCAAAAGGTCATTATCAACCTGATTCCCGTGTCCTTTCTTCGTTTCAACCATGCACTGATCTTGATCCTGCCAATGGTACAACAACCAGATGCATGCCATCCATGCCATGCAACATTCATGTAATACAGGTAGCCTACACAAGCTCCCCTAACTTCCAATCTGGGCATGACCTTCATTTCCTGGTCATGCGTAATTCACAATTGGTGTATGCCAACATCGTATAGCTTGATTGAAAATATGAACATCCAGTAAATGGATTGCAACTACCTTATGAAGTTCCACAATATTCATCTCTTGTCTCATCCACCGAGACTAATGGTATGAATTATCAAAATGCTGGACCATTAGTGCGGCTGAATACATACCCAACTTCGTACTGCGAAGGCATCAAGCACGATCCTAGTTCATTCGTATAATAGAACAAAAAACTCAATCCTATTAAGGTAAAACCAACATGGATGCCAATGAAAAATCACTTCGAGAGGATACGCTTAGCATATAATATCCTCATCACCAACACTTTCCAACTTGTGTCACAAGGCCAAAGGCCAAGCCGCGCCTAATTCTTATAGGCCAAGGGAATTCTCCAAGAGATGCATAAGGTTGTGCATGATTAACGTCACTTTTCACATTTATGCATTCTAACTATGAAGATGGTTTTAATTTAGTCTTCTATTTAAGGCTTTAGAGAGGTTTGAGAGAGACTCTCTCTTAGTGATGAAAATGTGTTCATCCAGGAGAGTCGAGCTATATTAAGGGAAAATGGGATTCTTTTCAGTTCTTATATACTAGTATAGGAGGGAAGGAAGAATTCTACCTATTTATGATGTTTTCAACTTGTGGATGGTTTTAATTTAGTCTTCTATTTCATCACGTAGTGAGTATGATTTAGGGGCACCCTACAGAAAGAGAGATTTCTTTCACTATGTAGATCAATTCATAAACACCCAGAGTAGATATCCGAAGTGAGTAACAATAGACACTATACTAAATCACTCATTTTCCTCAAAGTTTTCCAACATTTTAAGTTTACGATACAACTTTTCTTTCAGGTGGAAGTATCTTACTATCGCATGGTCCCTTGCAAGTTACATCCACTCATATCACTCCCTAGAAATGGACATATTGGAGTTTGTTCATGTTCATTTGCATTGGGCTTTAGGTGCCAGTTTCAGCCCATAAAGAGATTTCTTTAGACGACAGACATGATTTGGCTTGGCAGGATCACTGCAACTTTGAGGATGCTCCATAAAAATACCTTCAGTGAAAATGTCATGAAGAAAGGCATTTGATATATCAAAATGATTAATAACCAATTTGCGGTTAAAACATGAACTAATAGTATCCTTAGTGTTGTAGCTTTGACAAGAAGAATAAAGGTTTCAGTAAAGTCCACTCATTCTTCTCGATGATCTTCTTTAGCAACCAACCTAGACTTAAACTTTTTAATCGTGACACCTGCTTTAAGAGCAGTTCCTATGGAATACACAAACTTCAAGTTTGTTAATTTTGCTCCCACTATGGACTCAACAAACATGAAAAATGGATGTTCAAACCAACAAATTTGTTGGTTTGTTGAGTGAGTTAAAACATGTAGCGCGCGCTTGATGAAAGGACGGGTGAGCTTGGCACCAGCGCTGGCGCTTCAGCTAACAACGCTGGCGCTGGTCTTTCTAGCGCGCATTTTTACTTCAAGCGCCAGCGTCCTTCCTGTAAGCGCTGCGTTTTTCATAAAAGCGCCAATGGCTGAATCTGGACGGCTGAAAACTCTTATGATCTAACGGCTATAATTTTTGAGTTCTATAAATACTCCTCATTTTAACTTTAAATTCACATATTCTACACATTCTTCACTCTCAAATCATCTACAAAAAATGCCTCATAGAGTTCGTGGTGTTAGATTCACTCAACAAGTGGATTTAGCTATTTGTAGAGCCTTTGTTTTTCACATAGAAGATGCTGTCTTAAGTAATGTAGCCGATTCGACGTTGACTTTCTGGGAGAAAGTTTACAGAATGTTCACCGCTGAAATGGGGAACATCCATTGGTGTGATTCTCACTTATTGTCGCATCGTTTTAGTTCAATTAGTAGTCATATATTGGAGTTCGCCGCTTTACTAATTGAGAATCACAAAAATAAGCTCAACGGTGAAGCCGAACATGAAGTGGAACCCATAACTCTAGCGATGTGGGAAGCATCTCACGGCGGACGTCCTTTCGACTTCCATGCTTGTTTTAACATTCTTAGGGTGCTCAACAGATACGATCCCTATACCGCCCTAGGAATCCCACCACCCGCCGAGAATTGACGCCGAGAATTGACACCTATGTAGTAGTTGTTTTAATATAATGTATTTCTTTTATTCTCATGTATGATGTGGTTGTTCAATGCAGTATATTTTTATTTATGAGATTGATGGTGCAATGTTTAATCCAGGAAAAATTTAAATTACTTATGATATTGATGGTGCAAATGTGAAGACATCCACATGTTTTGTTTTAGATAATCGTAATAACACAAAATAAACAGCAAACTAAATAACATAATACCATAGTGAATCGATTTGTCCTTCAACTTCAATCAGCCCACTCCACTAAAAAACACTTAGGACATTCCCAGAAATGCCTTCCATATGTGTCTTCTTCATAAAAAGTCCACAAATGCATAAAAGTCTTGCAATCGGGCTTTGAGCATCCACTGATTCTCTGTGGACAATGTTTGTATTCGTGATCTCCATATCCACAATGCTTGCAGTTTAATAACTCCTTCTTCAATTTGGCTTTAAGTTTGAAGTTTATGCAGAGTGTTGCAATATTTTTTTCTTCTTCTTTTTTAATCTTTATAGCATCATCTAGCATATGTGGTTCCTCTGGACAGTTGGGATCTTGACATTGCAAATACATGAGCTTTTCCGGTTGTGATTCAATCACCATTCTGATGCGTGAACAACCTTCCTGCGGACACTTTGAATACATCCAAGGGCATTGCATAAGACTGTGGTTATCAATGAATAACCACAGTTTCATGGATAACCATAGTATGAAGTGGAAATCTCTATTTTAAAATCTAAATATTTTCATTCATTGATGCCAATTCTTTTACAAGATATAAACTTAGGAAATAATAAAACATACTAAACAACTTCAATAAAAATCAAGTACAAGTTTTGGCCTCCTGTTTATCTTCATTTGACGTATCTTCCATTCAACGCGCTCTTTGACAGTTTCGCCTTTGTTTTTGAATTTTTTGTTGTTAACTTTCAAAACTGGATCTCTTCTTTGACTTTTAGCGGAACATTTTCTTGGAGCAACTTCAAAAACTTGCACTTCCCTCTTACAATTTTCAATCTTTTTAAAACTCCCACATATCTTAGAAATAGTAGCTCTAAGTTTTGCATCGCAAAAAAGTGTGATCGCCTTTTCAGCCATTGAAATAAATTTTAGAAGAGAAAATTCAAGAGAAGTGAATTTTGGTGTGAGTGAATTGTTTGAAATTGATGGTAATTTATAGAGGTAAAAAGTGAATTTTAAATTTTAAAAAAACTACCCGTTGGCGTTTTTGCTACAAACGCCTGCGTCCTATATTCAAGCGCAGAGTTGAAGCTTTGAGCTCCAGTGCTTGTCCTTCCAACGCCGGCGGTTTTCCTACGAACGCTAGCGTGTGTCTTACGTTCGCGCGCTTGGTTATCAAACGCTGAGTGCTTTACCATAGTGGAAAAGGCAGTTTGACCATCCACCTGGCTCAACAAAAAAATGGGTTTATTCATTCCCATAGGAATTGCCCTAAGTTTAAGCTTATACACCCGCTTACATCCAAGAACATTCATGGATGCATAATAAGGAACAAGAACTCAAGCATTATTATTATGAAAATCCTCATTTTTTTTTATCCATAGACACTTTCTATTTAGGATCCTTATTAATAGATTTAAAAGTTATTTATTTTAAGGGAATGGATTAAGTAGTTGTAAAATCTAAAGGAATAAAGTGTCTGATAATAGTTAGATGTGACATAAAATCTGATGTAAGAGATTAAGAAAGATGAATACCTGACTGAGACATAGTCACTCTCTGAGGAGGTAAAAAAGGAATTACAAAACTTTGCCCAACAGGTTCAGCAACAACGATATTAGCTGAAGTATCAATGGATGAGTTTAGAGAAGTATCAGATGCATTTTAACTTGATTCAACGACAGAAATATCAGAATTAGAAGTATGAAAACTAAGCAACTGAGAAAAATCAGTGATGAGAGAATCAAGAATAGTCAGAGTAGCAGTAGTGCAAAGTATTGGAGTAGAATATTGTTCTGCATTTTTAGCAAAAGGAAACACTGACTCATCAAATACAACATATCTTGAGATGAACACCTTTTTCTGTACTGCATCATAGCATTTATATCCCTTAAGTAATTATACCCAAGAAATGTACAAAGAGAAGACGTTGGACTTACTTGTCATTCCTGTACGATACCAAGTTTGGATAACATGCATATCCAAAAACTATGAGAAATGAGTAATCAAGAATTCTATCAAATAAGATCTCATAAGGTGATTTGGACTCCAAAATCTTATATAGAATTCTATTTATAACATATCAAGCTGTAAGAAAAGACTTAATCGATAATGACTTAAGCAATAAAGCTTGAAATGCCATTGTACGTATTACCTATTTCTGCAACATGCATGCGTTTTCTTTCTACAATACCATTATGAGCTTGTGTGTGCGGACAAGAAGCTACTAAAATTCCATAATTATCTTTAAAAACACTTAAACTTGCCTTTAACTAATTCAAAGGCTCCATCATATTGAATGGATTTGATCTTAGTAGAAAATAAATTTTTAGTTATATGGTTTTAAAGTGTTTAAAGCATGCAAGCCTATCTATCCTTAGTTTCATTTGATAAATCCAATTGAATCTGCTATATTCGTCAATGGAAATAATATAATATTTATATCCATAGCAGGATAAGATAGGAGAAAGTCCCTACACATCACAATGTACTAATTCAAAAGGTGCATGAGTAACTCTAGTAGACATCATGAATGAAAGTTTATTATTCTTACCAAATTGATAATAATGGCACATAAAAGTATCTCCATAACTAATAACCTTGATTTGTGTTTCCGGTTGAAGATGCTTGATAAAAGACAAATATTTTATGCCATGTTGATACAAGTCCTTGAATAGAAACATATGAAGCATGATCTTGTTGTATATCATAATAGACTTGATAGGGTATATATTATTTTTTTCCTCTCCCTCGTCGAACACTTTATCAGAATCAAGATCTTTAATAGTTGAGAAAGTGATAGAGCAAGCATCTCTTTAAAAAAACTTCCCAACACATAACAAATTTTGAGTAATTCGTAGACCGTAAAGAACTTCACTGAGCTTAAAGTCAAAATTAAATGTTGGAAGGTAAGACTCACCAGTCAAAGATATTGGTATAAAAATCATTGTTGGCTACCATTACTCTATCCTATTTAATGAAACTGACTAACAACTGCAAAGTAAGGTAGAAATCGAGGGTTTTCTCACATAACCATCAACAAAACCAATTGAATCAGTACTCACTGACACATTGGGAAGTTTATTTTTCCAAACTACATATGTAGTATGTGGAATCAAGCTTAATAAAGATAAAATGATGATAAGTTATTGACTATGATTTGTACATAGCTGGTATACATGACCTTTGTTTGTGCTGCCAAGGTGGCATAGGACATTCTCCTTATGCGGATACCCCAATTAGATTAGTAAAAGGAAGGGGAGATAGATTTATTTGTGTAATAGAAGCAATAAATTCACTCGCCATTAGTGAGGGAAATATTTCAATGATCTAAAATGGAAAAAAATGAGAGAAAAGTTGTTCAGGAAACTTCTGAAGACGATGAGAGAATATTAGAAGAAAATTGCTCAAAAAACTTCTGAATGATGAAGTTGCAAAAACATGTTCTAGAAGTTGAAAATTGTAGAAGCGAAACAATTTGATACAATGAGAAATCTTCACTTGATGTTGGTAGACTATGACGATATGAAGGAAAATAGACACAACTGATAACAGTAGCCATATGACCTACTGAATCTGTCATAACAAAAATATACAGATTCAAAGATTCCGTAAAAGAATCTATTAGCTAACAATAATTGCACTCATTACAACCAACTAACTGATATATGATCTGCTAGAGAAACACACTACTAGTGTATGTGTGTGTATATATACAAAGTATATGGGGACCTACTCAAAATTAATCGGTAGACAATTCAAAAGCAAAAATGAGAAAGAATTACTAAAAAGTGACCCAATTTTGATTCAAAATTTGTTGTCAGGCCCATCCATTAAATAGTTTAAATTGGTACCCAAAATTTCAAGTTACACATACTTAAGCTCATCTTTAAAAGATTCTTAGGACGGGAGAATAAATCCACATGCTAAATTTCTTGTCACAAATAAAAAAAGTAACATATACATCATACTTCGGAATTGTACAATATTTATCTCTTCGGAAAACTTACAAAGAAGTTTATACCATTGGTGAATCCAGAACAAAAGTTTAATGTAGCACAATATATTATCGAAAATCATAACTAAAAATGTAATTAAAAATCAATAATAAACTACTATCATAATAAACCCAATTTCATCAATCCATTAAAATAAGATACAAAAATCGAGTAATTGAAAAAGAAGAAAAAAATAAAAAAATAAAAAACTTTAATAACTAGCAATAAAAACTCTTACTTGGAAATAGAATTGATGTACATGGTAGCGTATTAGTCTTCGACTGTTCATATGTATCATATATTGTAATATCCCGATATTCGGGAGTGGTTGGATGAATGGAATATAAGTAATGGTTTGTCCTTTCGTAACACCGAGGCCTTTTCAGCACAATTGGCTCCAAAGTTGGCAGAAAACTCTGCAGTTGAGCGTGCTCGGGCGGGAGTAATCCAGGGATGGGTGACTGAAAAAGCGGGGGTCCAACAACCACACCCAATATTTCGCTTAGAAATCTGTATGAACTAACTCCAATATATTTTTAAGAGAATCAACTAGACAGCCAGACTCAATCTTAAGAAAAGTATATCAAAGAGTTATATCTCAATTTCTCAATTCAATCCGCAATCAAACAAATAGGAATTTGCGAGCCCGATTGAATATAAGAAATAACTTGGACGGTATCGAAAACTAATATCCAAGTGTCAATCAATTTAATCAACAGCCAAAGGTTGGATTCACAATTGATTGAACTTACGCACAAACTGTGATATTTCAATTATATAAAAAAATATAATGCGGAAAAGAAATAACACAGACACCAGAAATTTTGTTAACAAGGAAACCGCAAATGCAGAACACCCCCGGGACCTAGTCCAGATTTGAACACCACACTGTATTAATCAACTACAGACACTAGCCTACTCTAAGTTAACTTCGGACTGGAATGTAGTTGGCCCTATCCAATCTCACACTGATCAAGGTACAGTTGCGCTCCTTACATCTCTGAATCCAAGCAGGACTCTACGCACTTGATTCCCTTAGCTGATCTCACCCACAACTAAGAGTTGCTACGACCCAAAGTCGAAGACTTGATAAACCAATTTGTCTCACACAGAAAAGTATATTGAATTGATAAATCTGTCTCCCACATATATACCTATGCGTTTTGTTCCGTCTTTTGATAAATCAAGGTGAACATAAACCAATTGATATACCGGACTTATCTTCCCGAAAAACATCCTAGAAATATCAATCACCTCACAGTAATCTTAATCGTATGGTAGCGAAACAAGATATTGTGGAATCACAAACGATGAGACGAAGATGTTTGTGACTACTTTTAATCTTACTTATCGGAGATAAATTTCAAGCAAATCTTAGAGAAGATAGTACTCAATCACGATAGAAAACAACAAGATCAGAACACACAACTACAGAGAAAATAGTTGGGTCTGGCTTCACAATCCCAATAAAGTCTTCAAATCGTTAACCTACAGGGTTTCGTGAAAAACTTAAGGTGAAAGGAGAATCGACTCTAGTCGCAACTAGTATCACACAGGAGGTATGGGGATTAGGTTTCCCAGTTGCTAGAGTACTCCTTTATATAGTATTAAAATCAGGGTTTGCAATCTAAGTTACCTTGGTAACAAAGCATTCAATATTCACCGTTAGATGAAAACCTGATTAGACTCAAGCTAATATCTTTCAACCGTTAAATCGAACTTAGCTTATTACACACAAATGAAAAGTGACTTCATTTAGATATGAGTAACCGTACCTAAACGTGAGCACCTTTGTTGGCTCAACAATAGTTAACCGAGGTTAGCCATATGAACACTTTCATATCAACCTTATTCATCTTAACCATAACAAGTTCAAATGACTCAAATGAAACTAGTTCTAGAGTTGTTCAATTGTTTATATTCTCATATAAGTATACACGACACAATTGAAGCAAAATCGATTTTGATTCACTCGAATCAAGGTCATGAACATTATAGCCATGGTTTGCAAAACATTGCATTCCTTATTATATAAATGTATTAGTTCATGAACAAACCGATTTTAGAACATTATCCACTCTGGTATGCAAATGGGTACGCATACCTAAATGGACGGACTAAGTTTGGGTTCGCCAGTACGCGAACTGGTACGCATACCTTCCAAACTCAGCAGAAATTTCCGGCCCTGAACCTCACGCCAGTATGCGTACAAGGTTCCCGGACTTTCACCAAAACAAGAAGAACGCATACGGGTATGCATACCATGGTTCTCGGACTTGGATTACATATATGCAGGTACGCATACTATGCTTATATCCAATTGTTCTAAACTCTTATTTCAATCATTGAAACATTCTCGGAAGACGACAATAACTGTCTGTTTTAGGGTAAAAACTGATTCTGCTATTTTTAGTAAATTTGGGTGTGTTTATGAGAAACAAATTCAAACCCCAAACAAATGCACTGCACGGGAATACTTTTAGATTCGAGAGATCAATCTGTAAGACTCTGACCTAAACCAAGAAATGGTCGTTCCAGATTCAATTCGGTCACAAAGTGAAGGAGGGAAGCGAAGAAGTTGTTTGAGATCAGAATGTTGAATTATGAAGGTGTGGCTGTTTTATGACTTGTATCAGAATGTGGAACTAGCTAGCAGAACGTAATCTATCAGTTCTTGGTGTTTTCTGGATACTTATGTTGATAACACTTGTGTTTTTTAAATAGGTTGAAATCCTATTTATACAAGTCGTGTTCGAGCAGACCCTGATCTCTTAGGAAGTGGAGGTGATTAAGCAGTGGAGAAGGGGTTGTGTAAAAGTTGTGATCACCACGTTTCCATTACGAGGGAAAACTGGTCACACTTTCACCCACTACTCTCATTACTGTTAACCTTTCGTCCTTTCCCAACACTTTCTCGTAATGGGCGCGTTGCACACCGCACGCTGTAAAACGCCAGACCAATACCCCAGTGAGCATCCCCCAGTTTGTGACATGTTTGATGTCTCGAGTAAATGGGTCAAGTCATGAGAGTCGCCGCTAAAAGCAGCACATAGTGCTTTTAGGTCAAATAATAAAATTATTTGTGAAATCAATATTTATAAAACATTGCTTATAATCGGTGTATATAAAGCATCGCTTTTAAACAAGCAACTGAAAATAATTGATGTGCAGGAAACATCGTTGTTTTAGAGCTCGTTTAAATTGGTCGCGAACTGAATGTCTTAAAAAAGGTAGCATGACCAGCCACTCTTGGGCGATTGTTTGAGAAACCTATGGGTTAGCTACCACTTGGTCGATCGCTCCCTGTGGAAGAGGGGTGGCCGGTGATCAAAACGCTACCCTGTTGTCCTCCTGAGAAAAAATCCACATCATCCGACTAGGCTAGCGAAGTTGGATGGACGAGATGATTTGCGGCAGTTGCATATTGTCGTTGATGTAATTTAGGGTTTAAGAGCCGTACGACCAACCCTCTTTTGGGCGATCGATTCGAGGCACTGGACACTAGTTCGAACAGGACGATCGGTCAGGCCGCTTCTGATCATGTTGATATCTTCTAGGTCACCTGAAATTGGATCTAAGCCATTCAATTTGGCCGGCGAAGATGAACGACTGTGATTAATTTGCGACAATTTCATGTTTCCGCAACGCAAACTAGTGTTTCCGCAATAGTGCGTTCACCCTACTTTGGGCAAACGGTTTAGTGTCCTCATGGCTTTCCGCGAGCAGGTCGATCGACCATGGGTGGAGTTGGGTTACCGGTAGACACGTTAGCACTTCTCTATTTATTCGAAGGAAGATCTAAGCCGTCCAACTAGGCTAGCTAAGTTTGCCGGTCTTAGCCCGTTTGAGCTCATCTTTCAACAGCGCGATCACCCATGTTAGGGTTAGCGTGCAAAGGCATTGCGGGTGTACTAGATGGAATCCGATCGGCCGGGATGTTAGTGGGCCCGCTAGTGGTCATCATGATGATCGCCTAGTTCCCCTATGAGTTGGCTAGGCTTGTTGAATTGTGTGGCCAAATCGTGTGGCCATGATCGTTTTTTAAGACTGACATGGAACGTCTAGATTTTCCTTAGGAATTTAAACGCGTTGATCGCGCTAACTTTTTAATTAAAAAGTGTGTCAACACGCTGATCTCTTTATCATAGAGTGGTGTGGCCTACGCAAGTGTTTTCATGCACATTTCAATACTGACACTTCGGGAGATTCGTGCTACTCTGCTGTGAGTGAACATTAATCGCCATGTCATGCCAACATTGAAAGTTCAGCTGGGGAACATAGCATAGGAAAATACTAGGCAGGTCAATGCATTAGTGAATAATGCTGGTTGAAAATAAAATTCATAGAATATTTGGGATTGTTGCTATATGCACCATTCTGAGTGAATTATATATATATATACAAATATATTGAATTGCTCAATACATCTGTGAGCGAAGAGGTTTATGCACTCATCACTTTTTAAACGGCTTTTGTTCCTTTGCAGGATGACAACGCATTAAGTACAGGGTTTCACGATTTTAGCTCTGAACTGAAAACCACCATTAACATTTCCCCTGCTTAGTACGTAACAGTGACATTGTTGAGGGGTAAGCACTAGATGGTGACAAATAAAGATAAAACTTATGAGGCAAAGTAGACAGATGTTACCGGGAGAGGTGGGTTGGCTTGTCCTTGGAACATGGCACGAGGCGTCCAGATGAGCGTTCCCCTAGCATGATGTCGGTTGGCCCCAGGTAGATCAAACAGACGGTTGGTTGGTATATTAAACTGCATTCCAAGTCCCTTGTACATCTGAGCATCGTCTGAGAGCGTGTTCAAGTTTTCCTTGCTTCAGTTGGCATTGAGGAAAAATAGAGGCGCGATGAAGCATCTCGGCCAACAAGTGCTAGGACTGAAAGGTTTGCTGCCTTGCTAAAGCGCCGGAGGGTGGAGTATGAGAAGCTCTCGGGTGAACGTGAACTCTTGGATAAACATGAACACCCTATTCATGACGGCGTCATAATCCTCGACTCTGACGTGGACGAACCGGAATACCCTCAAAAGGCTGTTGAAGCAGTTTCTGAAAAGGATGTCGGGGCAACTTCCGAAGAGTGTGTAGGAGGAGCGGCATCTTGAGAAGATTTTGAAGCGGGCTAAGAAGTGAATGTTGGTACAGCTTTCAAGGAAGATGTTGAAGCATTTCCCAAAGGGAACGTTGATGCAGCTTCCGAAGAGGATGTTGAAGAAGCTCCCAAAGAGAACGTTGATGCATCTTCCGAAGAGGATGTTGAAGCGGCTTCTGGAGAGGATTCCAGTTAAGGCGCCATTGACCCTGGCGTTGATGATACTTCTTTGATGTTTAGTAGTCTTTTGTTTCATGCGGCTGGAACCAGGGCTTCATCAAATAATAATCCTTCATTCATGCTGCTTTCATGATTTTATGTTTCCAGTTGGATGAATGAATGAAATCTCCCGACTAAGAAATCCAAATTCTTAGAAAGATCTCGCAATATATTGAAACTTTAGATGTAGCGCTCTTCGGTAGCCTGTGTTCATGATATTTATTCCTAAAACGCGATTTTGCAATCTGATCTCTTCCCATTCTATTGAGGTGTCATGGCGAAGACAACACACAAATAGTAATGGTTGGCAAGTCTGTGTTTTATTCTCATGGGAAGAGGTGCCTCTTCCACAATAATATTTCTACACATGTAACGCTAGTAACAACAATTTAGAGTAGGGAAAAATAACAATTATGGCTCGACCAACCTTCTGTTTGATATTCCTCTTACAGATTACATGCTTCTTGAAGATTTGTGGCGTGCCGGCTAGGTATATAAAAGCATGGGAGCTTTGCCATGAATCTAGAGACCCAATAAGCTGCATATTGTGGGATAAACGGATGAGAGAGGCCTTATCTTCAATTGACGACATGTGCAACGTGATTTCTGAAGAAGTAATTACGAACTGGCAGTGTCACTGGGTACGTGCGCCACCTTCAGATTCATTGCTTCTCGGTCCGTGAAATGATTTTCAAAATCCAAAAATTGCATACTGAAGTGGACAGAACCTCCTCTAGGGATCACGTCAGTCAAAAGAGGTGGTGGTTGAGAAACCGTCTCAATGTTGAACAAGGATGCTCTTCGGGATACGTAAGGTGCTTTCCAAGAAGAATCTGTTGCTGCTTGATGATTTCCCTTGAATATCTTGTTCTTTCTTTTTCCTTTACATATTCCCCTCTTAGGTATTTACTGACAATTTTTTTTTTTTGGTTTTGAACTGATGGGTAATGGTTTTGTGAGGAAATGATGTTTCGATTAACTGATAAAAATGAAATCCTAATTATGAATGCAAGCAGTGCAGTCATTTTGGAGGAATTACAAATATTACATGAAAAGGGGAAATGATAAAAGAAATGCTAAAGGAAAAGGCGACGTGTCGTCTTAGGTATTAAAAGGTTTAAGCCACCTGGCGTGTATTACTACGCCTTCTAGCTTGTCAGCATTGATAGGTTTGCAGTAGTCTCCCAAGATAATTTATACTACTAGGTACGGCTCATCTTCTGGGGAATTTAGCGGAGCAGGTTGGGAAGCAACCCTTACTACTATATCTCCAACTTGAAATGGATTTGGGCGTTGCACCGTTACTTGATTCTTCGATTCCCCATCTTTGACTGTTACATCTTCTAAATTTTTAATAAAATATTCGAAAGGCCCAGCACCCCATTCACATCTCCTAGTGACGGCTGGGTTGACGATGAGGTCAAGTCCCCGGCCCTTGACGGAAGGAGGAGTGAATGATTGCAGAAAGGGTTGTTCAATAAGACTTACTTGGGTTCGGAATCTACGAATGTACATCTCCAGGCTCTCTCCAGTCAATTGGGTCACATTGGCAAGTTGTTTATACGACAGCAAATAATCTTCACGGTTGGATGGCTTATTGGAATTCCTTTCGGGTATAAACACCGGTAAAGGACATACTCCCAGCTTTGCTTCCATGCACCCACGAGCGCCCCAGAATCATATCATAATTTGGGCATTCTTTGACAATATGAAATTTGGCGTGCGTTAGAGCATCTCCCACCTTGATTTAGAGATTGATGTACCCATAAGCGTCTCTAGACTCCCCTTCCGAATTTTTGATCATGGTTGGACAGTGAACGGCTTCCTGTTTTGGGATCTTTGTGGCTTTCAGAGTCTTAATGGTGACAATGTTGAAGTCAGAGGTTGCGTCAATCAGCGTGCTGTCAAACTCGATACTCTTCAGGTGGGCAGTGGTCAGCAGTCCCCAGTTGCATTTTCCAACAGCGCCTCCTAAGAGAGATTGGGTATTAGGAGTAGCTTCTCTGACTGAAAACAGACGCTTGCCTGACACAATACGATTGAGAGCTGCAAATATATCTTGACGCTGTTCCTTGGATAAATAAAGAATTTCACATACACGCTCCATCATAGATTGCACGGTTTTGTGAGCAGAGTCCCCAGAAAGTTTGCAGCTTCTGAATGGGAGAGGGTCTCTGTGAACTCCCTCAGTGCCTAGTTGAAGTTCTCCCACATCTATTTTTTTCCTTGAAAATGTGCTTCAACTTGTTGCATTCATTGGTGGGATGATTGACGAACCTGTGGTAACGACAATATTTGGGATTTGCCATCTCTTCCTCAGTTGGCGGGCGTATGATAGGAGGTAGTTTAATAGCATCATCCTGAATCCATCCTTCCAGGAGCTCAATTACTTCCTCTATTGGGAACAGGAAGTTTGGAGCAGCATCTCCAGTTTCTTGTTGTTGCGTAGGCGCCTTAGTCGTGGCATTCCGTGGTGGGGATGCCTGATGCGCTGGTGCCACACAGTTGGGTTGTTGTTCCGCCACTGGAGCTTTTCTCTTTCCTTCTTCACCCACTACACTTACAGAGGGTCCAGCATTATATTGTTTGTTGGTGAGACGTTTGCTTCCTCGAGTCTCATGTGCATCTTCATTTCTTGCGGGTATGGTCCTCTCCAGCAATTCTGGTGCTGTCGTGGCCGAACGCTTAGCAGCTTCATGAAGTTCAGAAAATGTTTGGAAACGCAGGTTCTCCAGTAAAGCGGGATAGACGGGTACCATGCCATTAATGCACATCTCCACCAATTGATGCTCAGTTACATTTGGATCATGACAATCTAGCGCTTGAATCCTGAATCTGTTGACATAATCATTTGGATGTTCATTGTTTCGCTGAAATATCCTTCCCAAGTCTGATAAAGTGATTTGCTCAGACACAAAGAAATATTTCTTGTAGAAAGCGGTAACCATTTCACACCAATTGCCTATGTTGTTTGGTGCGATGTTGTTGTACCAGGTGTACGCCCTTACAGTGAGTGATTTTGAGAATTTTTTCAGGCGGAGGACGTGGTTGTATTCATGCTCTCCTAGTGATTCCAAAAAACGAGAGATGTTTTCACGAGCGTTACCAGTACCGTCGTAAAGGGAGAAGAATATCCTATTGGAAGGGGAACTCTTTGCACGCCAGGAGGATAGGGAGGTTGATGTTGATGAATGGTGGCTGGATTTTCTCTGCCTCGATTCTGGAGAAGCCGTTCCAAGTCATATCATGTGATAAAGTTGGACTGTTGATTCCTTTTTATTGGTCGTTCAGGAGCTACACGAACTTCTTCATCCATAAAGATACGCCCTGCTGAAGTACTTGCGCCAGGTGTCATGAAACTGTTCCTTGTCTTCTCCATTTGGAGTCGACACAGTTCTGGTGTAAATATTTCCGTTAGCGTCTTGAGAAAAGTGAGCACCTCCTTTTGAGTTGTGGCCATGTTCGTCTGAGCTTTGGCAAGAACTTCATGTCTCTCCATTAAATCGGTAATGGTAATAGGAGGTGGGTTTCCTTTGGCTCCTCCAGTCTCTTGTCCCGATGAAGAAATGGTAGCAGCCCTGGTGACGATTGGAGGTGTCATGCTCTAAGAAATATTAGGAGTAGCATCGGCTCTGGCTCTGGTAATAGGAGGCGTCACCCCAGAGGGGATGCTTCCGGTGCTGCTGATGTTGGTGCTAGAGGATGTAACGCCATGGGATGCGTTGATTGTGCTTGAAGTAGGTACGTTGGTGTCACCAGCAGGAATGTTGACGCCAGGGGTGTTGTGAGCGCCAGTAACATCGGGATTAGTTGCTGATCCAGACCTAAGATCCACCATCTTGAAATTGGGAAGATTGAAATGAAAATTGAGAAATTAATTTCGCAACCGAGAGATTAATCTCCCACTGTGGTCGCCAGTTGTTTTGGGGAAAAAACTGATTCTGCTGTTTTTGGTAAATTGTGGGGTGTTGATGAGAAACGAATTCAAACCCTAAACAAATGCACTGCACGGGAGTACTTTTAGATTCGAGAGATCAATCTGTAAGGCTCTGGCCTATACCAAGAAATGGTCATTCCAGATTCAATTCGGTCACAAAGTGAAGGAGAAGGGTTGATCTTAGGGAGGGAAGCAAAGAAGGTGTTTGAGATCAGAATGTTTAATTATGATGGTGTGGCTGTTTTATAACTTGTATCAGAATGTGGAACTGTCTTGCAGAACGTAAGCTATCAGTTCTTGGTATTTTCTGGATACTTGTGTTGATAACACTTGTGTTTTTGAAATAGGTTGAAATCCTATTTATACAAGTCGTGTTCGAGCACATCATGATATCGTAGGAAGTGGAGGTGATTAAGCAGTGGAGAAGTGGGGTTGTGTAAAAGTGGTGATCACCACGTTTCCATTACGAGGGAAAACTGGTCACACTTTCACCCACTACTCTCATTACTGTTAACCTTTCATCATTTCCTGACACTTTCTCATAATGGGCGCGTTGCACGCCGCACGCTGTAAACCGCCAGACCAATACCACAGTGAGCATCCCCCAGTTTATGACATGTTTGATGTCTCGAGTAAATGGGTCAAGTCGTGAGACTCGCCGTTAAAAGTAGCACATAGTGCTTTTAGGTCAAATAATAAAATTATTTGTGAAATCAATATTTATAAAACATTACTTATAATCGATGTATATAAAGCATCGCTTTTAAACAAGCAGCTGAAAATAATCGATGTGCAGGACACATCGTTGTTTTAGAGCTCGTTTAAATTGGTCGTGAATTGAATGTCTTAAAAAAAGGTAGCATGACCGGCCACTCTTGCGGTCGTTTGAGAACCCTATGGGTTAGCTACCACTTGGTCGATCACTCCCTGTGGAGGAGGGGTGGCCGGTGATCATAGCGCTACCCTGTTGACCTCCTGAGAACAAATCCACATCATCCGACTAGGCCAGCGAAGTTGGATGGATGAGATGATTTGCGGCAGTTGCATATTGCCGTTGATGTAATTTAGGGTTTAAGAGCCGTGCAGCCAACCCTCTTTTGGGCAATCGATTCGAGGCACTGGACACTAGTTCGAACAGGCCGATCGGTCAGGTGCAAAGGCAGGCCGCTTCTGATCATGCTGATATCTTCTAGGTCTCCTGAAATTGGATCTAAGCCATTCAATTTTGCCGGATAAGATGGACGACTATGATTAATTTGCGACAGTTGCATGTTGCCGCAACGCAAACTAGGGTGTCACCCATGTTAGGGTTAGCGTTCAAAGGCATTGCTGGTGTACTAGATGGAATCTGATCGGCTGGGATATTAGTTGGCCCGCCGGTGGTCATCATGATGATCGCCTAGTTCCGCTACGAGTTGGCTAGGCTTGTTGAATTGTGTGGCCAAATCGTGTGGCCGTGATCATTTTTTAAGAATGACATGGATAGTCTAGATTTTCCTTAGGAATTTAAACGCGTTGATCGCGCTAACTTTTTAATTAAAAAGTGTGTCAACACGCCGATCTAATTATCAGAGAGTGGTGTAGCCTACGCAAGTGTTTTCATGCAGATTTCAATACTGACACTTCGGGAGATTCGTGCTACTCTGCTGCGAGTGAACATTAATCATCATGTCATGCCAACATTGAAAATTATTTGGGGAACATAGCATAGGAAAATACTAGGAAGGTCAATGCGTTAGTGAATAATGCTGGTGGAAAATCAAATTCAAAGAATATTTGGGATTGTTGCTATATTCACCATTCTGAGTGAATTATATATATATATACAAATATATTGAATTGCTCAATACATCTGTGAGCGAAGGGTTTCACAATTTTAGCCCTGAACTTAAAACCACCATTAACACTGTCTCACACAAACTATTAGCTTCAAAGCAATTTTCAAGTAATCGAATGATCAATACGAAACATTCCAAGTCTACATCAAATGACTGTCTCACACAAATCATGTAAGATGTTACCATACAATTTTCACATGATCATCTTTTCACTTTCGTCAAGAATATAAGATGAACTTGGTTAAAGCGAAAGCTTACCAACACATATTTCTAGAAATATGTAAGCGAGTTAAACTCAGCTCGAAATATCAAATGTGTATAATTGAAGTCTATATAGCTATACGACTTTTGTCTCAAATAGGAGATAGAATAGAGAGACTTTTGAGTGATAGATGAGTTCACGTCTCCACATACCTTTTGTTGATGAAGTTCCACAAGCTCCCTTTAGTAGTTCTTCGTCTTCAATCGATGAACACCGTGAAGTCTAATGCTCAACTACACTTTCTATCCTAATTCGAGACTTAACTATAAGTAGACTAGAAATCAAGACTTATAGTTTTGGCAACTAAACTTGCCAACAAGCTTGAGATAGCAACACTTGCGAGTTCGACCGAGCAGTGCTCTAACAATCTCCCCCTTTGTTTATTTTAGTGACAAAACTATCAATACATATGGAATACAAAATAAATAAACTTTGTAGCTCTCAATCCAAATGCTTGATTTCCTTTGTTCTTCAACATTACTCGAAATCTTCGTCACTTCCAAGTACTCCAGTGATTCTGAACGTGTTCAACTCAGCATCATAGTTGTTGAAGATCCTTAGCTATAACAATGAGAAAGCAGTTGCTCTCAATCATTGTTATACAGTGTCATAGTATTATTACACAGCATCAAAGTCCAATTAAATCACAACTTTGACAACAATACTATGGTGATATGTATCACTCCCCTTTAGTCGATACTTCATCTCACATGAAAACCACTCCCCCTTACATAATGATACGTAAACCATTTGTATTTGTAGTGTGAACTACACATTAATTCTCCTCCTTTTTGTCAATAAAAATTCGCAAAGGTACGAAAACTAGTGGGATACTAATGAAATTTCCATAGAGATACTTCATGACCAAAAGAGAACAACATATCAACTTTGTTTAGATGCAATCATATAGCCGAAACTAAATGCATTCATCAAGGAGTTTATAAAGATATAAGAAAACTCCTATAATATTCCACAGCCGCACTCCCCACAAATATTTGGCAATTAATCACAAGTTCAATTAAGAACTCTCCCCCATAAAATGTCATTCCCGAAAGAACAACAAGAGCGACCTTACTTTCGCAAGAAAAGAAGGATTTCTTTGGACATTAACAAATAATCAAGAAACATGAATTTGTATCCAAAATACTCAATTAAATTAACCACAAGAGAACCCATGATTAATTTAATCGGAAATGCTCAACATAAGAGAACTTACGGAGCCACACAATACATACACAAGGATGTGGATCAGGGAAAGACCAATACTGCGGAATATTCAAAGATTCATTCTATTTTTCATCAATATTTGCATAGAGACATGTAATAGGCTTAATCTTTGTAGACAAAAGTTCATCCTTTCTTCCATCAATATTTGCATAATGACATAATAGGCTTAACTTTTGTTGTCCAAAGTTCATTCAATCTTTTATCAATATTTGCATAATGACATATGAAAGACTTAACTTTTGACATATATGGGACAATCATAGTTCACGGACGCAAACACACATATCCCATAACAAGTTGCAATATATAAAACCATAAAGATTAATACTGCAAAATCATCTTCCAAATAAACTTTAGAATTTAAATAATTAAATCTAGAAACATTGAAAGATGAAAAATGTTGGAAATAGCTATGTGTACTCACAATAATGGCTATTCCAAACCCTAGTTATCCTTTTTAAAACACAAGAATAAATTCTCATAAGAAGTTTCCTAGGCAAAAAGAAAAATAACTCAAAAAAAAATACAAAACCTATCATGAACACAAATCAAAGATCACTTCCGGAACCCCCATGAGTCTTGAGTCCATTGTGCTTGTGATTGACCGCATCCACCGCTTCTTCAGAGAAGATATCCTCATTGAGAAGATCTTTAACATGTGTCTTCATGAGAACAAGGTCAGAATTAACCTTTTTCAACTCAGTTCTTAACACATCAAGACCCTTCATAGTATCAACGAGTTGCAGTTTTGCTTCCTCAAAGTATTTAAGAAAATCATGAACTACTTCAGCAGAAACCATATCCTCACATAGTTAGCAATTCGGAGAATTATTCCCGAATTATTCACGAATCCGAACGAACTGTCCGAATCCGTTGCATTCGTCTGAACTATTGAAAGTACGAACATGGTACGTGTATATTATGGAGTACCCGAATTAACCGCGAATAATTTGGAACACGAACTATTCGGCGAACTAAGTCGTCTAGCTGGCTAACCCAGCTCAGTCCGACTCGTCCAACTCGTAACTGAGTTTGCATCCAACTCGGCCGATTAATCATATGAATTTGTCAAAAATGAATATATAGGCGTGGAGAGTCGATCTCACGACCTTACGGTCGCTCACTAACCATTAAACCACCAGACCAACCATGCATTGGTGATACAACTACAAGCTATTTAATATATATATATATACATATTTAAACTACAAATCATGATTCCCCATTTAAAATTCTTCATTTTTATTATTTAATGCATGCCGAATTTTTTAAACCGAACTCATATCTCGGAAACGAATTATACACGAACGTATGCCGTTCCGAACTACTGCCCGAACACGAACCGTTGACCGGATTTTTTACCGAACCCGATCTATCGGAATCCGTATAATTCCCATATGTATTCCGTCCCGAACTCCCCTCTGTATCCCGAATTACTAACTAGGTATCCTCATTCTCAACATCCTGATGAGTATAGGCATAGTAGCATGAGGCATTAGGATTTTTATCATCATCTTCTACTAGGGTTCTTTTCTTCCTCCCTTTGGACTCGAAACCAATACTTTTATCAAGAAAACCTCTTGCAAAACCTCCAGTGCGGGAAGGTGAAGATTTTCTTGACAAAACAACAATAACCTAGAGTACGCGTACGTGACTCAATAGGTTTGATATTTAAATGGTTTCAACGGGAAGGTAACTTTTAGGGTTTCTAAAGACAGTTCGTGACAAGTAACTGGGTATCCGTATGAAAACAATCATAACTCAATCAAAAACAAAACCAAAAACGAGAAGTACCTTAGGACCCAACAAAATAATTTTGTTACGTGAATATTTTCTTTCACAATTTTTGCTCAATAAATTTTATATCTCCACAGAGAAATAATTTAGAGAACAAGAGTAGCAGGCAACTTAGTTGCAACAAAAACTTTTTCAAAAAATAATCGGCGAGATTCTTGAGAAACAACCAATACTTAGGCAAAGCTGTCTGTGGACAATAGTTTAGCTATGGACGATAAGAAAATAGCTCAACTAAACATAAAGCATTTTTTGCTGAAAGTATACCTGATTATTAGCAAATCTTACTCAACAGGATTTTTATGAGTAAGCATTCAACCCTTGGGATTAATTAGCACAAGTATAACCCTAAGCTCATTAAATGAATGGTGTTCACGGTTGAGTCTCTTTTTCCTTCCAATTATAGGAAGAATCCTTTATGATGTGAAAAATTATCATAAAACTTGTTGTCATCAAAATACGAGACAGAGTTCGAGTCCTTACCAGAAGAAGTTCTTTCGGAGGATTTAGACATCCTGTTGATAAGATCCTTGTATCCTTCAATTATCAGATTAAGGTTGTCCTTCATATCTCCATCGTTGCTTCCCTCTACAGGAACCTTTTTCACATCTTGAACTTCATTCATCACATTAGGTTGAGAGGGACCTTTCTGAATTCTTCTTGAACGATTTGTATTAATGCTACAATTGGTTCGAACGTTCGATGAGCAATTTGAACTGACATTCCTATGGGAATTCACATGGAGAGTACTAAAACCAATAGGTTTAGACATCCAAATGTCAGTAACACCTTCGAGTATTAAATCCAAGGTATGCTGAAGTCGACCAAGGTAATTGTCATTTGGCTTCAGTTTTCTCTTCCGTTGAACATGTCATTTTGAATTACAAAAAAGATATACTTTCTGATCACCGGAGTGATTAGAGTGTGTAGCATTAGAAATATCATTAGAAGATTTCTTCCTTCCATGAGACGAGGTAAATCCATGATTAGTGGAAGACCCGGGCACTTCTTTATCAATAGGAAGGGATTTCAACTTTGCTTCTGGAATTAAATTTCTTATAGTAGATTCAGAAGCAGTTGGTATAGTGGACTCTTAGAACATCCTTGAATAGAGAGTTTACTCAAAAGCTATTCAATTTCCAAGGCATCCTTTTTGAGTTTCGTCTCGAGTAAGGTTTGTGAAGAGAAAACTTCAGCGTTTTCCTCGCTAAGAGCCTTTAATTTAGAGTCACGAACATTTACTATATCGATAAGAGTATTGACGTTGTTTTTCAACCGATTGATTCTATCAGCCTGGATTCTAACAAGATTTAGAATAAGTTCACTCTCTTCGGCTGCATCACTTTCTTTAACAGAGTCAGACTCGTTCGAAAGGTAATCGGGATAACACTTGTCAAAGCAAGTCTGTTTCGTTGGAACACTAGGTTCATCTATATTTGAGATTGATAAATCTTTCTCTTTAATAGATTTCATAGAAACATAACTTTTGTTTATGGTGATACGTTTATCAGAGATAACACTATTGTCCATAGAGTCAGATCGCTACAAACACAGACTTATGAGGTCTTAACGTGTTTGCCTGCTCTGATACCAATTGAAGGTCTAACAACCACACCCAATATTTCGCTTAGCAATCTGTATGGACTAACTCCAATATACTTTTAAGAGAATCAACTAGACAGTCAGACTCAATCTTAAGAAAAGTATATTAAAGAGTTATATCTCAATTTCTCAATTCAATCCGCAATCAAACAAATAGGAATTTGCGAGCCCGATTGAATATAAAAAATAACTTGGACGGTATAAAAAACCAATATCCAAGTGTTAATCAATAACCAAAGGTTGGATTCACAATTGATTGAACTTATGCACAACCTGTGATATTTCAATTATATAAACAAATATAATGCGGAAAAGAAATAACACAGACACCAGAAATTTGTTAACGAGGAAACAAAAAATGCAGAAAACCCCCGGGACCTAGTCCAGATTTGAACACCACACTGTATTAAGCCGCTACAGATACTAGCCTACTCCAAGTTAACTTCGGACTGGAATGTAGTTGAGCCTTAACCAATCTCACACTGATCAAGGTACAATTGCGCTCCTTACGTCTCTGAATCCCAATAGGACTCTACGCACTTGATTCCCTTAGCTGATCTCACCCACAACTAAGAGTTCCTACGACCCAAAGTCGAAGACTTGATAAAGCAATCTGTCTCACACAGAAAAGTATATTGAATAGATAAATCTGTCTCCCACATATATACCTATGAGTTGTGTTCCATCCTTTGATAAATCAAGGTGAATAGGAACCAATTGATATACCAAACTTATATTCCCGAAGAACAGCCTAAAAATATCAATCACCTCACAATAATCTTAATCGTATGGTAGTGAACAAGATATTGTGGAATCATAAACGATGAGACGAAGATGTTTGTGACTACTTTTTATCTTGCCTATCGGAGAATAATTCTCGAGAAAATCTTAGAGAAGATAGTACTCAATCACGATAGAAAACAGCAAGATCAGAACACACAACTACAGAGAAAATAGTTGGGCCTGGCTTCACAATCCCAATGAAGTCTTCAAATCATTAACCTACATGGTTTCGTGAAAAACCTAAGGATAAATGAGAATCGACTCTAGTCGCAACTAGTATCACATAGGAGGTGTGGGGATTAGGTTTCCCAGTTGCTAGAGTTCTCCTTTATATAGTCTTCAAATCAGGGTTTGCAACCTGAGTTACCTTGGTAACAAAGCATTCAATATTCACCGTTAGATGAAAACCTGATTAGACTCAAGCTAATATCTTTCAACCGTTAGATCGAACTAAGCTTGTTACACACAAATGAAAAGTGACTTCATTTAGATATGAGTAACCGTACCTAAACGTGTGCACCTTTGTTGGCTTAACAATAGTTAACCGAGGTTAGCCATATGAACACTTTCATATCAACCTTATTCATCTTAACCATAACTAGTTCAAATGACTCAAATGAAACTAGTTATAGAGTTGTTCAATTGTTTATATTCTCATAGAAGTATACAAGACACAATTGAAGAAAAATCAATTTTGATTCACTCGAATCAAGGTCATGAACATTATAGCCACGGTTTGTAAAAGATTGCATTCCTTATTATATATATAAATGTATTAGTTCATGAACAAACCGATTTTAGAACATTATCCACTCAGGTATGCAAACGGGTACGCATACCTAAATGGCCGGACTAAGTTTGGGTTCGCTATTACGTGAACTGGTACGCATACCTTCCAAACTAAACAGAAATTCCCGGACCTGAACCTCACGCCAGTAAGCGTACCGGTATGTGTACAAGGTTCCCGGACTTTCACCAAACCAAGCAGTACGCATATGGGTATGCATACCATGATTCCCGGACTTGGATTACATATATGCAAGTGCGCATACTATGCTTATATCCAATTGTTCTAAACTCTTATTTCAATCATTGAAATATTCTCGGAAGACGACAATAGCTTTCTTACACAAACTATTAGCTTCAAAGCAATTTTAAAGTGATCTAATGATCTATACGAAACATTCCGAGTCTACATCAAATGACCGTCTCACACAAATCATGTAAGATGTTACTAGGTGATTTTCACATGATCATCTTTTGACTTTCGTCAATAATATAAAATGAACTTGGTTAAAGCGAAAGCTTACCAACACATATTTCGAGAAATATGTAAGCGAGTTAAACTCAGCTCGAAATATCAAATGTGTATAATTAAAGTCTATATAGCCATATGACTTTTGTCTCAAATAGGAGATAGAGTATGTTAGAGCACTGCTCGGTCGAACTCACAAGCGTTGCTATCTCAAGCTTGTTTATCAATGTTAGTGATCAAAACTATAATTCTTGATTTTTAGTCTACTTATAGCGATGTCTCGGACTAGGATAGATTGTGTAGTTGAGCATTAGACTTCACGTTGTTCATCATTTGAAGACGAAAAACTACTAAGGAGAGCTTCTGGAACTTCATCAACAAAAGGTATGGGGAGACTGAAACTCATCTATCACTTGGAAAGTCTATTTCTACTTTATCTCCTATATTGAGACAAAAGTCGTATTGCTATATAGAATTCGATTATGCACATTTGAGATTTCGAGCTGAGTTTAACTCGCTTACATATTTCTCGAAATATGTGTTGGTAAGCTTTCGCTTCGAACAAGTTCATCTTATATTCTTGATGAAAGTCAAAAGATGATCATGTGAAAATCACCGAGTAGCATCTTAGAAGCACACAATTCTAACCCTAAATTAGGTAACTTTTGGAAGTCTAGGGGTCTATAAACAACCTCTAAGTCGGGTGAATGATCTTTTGGTATAGATTCATCTATGGAATTAGGCAAATCATCCACACAAGCATCCACAGGGTCATCTATATCATCTGTCTGGAACAGAGAGTCACTACAAGATTCATCATCATCAGCATATAATTTTTGGCATTCTAGAACTCTCAATCTTAGTTCCAAACTAAGTGGTGTGTGTTTGTAATACTTCTCATATATAGTTAGAGGTGATTCTTCACTTACCATTTGTGGAGCAAAAACTCCATACCGTTGCCTATGCATATATTCACCAAGAGTTATTTTAGATGACGTCTCCTGATAATGAGAATTTCTACGCTTATAGTCTCGTAACGTCATCTCAGGTGGCGTCTCCTGATAATGAGAATTTTATGCTTATAGTCCCGTATCGTCATCTCAGGTGGCATTTCCTGAAAAGGATTCATCACCCCGAAAAATACAAACTACAGAGGAATTCTACACAATCACAAACAAGGCTGACTCGAACAAATCAAACCTATTGAATCTAGCAAACAAAAAGCATGATGGCTCCCTTAGATTGTTTCTAGACCAGCTTCTATTCCTCCAAAAGGAAACTAGGTATCGTTTTAGCAAACCTCTCTAGATCGATCCGAATAAAGTGAATCGAAGAGAAGTAGGGGAAGCTTAGAGGAGCTTTGATACCCCCACCTCTTTGGAAACGTTTCCCGTTAGGGAGGCTCAAGTCGACTCACAGTAATCTTCCTGAACTTTTGAGTTAAGCTAATAAGATACCCAATACTTCCCTTTGAATAACTTTCCTACAAGCTCGTTACCCTATCGGTCTCGTTCTAATCAGTATTTTAAGCTTGGGTTCGCGTAGGTTATGTGTTTCTAAGGCGGGCAAGAAGAGAACGGTGATAAAATCCGAACCCTTATCTTGTATGGCATGGCCTTTCCCTTTACTAGGAAATTAAAGTCCGTATTCAAAACCTCAACATATATGCACCTTAAGGAAGACAGTAAACCCGCTGACAGGGGATTCGCGGGTGTTTAGAAGCTTACCTCCCATACCAGACGGGCGATGAAACGGTTGTAGTTGACTCGGGCCACTGACTCCTGTGTCAGTGTGCGAACCCGAGGGGCCGAGACGATATCGTAATCGTCGTCCTTCCCTGCAAACAGTTTATATTTAAAATTTTACCCTTCCGTAGGGTTTAAAAATAATTAAAGTCCAAATAATGTCCCAAAAAATAAAATAAAAAATGTCCAAAAAAATACAAAAATACAAAAATAAAATCCTATTTACAGTTTCTAAAAATAAAATAAAATAAAATCTAAAAAATCTATAAAAATAAAAAATCTAAAAATTAAAATAAATAAATAAAATAAAATAAGTCCCTCGTCTTCTTTCCTTTCTTTTCGCTTTAAGCTTTAGCTCCAAGTCTGTATGAAATCACCAAACTCTTTGACAACTTGTTTTTCTTTTCGATCCAAACTCCAAAACCTGTAGCACACAGACAAATACCCAAAGAAACGTAAAAAAGAACAAAGGAAAATAAATCTAAAAACTCTAAATCTAAAAACAAATCCGCGTCGGCGGCGCAAAAAATTGATGCGATTTCAATTTTGTTGTAGTAAAAGGTTCGTTGAGACTTGTGAAAGCAATTAATTTTAGACTTATTTAAACTAAAAGTAGAGAAAATTTAATTCCAAATTTGATTTCAAGATTGAAAATAACCAAGACACTAGATTCCACTATTACACATGAATGAATGATGGTAAAAATTCCAAAACTCTAATTATCTTTTAAATCTCTTATTTCTTAATTCACAAATAATCAGGCATATTCTCAAACATTAATTGTATTCCCTAAGCATAGATTATCTAAACAAAGTATAACCTATCTAATTGAATCACAACTAATTAAGAAAATAATGCAAACAATTAAAATTCTGCAAAGCAGTGATTGAGTGAATTATAAAATACAAATTAGAGAAAAATAGAATAGTTACCAATTATTCATGCATAAATAGCTTCCTCCATGCATTGGTTACGCGAGAATTGGCTCATCATCATGGAAACACGCTCAAAATTCATCTTTATTGCTCAAAAATGGTGTTCACAATAATGAAATGGGAGAAAAACAATAAAACCGGGTTTGTAACACTTTTATTTGTTACAAACCGAGCTGTTACATAGAACGATAAAACTGAAGTGTTTTTGTCTCTGTAGCAATACGACCCACAAGTAATTGTCGTTGTCACTGTTGGAAAACGACGGCTCTGCATGCGTTTTATGTTCTTCGTGTTCTTCACAACAGCAGAAAATGGAGTTTTTCTGCCACTTGATTTCTCGACTCTCTGGTTCTTCCTAACTGCTCCCAACTCTCCGTCCTTCTATATGACCTGGGTAATCTATTTATACCCGAAAGATGCATCGAATCTCCTCTATAACTTCAAAAAATCTTCTCTTTATTATTTTTATTCTCACGGCAATAATTTCCTGTTTTAGCTTCTCCACGTGTTTGCAGCTGGATTAATCTCCAAATATAACTTATTTACGCTCCAAACTGTTGCTCTAGTCATCATACACATTCAGAACACGTTCAAATTCTCCAAAACTCATGCAATCCCGTGAAATATTTCTCTCATGCACGTGCTGCCCTGTTTTGCTCCATGACACGATTCATCCAATTCTGATCCAAACGAACACCCATACCAGCTTTCTATAGTCATATCACGTCTACACACTAAGTTTCAGGGATTGAATCTCACTAAATCACGTCCAAACATCCGATCGAAATTCTGCCAGAGAAGAAATGGTTTTCCCGCCAAAATTTATTTTTTGAATTTGAGAAGAAGATGTCCTCCCCCTAATCCTGTACGGGTGTCCCTTTTGCACTTGTCTTATGGGGTGCAAATCACCACTTTTCGAGCCAATTTTGCCGCAAGAGCTTATTCCCTAGAAAAGACTTAAAACAACTTTATTAGAAATAAAATGAGTCCTAGATAATGTAGTTATGGGTGAAAATGCGTCACACTTATGTGCTTATCAATAGGCAAGATAAAAAGTAGTCACAAACATCTTCGTCTCATCGTTTGTGATTCCACAATATCTTGTTCGCTACCATACGATTAAGATTATTGTGAGGTGATTGATATTTCTAGGCTGTTCTTCGGGAATATAAGTTTGGTATATCAATTGGTTCCTGTTCACCTTGATTTATCAAAAGATGGAAAAAAACTCATAGGTATATATGTGGTAGACAGATTTATCTATTTAATATACTTTTCTGTGTGAGACAGATTGCTTTATCAAGTCTTCGACTTTGGGTCGTAGCAACTCTTAGTTGTGGGTGAGATCAACTAAGGGAATCAAGTGCGTAGAATCCTGTTGGGGTTCAGAGATGTAAGGAGCACAATTGTACATTGATCAGTGTGAGATTGATTAGGGCTCAACTACATTCCAGTCCGAAGTTCATTGGTAGTAGGCTAGTATCTGTAGCGGCTTAATACAGTGTGGTGTTCAAAGCTGGACTAGGTCCCGGGGTTTTTCTGCATTTGCGGTTTCCTCGTTTACAAAATTTATGGTGTCTGTGTTATTTCTTTTTCGTATTATATTTTGTTATATAATAGAAATATCACAGGTTATGCGTTAAGTTCAATCAGTCCTTGAATCCGACCTTTGGGTTGTTGATTGAATTGATTGACACTTGGATATTGGTTTGTGATACCATCCAAGTTATTTCTCTTATTTAATCGGGATCGCAAATTCCTATTTGTTTGATTGCATATTGAATTGAGAAATAGAGATATAACTCTTTGATATACTTTTCTATAGATTGAGTCTTCCTGTCTAGTTGATTCTCTTGAAAGTATATTGGAGTTTTTCCATTCAGATTGCCGAACGAAATATTGGGTGTGGTTGTTAGACCCCCGCTTTTTCAGAGTAGATAGACTTTTGAGTGATAGATGAGTTCAAGTCTCCACATACCTTTTGTTGATGAAGTTCCACAAGCTCCCCTTAGTAGTTCTTCGTCTTCAATCAATGAACGCCATGCTCAACTACACTTTATATCCTAATCCGAGACTTAGCTATAAGTAGATGATGTGAGTTTTAATTGTAGTGAAAGTGGTGGTAATAGGATTCGATTCTCGAACTTGTGAAGGATTCTTTTAGACTCAAATTAATTAAAATAAAATTGTATCAAATTATAAAAAAGACACCGAGACTTTGGATTCCACCATTGACCAATTATTTGATAAATTCTAATCAATATTCATGCAATATTTTTCTTTAAGTTGACTCTAATATTTGCCTCTAATTTGGTTCTTGAAGTAATAATTGTAAGCACGAAGCATGAAACATCAAAAGTATTAAAACTAAGCATGTCCCATCAAAACACTTCACAACTACTCAATAAAAACCAATTTTTCTTTTAAATTCTATGCAAAAAATCATGTAAAATAATTGCAATAAATAATAAAAATAGAATTATACCACTTTTCATGGAACAATGGCTTCCTCCGTCGCCTCGGCTAAGGGGTTTAGCTCCTCATATTAATCTCTTGCTCAAAATACATCTTTGGTGTTCAAAAGTTGATTAAAAGAGTGAAAAGTTCTGAACAGCGGGTTTTGTAACTAATATAAGTGTTACAGAACCTATTTCTACCGAGAAACTGTTGCGACCAGAAGATAACTGTTGCAAAAATTGTTACAAAAGGTTTAAAGTTTGAAAGTTACGGTCACAGAATCTGCGACTTTCTTTTTCTGCTGTTTATGTTCTTCTTCTTCTCCGGCCACGGCTTGCACCAGCAGAAACGTGATTTCTTCCAATGGTTTTTCTAGCTTCTCTAAGGCTCTAAACTTCCCCTAACTTCTTCCTCTCCTTCCTAGGACCCTAACCAACCCTTTTATACATAGTAGAGCAAAGAAAATTCGAGAATAAACTTGGTTTTTTCCTTCACAGCACGTTAAGTTATTTCTTTTTTTTCTTCTGTTTCACGTGCATTCGATTGTCCAAACTCCTCCCTTGATAGAAACAAGTCCTTAATAAGAGTTTCCTTCCTCTACTTCACGTAAATTTCTAAAAAATAAACCAAGAAACTTCCCAAAAATAGAACGTGATATTTTAACCATTTTTCGCTTCCAATTCGAGTTCTAGCCACTTTGGATCCATTCCAACACCCTTACCTCGCCTGTTAGGTCCATAGGAACAAACCCAATCAAATTCATCCCTTTAATCTCCCTAAAAATCGATCAAAAATTCATCCAAAAAATCGTCTGTTTTCTGAAAATTTTCCCGCCAAATTTCTGTTTTTGAAAACGTGAAGAAATTTGTCCTCCCCCTATCCAGTCTCGGTCTGTGCTTAGCAGCTGCTTGGAAATGGGTTACCCCTTATCCAAAATGAGAGTCCGAATAGCAAATGTCCTCCCAGGAGCCTTTAGCAACTTTTCGAGCCAATTTTCCCGCAAAAGCCTATTCCTCCAAAATACACCTACAAGGGATAAAATATCAAAATTAGTACAAAAATGGGTACTAATACTATACATAAAAGAGATGAAAATAGACACATAAATGCGTCTATCAGTAGACTAGAAATAAAGACTTATAGTTTTGACAACAAAACTTGACAACAAGCTTGAGATAGCAATGCTTGCGAGTTCGACCGAGCAGTGCTCTAACAGTGACCTTCCGGGAAGTTGTTGCTGGATGACCGCAACGATGCCCGTTGAAAACCCCACACTGCAGGATAACCGCATTGGCTAAGTGGGGACAATATCAGTGAAGGGACGGGTCATTACAAATGGTATTAGAGCTGATGACGGGTCACCTGCCGAGGGTGAGAGAGAACGCTGCACGGATTGAGTCAGGTACAGGTCTCATGAGGGGCAGGGAACGTCGGAGATCTGGTGTTGGATATATTTCGGATTCGAGGACGACTCCAATTTAAGGTGGTGGTATTGTAATACGCCGATATTCGGCAGTGGTTGGCCAAATGGAATATAAGTAATGGTTTGTCCTTTCCTAACACCAAGGTATTTTCAGCACAACTGGCTCCAAAGTTGGCAGAAAACTCTGCAGTTAAGCGTGCTCGGGCGGGAGTAATCCAGGGATGGGTGACCTTCCAGGAAGTTGTTGCTGGATGACCGCAGCGATGCCCATTGAAAACCAAACACTGAAGGATAACCACAGTGGCTAAGTGGGGACAATATCGGTGAAGGGACGGGTCATTACATATATGGACTTGAATCATATATAAACTTTACAAGTAAGTAAATTATGTTGCTTTCCGTAAAATAGGGATTGTATCTATAAGTAATCCTTCATTTTAGGATAGTTTTGTATTTCGTGGAGTTGGATATGAGAGTGACTGATATTAGTTTCTGACTATCATTTCACATGAGTGTTGTAAATATTGTGAGACATAAGGTGATCGTGAATGAAAATTATATTGGATTTTTTCTTATTCCAACAATTTATGGATCACTGTCCGTCATAGATTCGCCCCTGGGCGGCGAATATAAATAAAGATATCAAATTTTAATATTTTTGAGAAATATCGAAAATAGTTATTTTTTATAGGTATAAACACCATTTGTCGATTATTGTTTTTCATCTAATGATAGACAACACGTATTCACTTTTCAAGTGATGGCATCAACATCATGCATCCGTTGTTCAAAGGAAACATAGACACAATACCAAAGAATAACCTTTTTAATTTATGGATGCATACTCAGTATGCACCCTTTTTCTGCACAACAGAAAAAAATCAAAAATATAAAAACTCTTTTTCGGTGTTTTTGGATACAAACATGCATTCATTATTTCCGTGATGTATTCAAAACAAGCAAATTTCTTATTAATCTTAATAGAGTGGGTAGGGATAAATCTAGTGGGTAGGAATAGATATAATCCCGTGACACGGGTTCAACACCAAATCATGGCATATAATAGGGGTGAGGATATATATGAATCCAAACCCTCCAATGCAACCCCACCCACCCGCAATTTAATGGGTGGACACCGAAACTGTTTATGAGTAAGTTGGACATGAATGCACTTTCGAAAACCCAATAAATATTGGGTTGAGTGCGGGTGCGAGTCTCAAAATTTATTGGACATCCGCATCCGCTAGGTTAGGGGTAAATGAGAAAATATGGCAAATATTTAGAGATGTTTTCGTATTTTATAAATTATATAAGTTTTAATATTTTATTTTCTAACCTAATTGTTCCTCTTGTAACAATTCGCAAGTAGCAACCAAGATAAAATCGTTCCAACTTAAAGATTTAATATCTATTTGTCTTTAAAAGAAATTAAATTTTATTTATAGAAGTGTTAATGTATTAATTTCTAGCTTATTTTCCATTTTTATAAATTATATAAGTGTTAATGTTTTTGTTTGTACCGTCTATAAAATAGACGGACAACCCGCTAATCAATCCCGTCCATCCCGTATAGAAGATTCTAGAAGCTTCCACAGTCTTATTGCATAAGTTGCTTGTATATCAAGTTTATATCAAAATTAGGGTATACATACCTATATTGAAAAAGCGGGGGTTGTGCCC